>NCVS01000779.1:68267-104024 GCA_003055095.1 Goniozus legneri
CTCGCCACCCCTCGATCGAACCCCACTAGTATTTTGTCGTGACTAACAGACTTGTTCCTCCTTTTTCTTTTGTGTATCGTGTATAGCCGTGGCACAAGGAATGCTTTAAGTGTGCCAACTGCTCCAAGCGGTTAGACTCAGTCAATTGCTGCGAGGGTCCTGACAAGGATATCTATTGCAAAGGTGAGACGAGATCCTCTCCGTTCGCAACGCCTCGACTTTTTTCCCCCCTGTAGTAGATCTTTTCCGCTTGATGTAGAGTAGAATTTCCCAAAATACGCAGGGTGTATAATAACTAAAACGATCAAATTTAATCGATAGAGTGATCATTTAAAAAGTTGAATTTTTCTTTCAGTGATATCTGGTAGATTCGATCCATTTTTTAAAATTATAATTGTTCGAAAATGAGTGTCCCCTTCATTCTTTTGTGCGGTAAGAAAAATTTGTTCAAACATGAATTAAAAGTTTCCTCCTCTATAATATTTTACAATGAACACCCTGTGTATCGTCTCGAAGTTGCGAACGAGAAAAGGAGAAAAAGTGCAGAAAAAGAAATTAGCACGGAAGCTAAACTCGACCGACGATTTTTTTCTCTACCCTTTTTCTCTCTCCCGAACTCACCGCGAGTCTCGTACCTGGTCATAAATGTCATTTATCCGCAGTATGCTACGGCAAGAAGTTCGGTCCCAAGGGTTACGGCTACGGCCAGGGAGGCGGCGCCCTCCAGAGCGACTGTTACGCCAATGGGTGGGTTTTTTTATGCGACTCGGTGTGTCTCAATGTGATCTCGCTTATTAAAAATTCTCTCACGGCGAACAGCCAAATATCGCTGTTAATTTGTTGGAGGTGAATTTATTCACGCAGGCTTTACACGTCGTCGTTTCTTTCTCTCTCTTTCGATGAATAATGACGCAAACGCTTGATCTGCCTAACAGCTTGCTATCCGAAGAAATTTGGTCCGCGGGGCATCGGTCACGCAGGCGTCGTTTGGATCGGCCTGCAGAGCGATATCGAGGACCTGGGGTACGCGTGCTCCCATTTATATTTCCTCCCCACATTTTTTTTTCTCCTCTCGAACTCGACTCGATTAGAAATTCATGCGAAGGTACCTCACTAGTTTGTCCCTCGAAATGACCACCGCAGTGGTTCATTGAATCAACATTTTTCCATTGTGCGTAACACTACATTAAAATTTGAATATGAAAACATTTAAAACAATAAAAAGTACATCTAAAACTGAAAATACTAGTAAGGAAAATGAGACAAATTTTATCCATTAAGAGGTGGGATTATTTTTGGAAACTTTCTATTCGGAAAAATTCTCATTATGACGCGCGAACGTTCTCAACGACTACGCCATAACGCTTTGCGCTACTTACTCACCAAACCCACCCGAGCGATTTTTCCTCGAGATATCGTCACACGATTCCTCTCCCCCCTCTCATGTAGTTTAGCCTGACTGGTTCGAAACAGCGTGATTTTGTGTGTTTTTTCGTTCGAACTAGTCACGAGTATCCAATTCAGTGAGTGTTACAATGCATGGTGTTGAGTGTGCTGCAAGATTTATCAAAATCCAGTGCAAATTTTACGGAAGGAAGAAAATATTAAGAATATTCAGAAAAATTGCGTAAATTTTGCACCGGAGTTCTAAGAAGAAGCGAGTGCGAAGAGAATTGAAATTCGGGTTTGAAAAACAGCGAGGCCGCCCCGAAAACCACCGTAATCGACACCGCGGCAATAAAAGCACCACCCGGCAAGGGCTGCCCACGTTGCGGTGGGGTCGTCTTCGCGGCCGAGCAGGTCCTCGCCAAGGGCCGTGAATGGCACAGGAAGTGCTACAAGTGCCACGACTGCACGAAGACCCTGGACTCGATCATCGCTTGCGATGGACCAGATAAAGACGTCTACTGCAAGACCTGCTACGGCAAGAAGTGGGGACCACACGGTTACGGATTCGCCTGCGGCTCTGGATTCTTGCAAACCGATGGCTTGACGTGAGTATTTTATCGATTGATATACAAAAAAAATGAAGGGTAATATACTCCTTAAAAAATTAAAGGGACAGTTATTTTTAGAAGGCTATACCTCAACTACTAATCAAGTGATCATTGTAAAATTTGGATCTTTCTCTTTAAAATGATCACCTGCTTGAGATTCAATTATTTTTTAGAATTATTATTGCATGAAAAAAGTGTCCCTTTTTTCGAGTAGTATATTTCCGTACTGTACTCTTACCGAATGAATATGTAATGAATTCGATTACTAAATTACTTCAGGCTCGAAAATTCGACAGATACGCAATATCGATAATCCCGTTTAAAAGTCGATTGTTCGAACCCGATTGTCACCGGAATCCGCTCGTTCGGTACATTGACACTAAGAAAGGGTAAGAACTTTAATCGAATGAGCCAATAATAACGACGCGGCGATTATAGAAGTCGGGAATTATGAATGATCGGTGGAGCTTTAGCAGACGATTTCTTGACTCGGGCGATACTCCCGTCGCGATTTCCGAAACGAAACTCTTAGCGAGTTTCCGATTATTCCGAGCTCGCACGATTATGAAATATTCAATTCCGCGTATCAAATATAGGAAGAGCTTTAACGTTAACGCCAGTCCTCCGAATACCTCGTTTTCATAAATCGAGTAATAATAACCTCTCGATAATTTAGATGATTTTTCAAACGCGACAAGAAACGAATATCGATAAATTTTTTAACGATAATTGCTAATTTACTGTAACGAATTTTATTAAATTTGATTTTTCTTGCAGCGAAGAAGAAATCTCGGCCCAGCGGCCATTCTACAATCCCGACACGACGTCGATCAAAGCACCGGCCGGACAAGGCTGCCCCCGATGCGGTGGAATGGTATTCGCCGCCGAGCAGCAGCTCGCGAAGGGCACCATGTGGCACAAGAAGTGCTTCAACTGCGCCGAGTGCCACAGGCCCCTCGACTCGATGCTCGCTTGCGATGGACCCGACAAGGAGATCCACTGCCGCTCCTGCTACGGAAAGCTCTTCGGTCCCAAAGGATTTGGTTTCGGCCACACTCCCACTCTCGTCTCTACAAATGGCGAGCACGCTCCGTCCTAGTGAGTATCTCAACATATCACCGAGAAAAAAGTTTGTTGACCCAGTTGAAGCATTCCTATACTGCCAAAACGATATTTTGTGAAATGAAGAGGACTTTTTGAGTGAAGAATTTGTTAATTTAATAGATATCGAACAGTCAGTCGGAAATATAGGAATATACAGTTTATTGGCTCAGCAAAATTTGTTCTCAGCGTAGTGAATTTCCATTTCAACATTGTTGAAATGAATCGATATTGTCGAAATACTTCAACATTGTTGAACAATGAATTTAACGTGAGAATGCAATTGTTTAGAATGAAATTTTAACGATAAATATTTTTAGTATCGACGCAAAGCCGCAAGTAGGAGCGAAACGCAACGATGGTCACGGGTGCTCGAGGTGCGGCTACCCGGTATACGCAGCCGAGCAAATGATATCGAAGAACCGCGTGTGGCACAAGCGGTGCTTCAGCTGTGGCGCCTGCCACCGCTCCCTCGACTCGACGAACCTCAACGACGGACCCGACGGCGACATCTACTGCCGAGGCTGCTACGGACGGAACTTCGGGCCCAAGGGCGTGGGCTTCGGCATGGGCGCCGGCACGCTCACGATGGCCTAAGAGCTCTCAGATCGACACGCAGAAAACGCTACATTGTAAACAAACACGCGCCTTGTTACGACACCGTCCGTCCACTCCGTATATTGTCCAATTCGTCTCTATCTCCTCTCTCTTTCTCTGTTTCTTCGTTCTCTCTTTTATTCGCACCCAGCTGACTGCAGTTCTTCTCACTCGCACGCAGCGAACGAACGAGAAACACCAACTGGCGACCGACAATTCTCGATCCAACAGACGCACGAGAAAATTTTTTCAATTCTCGCACGCAACGATAATGGCACGTCGTCGAATATTCGAAATTTTTCAATTGGATTTTTGGAGAATTTTTTTCTTGTCTCGTGACGACGTGCCGACGAATCGAATGAACTTTTTTTCTCTTGTTTCGATTCGGACGCTCGCAGCGACGATTGGTGGCCGCCGAGACTCGGACGGCCACTGCGAGACGTCAACCTGAACGAACCGATTTTACCTCTCCCAGGAGGGGAGTTTTGAGATGGTCGTCGAATATTGAACAAGCGAACCAATCGAATCAGTCTCTTTTTTTTTCTTCTTTCTATCTCTCGTTCGCTCTCAACCGGCACATTCGGTCCCGACGAAATGACGTTAGCGAGTTTCTTTTAACTTTTTCGTTTCTTCTACTTCCTCCATTTCTCGAATTCCGACAATTACCGATCGGACGCGCGGTCGTAATTTCTGTTGCCGTTTTACGAAATCGGGGGCCAAATTGCACATTCGAGCGTGAATTACTTTATTCTTTCCTTTGTTTAGTTTAGGGTTCATTCCGAGATGTGAAATATCGAATCGACTGAACTTTTTCGAATAACGAATACTATAAAATATAATGATAATATCCACTATAAATACTTTATTTATTTAAAAATATTCAGTCGACTCGTTATTTTTCTCTCGACGTGTGTTTGCGATTTCGCGGAGTTTATTTTTCTTTTCTTCTGTTAATCGTCACGTCGGGACAATCGCGCCGAGCGTTTAGGAGAATGCATTCGAGCGATGAATACAATAATGTTCATACGAAGGACGACATCGATCGAACAAACAATATGTTTTATTCGTTTAACGCGCGTTCATTGTCATTCGACTATTTTTTTCTCGTTTCTTTTTATCCCTTGCACGTTCCAATCGTTCAGCCAACACAAATCGCATCAACGAACGGTCGACCGGTATCGATCGATCCGATAATCAAACGAAAACGAGGGCTTAACAAGCGTTATCTCGCTTTTATTTTCTACAGTGAAGCAAATATCTATTTTTTTTTCTCTCTATTTTCCGTCATCTAGACGAAAACAACGCCTGCTTGTTTCGTGTATCGCGCAAAGACATTAATTTCGCGCGAAACGCAGGACGGAGGACACACAATGTCGTGACGAATCGATCGAGAAAGATAATTCGTTAAAAACTGACCCAATCGAGTAATCAGAGTACTTTGTTCTGTTGTTTTCCGCTTTTTTTGTCTCATTCGAGCGAATGTTTAAGAGCCAAATGTCTAACCCACGTTGAGAAAGGGACTTTGTCGAATCGAATAAACACTCCAATCGATACTCGCGACGAAATATTTCGCACGGCGTATTCATTTGGATGTTCAATCGATTTGATCAATTTCTTTCTCGGCACACGCATTTAAAACGAGGCAGTTCGATTTTCTCGACGTCGACATGACGTTCGCGTATATCTCTTTCTCTCTTTTAGCTCTTATTGTTCTTTCTTTCGCGAGGCGACTGTGAGAACGTCACTCGAAACATCACACGGACAAAGTGAACAAGATCATGGAAATTTAGTAATAACGATAATGATTATTAATATAAAATAATAAAAATAATATAACAACGACGAAATAAACGAGGGTAAGAAATGTAAAACCTGAAATTAGGGCAGAAACTGATATATTATTTTCAATAAATATATATTTGAAAGTACGAGTGTTTCGTTTTATTCAACCTCATTCGGCTCGATTCTTGTTGCCAGTCGGTATCGGGGATCCAGTATGAATATTTTCCATCCGAAACACCCACTTTTTCGTCTTTTTAATGTATTTATAGCAACAATTTGTACAATGTTCTTATTCTTTTCTTATCTTCACACGTGACACATATCGATATTACTAAATCTTAAATCTTACGATTAATGGCGGAACAACGATTTGCCGTTGTTTGAAAATTCCTCTAAGCTCTATGTTCGCTCCTACCTCACTCACGAAGTAACCCACCTCCCATTAAACGTTAATACTTCCTTCCGAGCGTACAATTGAGCACTCTCGTTTAACTCTCAAATGGGACAACAACTGAATCGAGTGTAATGACATAACTCCCTATCATTTGAAATTAAAAAGCAAAATGGACATTCAGGTATACATTTCCACAATTTGTATCGTTAAAAAATTCAGGACGGCCTATGATCACTGATGTAGTTCAGTTATTTTTTTTTCTATTCGAAAGACGTATACAAATTCAATTGAATCTCGACGGATAATGAAAGGGGACAAAAGATCTTTGATCTCGAGAAACCAATATATATCAGATATGATCTATGTGAATCTACGCATGCATGTACGTGTGTAGTGTGTGTGTTCATGTGTAAATGTATGTGTGAGTGTGTGAATGTATTTATGTATGTATTTAGGCATTGTATAGTGTAAATGTTGTTGGTGCTTATCCCATCGATAGATATAAGACGTATACTTACCGATGTACAGATATGTACACTTATCATGCTCGTATTCATTCGCATTCCCATGACCACCCGATACTCGTAACAAATACATTCTGTACATACAACAATATAATTTTTTTCCCTTCAAAAGATATAATCACATGACGTTTAAATTCATACCTATAATCTCCCTCTAAAATTATCACTGATATCATTCGTCGATTATCGTTCCTTTATGCCCTATCGTTTATCGATAATCACTCTCTCGGCTACCTCTCCCTCTTCGTACACACTACACTTAATTACTTAGGTATAAACTGGCCATTCGTAAACTCATGGGCGAACGAACCGATACCAATATATACACCTCGTCGAAACTGCTCTCTGAAACTGAACCAGTGAAACCTGGTATGTCGAAGGACATTCTCGAATAAAAATTCTGATCTTTCGCATAAATGTGTTCCATTTTAAAATCAAGATGACTCACAAAATTTGTGATAATTCATAAATCCATTGATATACTTCTGTCTAGACCTTTCATATTTTAAATGTTTGTTAATTATTTATCTTAATTGGAATAATTAAGATAACTCACAAGATTTGTAACAAACTGATTTGTCTAGACTGAAAAAGTTTCAACTCAAGAACAGCCTTCGAAACGTTTACAGAATTCGTACACAACCAAACAACGTCGAGTACACCGATTTCAAGAGTTTCACCGATTCAGTTTTGGAGAGTACGATGAAACGAGAACGGAAATAAAATCGTGCATTGTTATTTACAGTAATAGTCCGTTCAGTAGAGATTCGCCGTTTTGAGCGGTAAGGGGTCGAGCAGGTACGGCGGTAGCGTGGCTGCGAAACTGCGAGGGTTGCAGCTGGACCACGAACCGGTCGCGTTCGCGTGGCCGTTGTTCGAGCCCGACGTTGTCACGCTGGCCCGCACGTTGTTGCCCGTTGAGTCGTCCTGCTTGCTGTGCACCATTCCGTGAGCCTGGCTGACCTTGACGTCCGCGCCTCCTAGACTGACGCTCGTCGCGTTTGGGGGTGTCTGTGGGCTCCTCGGTGATCTCACTTCCGGTTTCACGCCAGCGGCTGGACTGGACGCTCCGTTCCCCCCACCGTTGTTGTCCAAACCGGAATTGGACGACGTCTGGGCCGTAGATTTTTGCTGAGCCAGTCTCTCCTGTTTCCGGAACTTTGCTCGTCGATTCTGGAACCACACCTGGAAGAATTTTTTCAGAAATATCGTTTAGGGGATGATTATAGTTATTGTATAGTAACACTATTACACTCACAAGAATTGAGTGGATAATTTTTAAAAAGCTTTTCCTAGCTAATAAATGATCAAATTCAGATAAAATAATCATTTCAAGACTTTAATCTTCCTCTTTAAAATGATCATCTGTTTTATTCAATTGAATCATTTCTAGCCGAATTATATCTGTTTGAGAATAACGAGTGTTCCTTTAATTTTTGTTGAGTAGTATATTTAAAGCATATGTGTGAACAGAAATTATTTTCGAATTCAATGATTCATCATCTCGATTAAGCAAAATGTTAGAATGTTAGGGTGTTAAGTAGGGTATGATTAATTTGCTATTATGAACATTTTTATTCCTGAAAACGAAATTTATCGACAAACGCGATAATCACAAAATCGCGATCTGGCCAGGGGTGGGCGAGATCGTTAGTTGGCCCCGCGAATTTTCCAACCCTTCTGTTCTTTCTCTCTTTCTCTCTGTCTACGTCCGAGGCTGGACACGACGGGCGAAATATTTAACGAATAAAACAAACGAAACGTCGACGCTGACCCGCATGTTAAAGCGCCAGGATTTGTTTGCTTTAGCGTTTGTACGGCCAGTTAACCAACCGATCCCCTCCCCCCTTCGGGGCTTTTTTTCCCTCTGCCAAACGAGCCTCACCCCTCTTGCACCCTTTTATACTCGCGCGCGGACGAGTTTCGTGCTTTTCGGCTTCCCGGTGAAACACCGCCGCGAATTTCCCGCCTGTGTGTATGCGTATGTATGTGTGTACTAGTGTGGAGGGGGTGGGACTGGAAAAGGGGGTGGAGCTCGACAAGCGAGAGCGGGAGAAAGGATTCCTCGAGAGTGGGGAGGACGCGGGACACCATGATGAACGTGATTGCCCTTTCCGAACGGCAAACACCGCTATTGGATTTTTATCAGCCCCTCCTCCCACTCCACCCTCGCCCTTCACTCCCCTTGGTTACGTTACCTCTCTCTCTCTCTCTCTCTCTCTCTCTCTCTCTCTCTTTCTCTCTCTCCTCATCGTCCCTCGAAATCCCTGCGCTCGAGCGCGCATCCGACGCACGCCCGTCCTGGATAAACTGCGCTCGAGATCAGTGCCGGATTAATCCTTTTTTTATCACGGGCCTCGGGCTCGAAAAATAAATCATCCGGTTTTTGGGAATTTTTCAAACGACCGAATTACCTCCAGGAGATTCTTTCGCGATGCTTCAAAGCGAAATGACGATTTTCAGGTGTAAAAAGGAAAATTTTAACGAATCCCAGAAAATTTCGGAGCCACTCGATATTTATCTGAGATAGAAATATCTGCAATTTAAACAATTATCTTGTGTAGCTTCATTTGAACGTACGCAAATTGATATTACGGACAAAATATTATCTCCATGAACTGTGAAAAAAAGTTGAGCGTAGCTGGAATTAACACGCGGAGAATGGGAGTCGGCGTTAATGTTAAATAAACAGGACAGGGCGAAACAAACCGCAAGGTCTCTCGGAGCGTAACGCCTGACGGTACCGTGACAGATGTCCCTCGCCTTATAGATAAATATTTAACCGGCGTTTCTCTTGCGTGGGTGGTTTTCATCCCGCTACCCCTACGTCACCCCTTGAGTTTCGATCCATTGGGTACAGTTTGACACTTGTCTCGTTCGGAATCTCCCTAAGTTTTCGAATGCCAGTCTATTTCGCTATTATTTTTTTTACTACAGAGCGATTTTATATTAGAAAAAAAAATTGTTGAGCCAAATAAATATTCTCTCGCATGTCAACGAACTGTTTTTTACGGTGAAACGTTATTTCGGAAAACAATATGTTATTCCTGTGAGTTCTCTTATTTAAACAATTATTTATATTACCCCTCGATTTAGAAGTTTAATTTTATCGTACGATTGTTTAATAAATCGCGCGATTTCGATGAATCGAATTAACGGTTAATCGAGATATCCGGGGTGGAGGATGCAAGTCTAACGACATCCTGACATTTTCATTAGACATCGATTTCCGTGAGTGCCCTTGATGAATAAGCCAGCCTGAAATCACTGTGCTCTATAGTTTCCGTCGGAGCACTATTTCTTCCCTCCGCGCTCATCTCGCTCCGCTTAATTGAATAGATCGCAGACATTATCCAGACCGGACAGTGTAATTTCATCTCACGCGACGCCGGCTGCTTCGATTAGTTTTATCTCTCTCGAATTATTTATATCGCTTGAAGAATAGAATTTTATTGCAATCCGGTATAAGAGAGTCTATAAAATTTCATTCGACCGTCATAGGAAACTTTAAAATTTTTGCACTGAGAAAAAAATGTTTTTTTAGGTATAAAATTTATACTGTATCCCAAAAAAATATTGAATGTACTCAATATTTGCATACGTTTAATTAGTATTTGCAATTCAAATAGTTTTAATTCAAATATTTATTCGCACATACAAACATAGAGTACTAACAAAGTTTAATTTATAGTGTACAGTTACATTTGCCCAAAAATTGAGAAATGGAATGTTTTTGACGAAAGATTGTTAGTTCGGGAGTTAATTTATTAATTAGCCCAATCGACGGCACTCGACGTATCAATTCCATTAACGGCGTTCATTTCGAGTCTGAGGGGTTGTCGGGGAGGGGTAGCAGCTGGATTTGTTGGAAGACGCGAGTCTCTGGCGTTCGTCGTGCACGGTCACGTGGGACATTCGCGAGCATCGTTTACCGCGCAGCGGGACGGTTTTTAATCACCGTAAGTGGATCTACATAGCCTTTACGGCAATTACACCGACACGCTTCCGCCTTTTGTCCCTCGTCTCGTGTGTATACTCGAAAACCAGCCGACACGTCCCCCACTTGCCACCCTACACGTGACTTTTGCCTCGGCAATGTTTTTCTCCCCCTCTCNNNCCCCCCCCCCCCCCCTTGTACCCTTAATTTTCTCTCTCCAGCATCCGTCTCGCTCGCTCCTCTCGAACCCCCAGCAGCCACCCCGAAGGGTTCCCACCCCGTCAGACCGCTACACTTGCCGGCTGACCCCAGAACTCGATACTTCACAGCGGTGCTAGTCGATTCCACGCCTGTTATTCGCGTCTTATTTTACGATCGGGAGGAAAAATTTAATTCTATTCACGAGCTCGAGGGACGATCGAGTGAAATATGATGGAGAGATAGGATTTATGAGGGTCTACTTGCTTTGGGAGCGGTATTTTTCTTCGACGTTTTGGGACGAAGATGTAGTCAAATTTTGTAATTATATTTGGGGAAATCTGGCAAACGTGCTACTGAATTTCGTATCACTATTTTAAACTTTACATTCATACAACTTTACAACTTTACAAATACAAATAGTATTGTTAACAATACTAATGTAATTTTCATATAAACAATACCGATTGTCTTTTAATTGTAATGAGAAAGAATTATTAAACAGTATTTAATATATTGTTTTTACAAATTATTGATTTTAGTTGATATAAAATATACATATATTCATCAATGATGAAGACTATATACTTCATAAAAATTATTCAACTTATTAAAATGTAGGAACACGTTTTTCTGATTTATCTTAGCAGCTGTAGTTTTAAAGAGCCCAGAACTCGGAATTACAGGAAAAATTGCGAGGGAAAATAAATAAAATCGTCGATCAGCGAACGAATGATAATTAGCGAACGAGTATCGCCATTTCGCGTGATTACGGTGGAAAATTCCATGATGGCGGATGAGCGCCGTGTGGAGGGTCGGTAGGTGGTGGAAAACGAAAGAAGAGAACTCGGTGAGACGAAATGGCGGACTTGGGCGCTCGGTGAGGGACGAGAAACAAAGAGAGAGACTGCGAGAGGGCTCGCCTCGTGTGCGTAGATTTTATCGAGCAGGCGCCGTATCGTTGCAGAAATAGCGTCGCGTTACGTGGTTACTTTTACCGAGACAATTATTATCATTCGGTAACATACAAGAAAATATTTAGAAATAAATTTTATAAAAATTCAAAAATTATGAAAAATTTTCAGACAGTTTTGTTGATTGTTATCTTTTAATTTTATTAATTAATTTGTTTGTGGTGAAAGAAACGAATAGAAGCTGTTCTCGTAAATGAATAAAGGAGTATAAAGCAGAAGGAGCGCAGAGCGTGCATGAATTTTCCATTCGATGAAGATTCCTCGCTAGAGCCATAATCGCGCGAGGCATGGGGTTAGACGAATATCTAGTCCGAGATACTTGCCCCTCGCCGCACTGGCTAACCTCAAACTGCTCGAAAATTGATCGTTCGCATCCTGTCCGATTACAGTAGGCGGCTAGCTGGTTACCTCTAAGAGATATGAAATTTCTGTTCTTCTGAAACGAAGAACGAGATTATCGAATTTCGAGAGCAGCGCGATCAGGAATATCCGAACGACGAGGAAATTCGATTTCACCACGAAACTTGGCCAATTTATTTATCGGAATAGGGCCAAAATAATCGCTCTCGGATTAGAAATTTTGAGAAGGGAGAGCGAGGGGGAGGCGGGGAACGTCGCGAGATGGAATTAGACGATTCGAAGATTTTGCATGATTTATCGTGCCTCGCCTTCTCCGTCTCGCTCCATTCAGGATTACGGGCCGGTTAAATCGCCGATGATCCCGTGTGTTAAATTAAATCAAATCCGAGCTCACCCCCTTCTCGCCTCCGGGCAAGAACGGCCCGACGGCTATCGACGATTACGATTATCGCTCAGAGAACGAGATCGAATAAAACTGATTCACTACTTGGGAGAAATAAGATTCGAACTGCATTCTGTGATTTATTTCAATTGGGCTACACTGTAAATAAAAATTTGTTGTAGCTACTTAATAGTTGAAAATGAATACTTTGTTCGGTTAAATGAAATAATAGTTGCAAAAAAGTATTGAAATTAGAATCTTTAATTTGAGAGAATATTTCGTTAAATGTACTTAATATTCATTTAAACGTATACAATAAAGTTGTATACAAGATTTATTGTATACATCCAAATAAATATTAAGTAAATTACACCAAATCAACATCACAAAGGAAATGTGAATCAAATATTTGCCTTTCATAAATAATATCTCGCCTCCTGTGTATTTGACTGAAGAATTTCCCTGGAGAAAGTTTATTACCCTTTTTTCACACGGAAAGGACGTCGGTTTCGCGTCGAGACATTAGCCGGAGTCCACGAGCGGGACGCGTAATTTGATTGCACGAAGTGAGAGAGAGAGAGAGAGAGAGAGAGAGAGAGAGAGAGAGAGAGAGAGAGAGAGAGAGTAGAAAAAGAAGAGGTAGAATTTTCGTTTTCACGGCGGTTACCTCAAGGAACGTCGGAGAGCGGTGGGGAGGATACGTTGCAAGTCGCGAGCCTTGATGGATTATAGTGTCTAATGCACCTGACGTATTATAGCGCTACGAGCCGGAAGTCGAGAGCGGGTCCTTGAGGGATACGTCTACCCCGTGAATTTACGATCCTATCGTCTCGCCTTTTCTACCATCTTTTTATCCCCCTATCCCTCTTTTCTTTCCCAATCGATCGAATCTCGTATCTGACTAAATGTTTTCCTAGCTCGTTTAAGCTTAATCTTCGAGCACGTGTCTCTGTTTTTCATCCCTTGTACAGCAACACGAGTTTGGGAATTATCACTGAGTTAAAACTAAACTGTTGTTTTTCTGAATTTACCTGAACTCTCGCCTCGGTCAGATCGATCTTCATCGCGATCTCTTCGCGGGTGTAGATGTCGGGATAGTGGGTTTCTTGAAACGCTCGTTCCAGCTCTTTTAGTTGAGCTGAGGTGAACGTCGTCCGTATCCTGCGCTGCTTGCGCTTCTCCGCGAGGCCGTCGTGACCGGAATACGCTTTGTAGCCTAGGCCACCTGAAGAGAAAAATTGCCAGTTGGAATCTTAACAGAAAAATATAGTTTTGTTGGAAAGAAATTAATTTTTAAAGTTGTTTAGTAGGATTATACTGTAGCTCGAATACCAGAATAAAAATTGTTAGTAGGAATCAACGAAAATATAGTTTTGTTATAAAGAAATGTGTGGTTCATTAGGGTCATTTGATAGAATTATATGTTTCGCAGTCTAGCTCACTTGAAGAGAAAAATTACCAGTAGAAATCACAACAAAGATATATGTATTCTTGCCATAGAGAAACGATTATTTAGAACTGTTCAAAAAGAAAAATTTTCATTTGTAATTTCAACAGAAATTTCATGGTAAAGAATTGAATCTCTAGGATTGTTTGGTAGGTTCATTGTACACTTTATAGACCAGAATGCCAAAAAAGAATCATAACAAAGATGCAGCTTTGCGACAGAAACAATTTTTTATAATTGTTTGATAGAATTTTTATACGCTCCGTAGTTTAGAAGATAAAAATAAGGCATCTTGTCAGAAAAATATAGTTTCGAGATTCTCCAAGGTAATACGGTAGTCGTTTCACTCGAAGAAGAGGATTACCAGGTAGACCCTTCTCGACAAAGAAATATTCTTTCGGCGGAGATAAATTGATTCTTCGGGGCTGTTCAGCAGAGCCTACCGTGAGATGGAACGTCGAATGGGGTGGAAGGTGGGTGGCGCCGAAGGAAATTCCGTCGACGGTGAAATGGAGGAACGGCCTGGGGACGATGAAGGACGTAACCATAGCAATGAGTGACGAGAGGACGAGGGTTTACGGCGCGCGAAGGGAGGAACGAAGGGGAGGCTGCGAGCAAGCGGAGTGAAACACGGCGGACGGGACAATCCATTGATTTTCAGAGCCATCTTGTCGTCCTACAGGACGTTTCAGCCACCGGCGTCGAGAATTCCCAACGAAAATCGCTGAATTTTTCACCCAGCGACAGGAAAATATTCTAAAAATTTCATCGGATCGATTCACCACCGCGGAATTATTCAGTCCTCTTCTGGAAACGCATCCTCTCGTCGTTCCGACGGAAATACCGTACATAACTAACGTCGAATAATTTCCGTTAAATTGGAGCCATTAACCGCGCATGAGGATCCTGAATAGTAATCACGCGTTACCTTGAGAATACTACTTCCTAGTTATGTCGAGTCGACAAATAACACTCGAAGGAAAAGAAAAACAAAGGATTCGATTGTGAATTTTGGCTCGATTAAGCCCTGTTAACATAAATGACACATAATCAGATTATTGCCTGAACGAAGTACTTTTTACACTTTTCTTTTGTCAAATAGCTCGCCGTCTTGATAAATATACTACTCAAAAAAATTAAAGGGGCACTCGTAATTTTTAAATGAATATAATTCGACTAAAAATTTTCAATTAAGTCAAGCAGGTGATCATCTTATATAGGAAGATAAAAGTTTTAAATCTGATCATTTTTAACCAAAATACAGCATTTTAAAAACTAACTGTCCTCTCAATTTTGAGTAGTGTAGAACGTAATCAGGTGGAAAGAACATAACTTTTCATCTTCATACATCAAAGAAATAATCAAGTTTTATTTTTTGACTCGAATCGGTGGAGTTTGGGGAACCAAACGGATCGATGTTGCGAAATAGAGGAATAACAGGTAACATCTGCGCCAAGTGCAGTCTTATAGCGTTATTTGCCTCTCAGCTGATCTCCTCGCGGGAGTAGAATAAGCAGAGGGGGGGGGGGAGTTTGCGGATCACCGGACGGTTTTTCGCGGTGACGACGAAAAGACACAATTGGGGTTAGACGGACTCGCGATTGTCGAGACGCGCGAATGGGGAGAGGAGCTGGAAAGGCAAACACGTATGCTCGATTGGGGTCGAGTAGGCCCGCCAGGGCCGAAAATAGGGGACGAATTGAGTCGCGTCGGGACACCAGTCAACCCCCGACGGGTCTTGAGCGTTCCGGCAAACAAGCCCGAGCTGCTACTGTTTGCCTTGTTAATGGCCAATGAATTTTCCTCCCGTTTTTCTTTCTTCTCTGTGTTTATTCTCGCGAATTTTTTCCATGTTCCGTCACGTCAGGCGTAAAATTAAGCAGGCTAGGGATCTGAATCATCCTTGTTAGGTATTTAAATCCCACTGTCATCGGTTCGTTCGAAATGATACGGTTTGAGAACTTCTATCGTCTGTATTACTGTCTGATCGAAATTCTGAATGATTTGTCGAGGAATTCGATTCGGCTGAGAATACCCAAGTGTTGTTACTATATAATTACCTTTCTACGAGATTGATACTTTTATTAGAGAAGCAAAGTAGAATAGTTCAAGAAAGATTTAAACACATATCATTTATCAGGTCCTTGCACAGGAATCTTATAATAATAGCAATGAACTGTACTGTTTCATTTCACACAAAATTCTACTTTTTTGACAAAGTTGCAGTTGAGAGTAACAATCATAAAATGAATCAGTTCACGTACTACCAGTCTTTTTGATGAAATAAGAAGGTAGCCAAGAAGAACAATCATAAAATGTTTAGCTCATCTTTACTATTTTACGCAACTGCCAATTTTTTCAACAAAATTAGTTAATCAAGAAAGACCATCGTCTTTCTTGTCAAGCTCACTTTGACTATTTTACACTACCAATCTTTCGACAAAAGAAGCTCATCAAGAAGGACAATCATAGAACATCCAGCTCACTCTTACTCTTTTACACTCTACCAATCTTTTCAATAAAATAAATAAAGAAGGACAATCATAGAATGTTCAGTTCACCTTGACTATTGTACACTCTACCAATCTTTTTGACAAAATAAGAAACTAATCAAGAAGGACCATCGTAGAACATCCAGCTCACCTTGAAGATTGATAGCCGACGGGAAGATGGAAGCAGCGTGTCTGTGAACGTCCTGCGTCCTGGCAGCCATGACCGAACAGGGAGACGCGTGTGCCGGATGATGAGCGTGAGGATGAGGATGGGCCCCATGATGAGCACTTAAACCTCCACCTGCCGAGCCACCTCCTGTTCCTGTCCCTCCAGCACCGCCGGCCGTTCCGTTTCCAGGATAACCGGCCCTCGCAGCGGTGTATCGATAAGCCTGACTCATTTGCGAACACGAGCCCAAATCCGCGTAACCGCATTGCATCTCGCCTCCGGTCAAAGCGCAACTCGAAGCTTCGAATCCAGCAGCCGCCGCGGCTGCTGCTTGATTCAGATACGAATAATCCATTTTCGGCTAGTTTTCACGGATTTTCTTTAATTTTAACAAGGAAATTTTGTTATTTAGATTTCCAACTGTTCATTTTCTGAGCGGTTCGGAAAATCTCTCTTCTTGGTACAAAAATAACGACGAGAACCTGAATGTGGACTATTTGAAGGAATTCCAGTTATCCATTTTCTTCAAATCTCCTTCACTATGTGTCACATCGAGTATTCAAAGGATGCTCCTTTCTTGATCTCTTAAAAAACAATTCTCGCGTCCACAATTTCTCACGGTACGTTTCTCGGCCTCGCGCATCTTGTCACTCCTTAATACCACAGTCCACAAAAATTCCAAACAATCGGCACTCGGGGTCCTAACGAATTAACGCGGGGCATATGAGGGGGGTGAAACCACCCCCTCCGACCACCCGCGGCCCGTCAGGCGCACCTTCTCCCTCGCGATCCTCCTCACCAGTTTCTCAAAAATTGACCGAGGGCCCCCGAAATAATCCAGACCCCCCGAGAAACAGCCCTCTCTCCCGAATTTTTCCACCGCACCACACTGTCACGCTGGCATCGTCATTCGCTTACCCGGTGCACGCAAAAGTATCGCGAAACGGCGAGAGGTTGAAAATTATCGCCCGTATCGTCCCGTTATTTCTAATAAAACACGGGCCTCGTTGGGTTGAAGATGCGCGCGCACCCCGTGCTTTTATTTTTTTAACCAGAGAGAGCTAGAGGAAACAATAGAGAGAGAGAGAGAGAGTGAGAGAGTGTGTGTGTTAGAGAGGGAGGGGAGGAGGAGGAGAAGAGGAGAACAATAACGAGCCTCGTCGCGCGCTCTCGAAATCGTTCCGTGAACCGACCGGGCCCCCGGGTACTTTCCGGGGTACTTTCGCGAACGCCGCGAGAGAGAGCAGAGAGAGCAGCCACCCTCGCGCAAGGTCCACGCGAAATCAAATGATAAGCTTAATTCAATAACGTCCGGCGACCCCGCGCCGCGCTCGAGTCTCGTCGGAGGGGAGGTAGAGGAGAGCGAGAGACTCGAAGGGAGCACGCGCGAGCTCGGGGGGTGTGTTTCGATAGGAAGGGGTGCCCCGTAGACAAGTACGAACGAGATGCTCACGCGTGGGCGTGACTGCTACAGTCCACCAATCGCCGAGGGATTCCACCCTCGTTAGGGGTGGCTTTTCACCCTCCCACCGATCTTCCCCTCTCGCGCGGATCTTCCTCTTCTCTCTCTCGCTCTCTGTTTTTCTCGTTCTCGCTCCCTCTCCCCCTCCGACCACTATCATGCTGGAATGAGCGCTATCATTCGATGATGGCTTACTTCGCTCCACGATTTTACGATCGATTCGGTGCGCGCGCGCAACCCGCTGCGCGCGCCAAGAAGGACCGCTAGAGCTCGGAAAAAGGAGGAAGAGGGGAAAATGGCAAGAATGATAATCTCACAGGCCATTAGAATGAGAAGAATTGTCATTTTGGTTTGAAAGTTTTTCCTTCCGATTCTCGATCCTGTCGAAGGTGTTTTTTTGTGACGTAAGTCGATTATCGACTGAATTTTTTTTTATCGCTCTTTCTCTTCATTCTCTTCTCTCTTCACTCTTTTTTGAACACTCGAAGTTTCAGCAACGAAAACGAGCTTTCAGTTTTGTTATAATTAATACACTGCTCGGAAAAATTAAAGGGGCACTCTTAGAACGATGACTAGGAATCAAAACAAATCGATCGAGTGATCGTTTCATAAATTTAAACGATCGCCTAGTCGATAAAATCATTTTTAGTCAAATTATACGTTTCAAAATGAATAAATTTTTTTTAATAGTATGTTTCTTCGTCGACAAATTGAGCAATCAAAAATTTCAATGTCATTGCAACTCTTTCTCATCGATAAGAAGAGAATATGTCGCGCAGGAAAAATTGATCGAGCATGTTTACCCATCCGAGGCTCGTCAATTATTAACACGCGATTCTCACGTTAGTTTCAGCCGGCCGATTAGATTCCATCCAGTCGCGATAATTCTCCCGTCTCGGGCGTCACACCCCCTCCCGCTGCGCTGTATTCTCGCGAGACTGGCCGATAAACGCGGAAGAGAGCGCTGCGACACTTGTTCCGCACTTGTTCTCACGAAATCGAAGGGATGCACTGGAGGGGTGAAGGGGAAGGGGTGAATTTCGATCCGGAATCGTAGCTCCATCCCGCGGGACTCTCTCTCTCTCTCTCTTTTCTCTCGCTAGAGCCGCCAAGCCCCGGGCACGCGCACCTCCACTGGCGTAGCAGATCCTCTCTTTTCGCAGTCGGTCTCGAATTCGATTCGCTCTCTAACTCGATTACTCACAGATTTAGCCACGATCTTGCTCACTTTTTTTGCCAAACCATATGACGAATATCGAAGTGTGAAAAATTATGCGATAGAAAAACTTAAAATCTGGTGCATTGAGAATAAAATTTGTTGAATTATTTGTGTAAGTTCAAATCAAGTACATTACAAAGATAATAATTCTAAACATTTCTTTGTAAGTAATGATCATTTAAAAAATAATATTTATTTAAATATTTTTAAATATAGTTTCGACAACTATTTTCAGTTTGCTATCCTATAGTTGTTTCGATTTGATTTTGTTTTCGTCATTTGTTTACTCGCAAATTTTTGGCTGCGAGTGTATATCACTTTTTGAGCGTCGAGTAGAATTTTTACGAGTCACCTGTTTGCGCGATTTCGTACGCCACTGTATGCGCACGTGCGAATCGCACCCCTCCACCCCTCGGCCACGCACCTCCCTTCCCCCTTGTCGATTTGTCACGAGAATTATATTCTCCGGGAAAAGTTGATTAAATATTGGTTACCGATCTGAGAATACTACATTGACCCCCCGATCTCTGCACCCCTCACCACCCCTGGTTTCTTATTTTCCCTGGGTCCACTGGGACTCGAACTCTATATATTTCATTTTCGTTCGTCATTCTCTCTCTTTCTCTCTCCCTTTTTTTCTCATTGACCGTCCAGATAACGGATAGAATTTTAATTCGATTCGTCGTTGAGAAACTATTATGGAAATTGTGATTTTTCGTTCCGGCTTTCACCTGGCAGCGCGTGGGTTTAATACCGGTGAACGAGGAATAGAGGAAACAGGATGGAAAAGTAAAACAGGAGTAAGGTCACGTAACGTTAGACCTCAGCGCGTAATTCAATCAGCAGGGTGGGAGGGGGTTGCCTCGAAATGTAATTAGTTTAGCAGTCCGGGTGGTTTGACTCAGAAGGGGATGCTGGGAAGACAAAAGAACGCAAACCATCGGCTTCCTGAATCGTCGTAAACCTCGTTCGTTAACGTCACGACGAAGTTCCGCTTCTCTTAATCGCTTTTCATTAACGAGAAAATTAAGGGAAAACGAGTTTTCCTTTACAGCAAGAGTTGAAATTCTCGTGTCAAGACGAGAAATAATGAATTTTTTCTGTCTGTAGATTTGTAAATAAATTTACACTGTTACAAAAAAGATTCATTGAAATTGAATATCACAGTGTGGCAATTCTAGCTACTTGTTATTTTGTCAATTTAGTAATTCTGGATAATGTTTTCAAATACAAGAACATATCGGAGGTCGGTAAAATGGCTAGGATACCAGTTTGACCTTCAGGCGGTAACACTTCGATATTGGCTATCGATGAGTTTTGTTCCGGAGCTTCATTTGGTTTGGTTTCTGTTGGAAACTTCGTTTCGATTCACCAACATCTCAAAATTGCTAAAGTCCAATATTATCAGCAGGTAAGTCAGTATCGTTCCCAGAAACTGCAATATATTTTTTTCATATAAAAACATTGCACTTTTCATTTTTGTTTGAATAATTACCGCGACAAATAATTCTCGATTCAAATTGAAGAGGCCAGCAAGGGGAATTTTGAATTGACGGAGTATAATGATATCAATGCAGCGAGCATTGATATACCTGTTGAAGAAACACGAAATATTATTTTTTTATGAATTAAGTTTTTAAATGAATACAATCTTTAATAAATGATTAAATTATTTTTCAAGTAAAATAATCATTTTTTAAAAATCAAACATTATTTTTTACTGTAACTACTAAAAAATTTGTGCTCACTTCATAATTCTCATGTGTTTCAGAAAACCTGGACATTTCTTGAATGATAGACCCAGTCTTGTTAGCCTAACACAGTCAAAAACTCAATTTTGGTTTCTTCATTTCCGACGAATAAGATTTACCTCATCTATGGTCACTTAACATACGTACGCTATTATAAAAACTTTTAAGAAGAGGTATAAAGCGTATGACAAATACATATAAAAGCTCTCGCTGCCATATCCTTCGTAGGTAGAAAAAAATCCAAAGTAGAAATACATAGCATAAAGAGTTACCATTGCTTGACCAAAGGTCGATACTAAAGTAATAAATAGATTAAACGAGAAAACATTTATAACTGTTTCACCAATTCTACCAAGCTCCAGATGAAGCAGTCTGTAATTTGTATATTTATAGTTGAACGAATGACAAAGGATAATACCGTACTTATCTTATTATTGGAACATCTTCACAAATTACGTTTCTGGTATTACCAATTGTCAGTTGTTTTAACGTTGTGCTCGCTACGAGGTTCAATTTTTCGTATCTTTTTTTCAAATTTCTACAATAAAACAAGAGAAATGGTTAGTTTTTTTTATAATATGAAAACAATTAATTAAACACGTACTGTAGATAAGTTGCGAATAATAAATCATCGAGAGTACATATTTGTGGGGAGTTATGTAACAGTAAAGTTACGTAAATTGCCTTTACGAGACCATAGTCGTTCAATCGCAAATAACCATCGAGCAGGAATAATGTTATTCCCTTCATGACCCAGATTGTAACCCACATTATCGAGAACCAATATTGTTCATTATAATTCGGTGCTTTATTGTAAACTTTCAATACTTGATCTATTTTCCCGTGCTTCGCTATGATGTCTTTCAATTTCTTAAAAAATAATATTATTCGTGAGAAAATTGTAGGTAATAATAAATGATATTAAGTTTTATCGTTAATATTTATTAATACAAAATTTAATTGACATTAATTGAGCTTAGTTAGGTGAGATTGAAATTGAACCTCGTAGTTAATGAAGTTGATAATTGTAGAAACTATTGCTGTTACATTGTACAAAGCGAAATAAGCTAAATAAGCAATTATCTCCATGTTCGTCCATCTTTTGCCATATATGTATCCACTCTCGATCACGGCAAGGTATAATATAGAAGTCCTTGTAATTATCGCGTAAAGGATCGATAACGATAATCTATCTCGACCTCGCGGTATTTGAATTACTCCGAGGACGTAGACCCAACAGAGTCGTAAAAAAGGCATCATCGAGTCGACTATTTTATCCATCTCCGTCAATGCCATTTTGAAAAGTTATTGTCAAAATTCACTCCCAAATCTCCTCCGTTTTACAGAGTAATGATTTCAAATTGAACACAACACAACGAGTCTAGATCTCTTACAATAACTAACTACTAGTTTTCTCGTTTCCCTTATTATATTTTTTATCTTAACATTCATCCACGAACGTTAATTAGTCAGAGTGATCTCAAGGTCTACACGCAATGACCAGCGTATATCGATTAATTAATTAGCCCTTTAACAGTATTATGTGCAAAAATGCACGCTGAAAAAACTTTTAGTAGGGAAAAATTTAAAACCCCTTTTTGAGGCTCACTAGGGAACAATAAGGGATTTTTCTTTGCACTGATAAAGGGTCAAAACCTTGACATTGATACCACCCTTCTGATGGGTGTGAATGAATAGATAAAATATCAGAAGGTGTGTATAATGAATTGACGTCTCGTGGGTGAAGTTAAAGATATTATCAGTTCAACGAGCATGCCTACCTCTTGAGAAGTAAATTCTGCTTTATTTACGCATGTGTAATTTTCAGATGGTGATACTTCCACATTGGCCAACGATGGGTTTTATTGCTGATCAACAGTTGGTTCAGTTGGTTCAGTTGGTTCAGTTGGTACAATTTCATTTCGATCCACTAGCATCTCAATATCGCTCATTTGCAATATTATCAATAGGTAAGTTACCAACGTTCCTACAAACTTGAAGAGTTTTTGTTATAACAACTATATTCTACTCTTTATTTTTATTTGAATAATTATTACCGAAATACATAGACCTCGATCTATGCTAAAGAGACCAGCGACTGTAATTCTGAGCGGCATAAGAATCATTTGCAGCGAACATTGATACACCTGTCGATGAAACAAAAATTATATTAAGTAAACATTTGATTGAATCAGTTGAATGAATTACATAAATGATGTATTAAAAAATATTCGCTGACCTCATTGTTATCACATGTTTTCACAAGAAATCTAGTCATTTCCTGGACATTTGCCCCAGTCTTGTTAGCCTATTATATGAAAAATATTTTTTCTTACTTTAATGTTTCTTTTAATTTTCATATAAGATTTACCTCATCTACGGTCGCGCCACTAATGTATGCAAGCATAAAAACTTTAAAGAGAAGAAATACAGTAAAGAATGTATATAAAAAGAAGCTCTGATTGTCATTTATTCGATTTGGGGAAAATCCAGAAAAGAAGTATGCAGCATTCAAAGTTGCTATCGTTTGACCAAAAATCGAAAGTAAAGTGATGAGTAGATTGAACGAGAAAATATTCATAATTGCCTCGCCGATTCGGCCAAGCTCCTGGTGCAGCAACCTGCAATTTGAATGCTTATTGTTAAACGAGTAAGAAAAAAAGTATTCTACTTACCTTATAACTGGTACAACTTCAAATATTATGTTTCTGTTGTAACCAATTGTCAACCCTTCTAACGCCATATTTGCTATGTGATTTACTTTTTCGTACCTCTTTTTCAGATTCCTACAACACAGAAGAAAAAAGTGTATATTTTTATTTAAGAAATAGAACGAATCAAACGAACACATACTGGAGGTAAAGCACGAACGATATTTCAGCGAGGAAACATACATATATTGGGTAATGTAACAGCAAGGTAGAATAAATCGTCTTTAGCAAATCCATGTCTCTTAATCGCAGATAACCGTCGAAGGTAAACGTGAATGCCACTGATATGAACCACCATATGATGCATGCGATCGTGAACCGGTATTGTTCGTTATAATTTGGTGCATTATTGTAAATTTTCAGCACTTGATCTATTTTCTCGTACTTTGCTATAATATCTTTCAATTTCTTGGAAAAAATATCATTAATATTTATTAATAATCAAATCTAATTAAAAACATATTTAAAGATAAAAGATAAGAGATCTTAGCCAGTCAAAGTTGAAATTGAACCTTGTAATTGATGAAGTTGAATATTGTGGTAATTATTGCTGTTACTAAGTACAGACTCATATGAATAACGAAAGTAATTATCTCTAAGTTTGTCCATTCGTTATTATAAGCGTATTCACTTTGGGTGACACATATGTGTATCATAAGAATCCTCGTAACTATCGCATAAGCGATTGATAACACCCATCTTTCATTACCCTTGGGTATTTGAATCACTCCTAGTGCATAGAACCAACACAAACGAAAAAAAGGCATCATAGAGTCTACTATTTTATCTAACTCCGTCGATATCCTTTCTTTAACCATATTGTTATTAAAATTCACTCGGAAAATTTATTTTCCCGTTCTAGTCAGAGCGATAATTCCAATGTGTACAAAACCTGATGCTTCGAGTTGGTACAGCTTAGAGTGACTAACAACAAACTTTATCGTTTCATTTACTGCATTTTTCATTTCAATTTTTATTCACAAATGGTAGTTAAAATTAGTGATCTAAAGGTCTACACACATTAACTCGTACACATTAATAAATGAATACTTTCCCGAGTCACAGTATTGATTTTCCATTTGTCCCATCAATACATTATGCATCTCCTCATTATCTTACATCTGCAATCAATCGTTTTAATACTTGCTTGGCATTAACGGTTCTGAATTAAACTTCTACAGTTTTTTCCATATCTCAAATTCGATTTTAAATCTATTTTATTAGTTTCCTAATCAGTGAAGTTAGTCATACCTGTCGTTACGGGAGGCAATGGTGTAGTAAATTTCTTATTTCAAATGTTATATAGTGAGAATTTGACTAATTAGTGGAAATTCAATACCATGACATGGGCTGGCATTGATACGGCACTTCGATTAATAATAAATGAAAAAAGTATTCAGATGTGAGCGATAAATAAATTGTAGCCTCCTGTCTAAAATTAACGACAGTATAATTACAGCAGGCAAGCTTACCTGTGGTGCATATAGTAAATTCTGCTTTGTTTACAGTTCACGCGATTCATTATCGTAATCATCAATTGATGACTCTTCAACATCGACAAGCTTTTCCAAGTCGGACATTTGCAGTATTATTAATAGGTAAGTCACCAACGTTCCTACAAACTTGAAAGTATATGTTTTATATATTAATAATTTTACTTTTTCTAGTTTCATATGAGTAATAATTTATTACCGAAATACATAAACCTCGATCTATCTTGAAGAAACCACCAACAGTGATTCGAAATGGAATTAATATCATTTGCAATGAACATTGATATACCTGTTAACGGAGAAACGTAATATTATTTTATACTAATTAAAAATATTGGGGTAAATCAACTAAACGAATTGAATGAAAAATTTTCGTTCACCTCATCGTTGTCACATTTCTTTACAAAAAATTTGGACATTTCCTGAACGATCGACCCAGTTCTGTTAGCCTAATATATTCAAAATTTTATTTCTTTTTTTTTACCAATTTGTGAATGACATTTACCTCATCTATAGCCGTGCCACATTCGTATGCAATACAAAAAACTTTCACAAAAAGAAATACACTGAACATCACATGCATGGAAAGAATTTGGTTGTCATGTATTTGATAATATGACGAAAATCCAGAAAAGAAATATGCACAGCAAAGACCTGTCATTGCTTGACCGAAAGTCAATAGTAAAATAATGAACAGATCAAACCAGAAAGCACTCATAATTATCCTGCCAATTCTGCCAAGCTCTAAATGTAGCATTCTGTAATTTGAACATTCTTTGTTTGAACAAATGCGAAAGAAAACTATTCTATTCACCTTATTACTGGAACATCTCGAAAAATTACGCTTCTGGCTTCACCGACTCGCAATTTTTCTAATGTTATATTTGCTACACGATTAACTTTTTCGTATCTTTTTTTCAGATTCCTACAAAATAAAGTGAAGAATGAATATTTTTATTCTTAGAATAGTAAAATTCAAATAAACACATACTTCAAGTAAATTGTGAATGACAAGTCAGCAAGAAAACTGATGTGTATTGAGTAATTTAACAGGAGAGTTACATAAATCGACGGTAGAAGATCCATGTCTTCCAATCGTATAACTCCATCATATATGAAAACAATTAACACCGATGCACTCCACCATGAGATGGACATTATCGTGATTCGATATTGCTCTTTATAATTTGGTGCGTTATTATACATTTTTAATATTTGATCTATTTTTTCATACTTGGCTACGACATTATTTAATTTCTTAAAGAAATAAGACTTATTATATTATATACAATAAAAAATAATAGACAACAATAAATGATGATGAATTTCATCATTATTATTTATTGGTATTAAAAAAAAATTAACTTCACAAATAAAATAATTAAGATTGAACCTCGTAGTTCACAAAGTTCATGACTGTGGCAATTATTGCTGCTGCATTGTAGAGAATATAGAAAACAAAGTATGTAATAATTTCAAGGTTTGCCCATCCGCCTCCGTAGATGTAACCACTCTCGTTCCAAAAGAAGAATATCATAAGAATCCTCGTAATTATCGCATAAACAATTGATAACGTCCACCTTGCTTGCCCCATCGGTATTTGAATCACTCCGAATGCGTAGAACCAACAAAGTCTTTTAAAAGGCTTCATTGCGTTGATTATTATATCCAATTCCTTCAATGCCATTTAGGAGTCAATATTATTGTCAAAAAATTGACTCCAAAAAATTTATTATTTAACACAACTCAGAGCGGTAATTTTCAATGTATTAAACGCAATACAACGAGTCGACTAACAATAAAATTTTATGTTCTCTTTAGCATATTTTTTATCTTAACATTTATCCACATACGTTATTCGATTAGAATGGTCCCAAAGGTCTGCACACGATGACCTGTATAGATTGATTAATTAGTACCTTGACATTGACGCGATACTTTAATTGCGGTAGAAATTGAATAAATAAGATATAAGAAGATGAACGATAAATGAACTGTCGTCCCCTGGGGAGAAAAGTAACCGATAACATCATTTGAATAGTCATACTTACTCATTGAGATGTAACTCTTTCTTTATTTACAAATTGTCAGATTTTATCGCGATCGATTATTTACCACACGTCAAGATTTCAACCCCATCTCGTACTGGATTTTCCAACCCTCACTATCGGGGGTAGTTATCGACCGAGATGAAGAGCCGAAAATAATCGATTTGAAGATTCGTGACGTGGTGAGTACTCGAGATGAAATTTCATTTAAGGTTATTGAGAAATTCAGTGATTATGATTCAAGAAACAATTTATAGATGATATTAAAGCTTATTGTTATAGTTATACACACTGATTTCGAATCAAACGCGTGCGTGCATACGTTGATCAATTCAGCTTTTTGGAATGTGCGTTAATTATCGTTATATTTAGCGATCATTGTTATGATATTGTTATCGTAATTGCGCGAAGATTTTTTCAATTTCATATCTTAGGAAATATTTTACAATCTGTAGATAAATTATATACAATACCGTGTAATTCAGATTTATTCAATATAAAAATTGTATTAAGAGAGAGTATGAACTTCAATTGTTGGCCTGTTAATGATATGCTGTTCAAAGCATGTGCAATACATTGTAATGATTCTTATGCTATGTTTCCGATTAATCATACCATTAATACTAATGATAAATTTTGTAATCTAGAATTATAACTGCTTAAACATGCTTATAGTAATAATGCTAAAAATGTTTCTAAGAACAAGTTTATTGGCTTACATTTCATTTCAAGTAGCAATTTCATTTCACAAATTCACATATTCCAGATTCAATGTGAAACTATACGCCATTGTGGAATGATTGTGGAAGATGGTGTAGGTGTAATCCGAACGGCTTGGATAAGAGATATAGATGACGAAACTACTTGTATTTGGCCGAAGCACATTAAAGGTCAATATAAATTAAATAAAACCATAAAAAACATAGAAATGCCAGATGGCCAAAATCAGTGGGAAACTATCACTGTGAAGAGAATATTTGGAACAACAGGTATGTAATATCTGACAATACAAATATATGAAATTAAATTATGTCAAATTTCTAATCACTTCTCTTTTGTAGATACCTATGAAGCGGCATTGAAAAGATCTGTTGTAGCGGAAGATACATCAAATATCGAAGAAAATTATATAGATGATAGTACACAAGGAATAACAAAAATACAAAAAGCAAAAAGGCGTAAAAGCTAAAAAACAAATATCAGACGAGTCAGAAAGTCATGAGTCAGAATGTGATACATATTTAGAGTCCATTCCAAAGCTTCATGTTCGTCAATTAAATGAGACACATCTACGTCTACAAAAAATTGGTAAGTGTAAAATAAGCGAATTGAATTAATTTTCAACGTTAGTAATAAATGAATATTTATTTAGATTTTAATTCACGTTCATGTGTTGCTGAAAAAGAAAGTTACCAAAAGTTACCCACTGATGTTGACTCAAATAAAAATACTATTCTTCAAGATTACCCTTTTACTATTAGAAACCAAGGTGAGTTCACTGAATTAAACAATATTGTGCTTTTATGATAAAATTTTAATTTTTTCACAGAATCGTTTTCTAGAGCAGAAAAAATCAATGAGACAGCACAAACATTAACAAAAATTACAGGTATTAATTTTGAACTGTACTGAAATTAAATTATTGGTAAAAATTTAATTTATATTTTTGATTTGATGTGCCTACAGATATGTTACGACAGCTATTGCATCGTCATTGTAAACATTTTTACACTTTAAATCAAAAACTGGATGAACTAGGAGAGAGACTCACTGTTTTGGAGAAACAGAATAATGTCACAGGTGACGCTGATATACTACAGGATATTAAGAAGAGATTACTAATAAAGAATTATGAAGAATTGATGAATTTCGAGGAGTTGTCACAAAACGAGGACTTTTTCAATAGTTTGGTAAGTTATAGCCTCTTATTTCAACGAAATAGTTTTATTTTAGTGTGGAATTCTATCGAAACTTATTTTCAGGTATTGTTAATAAAACGTGCTGGCGGAGATGACTATAAAAAGCCTATCAATTCAGCATTAAAAAAGATGATTGATGAAGATGTTGCGATGCAGTTTAGTTTTATTGGAAATAAAGGAAAAAAAATTCAGTGACCTAAAAATTTGCACTGCTCTTGAAGGTAAATTCCATATCAAAAATTGTTTTGAAAACTATATATTACATAATAAATTTAATTAATGCATTTTCCTATTCAGATGCCGTTTCAATATCGTTTTCAGAAAAATGCACTGATGACGATGTGAAGAAATACATTGGACTTTGGTTGGCCTAGGCTAAGAACAGAAGTAACAGACTAAAAATAAAACTCAACATTAATTTTACAGTTCTTATATTATTATATTACATTATAACATAAATTGAATAAATACATAATTTGAATTATAAAAATCAGCACTTTTTTATTACCCTAGCAAATAATAGGACATTCCTGCAATATATGAAAGTGATGATGATGTAATATTAATTAGTAATGTTGTGACAATAAGTTAGGATATTGCATTATCACAGAACAACATTAAAGAATGACGTTATAGAGATATAAATTCAAAATATTATTGCAACTAATGTTTCGACTATATTCTCGAGAAATATTCGAAAACTCTGCGATTAGTAGGTTTCAGAAATATGTCAACCATATTGTTGCCACATTTCAATACATCCTAGCAAAATTATATTGTATTACCGAAGAATTTTCGTAACGTTGCTTCAATATTCTTGGGCTGTATAGGATAGGATTAACTTTTGCGTATCTCTTTTTTAGATTCCTGCAAAATAAAGTGAAGAGTGAATATTTTTATTCTTAGAATAGTAAAATTCAAATAAATACATACTTCATGTGAATTGTGAATGACAAGTCAGCAAGAAAACAGATGAGTATTGAGTAATTTAACAGGAGAGTTACGTAAATCGACGGTAGAAGATCCATGTTTTCCAATCGTATAATTCCATAATACATGTAAATCATTAACACCGATGCACTCCACCATGAGATGAATATTATCGTGATCCGATATTTTTCTTCATAATTTGATGTGTTATTGTACATTTTTAATACTGGATCTATTTTTTCGTACTTTGTTACGATGTTATTTAATTTCTTAAAAAAATATTACTTATTGTATTATATAAAATAAAAAATAATAGACAACAATAAATGATAATGAATTTCATCATTATTATTTATTGGAAATAAAATTAACTTCACAAATAAAGGATATTTAAGATCAAACCTTGTAGTTCACGAAGTTCATGAGGGTGACAATTATTGCTGCTGCATCGTACAGACTATAGAGAACAAAGTATGTAGTAATTTCCGGGTTTGCCCATCCGCCTTCGTAGACGTATCCACACTCGATCCAAAAGAAGAACAGCATGAGAACGCTCGTGATTATCGTGTAAACGATTGATAACGTCCACCTCACTTGCCCCATAGTTATTTGCACCGCTCCGAATGCGTAGAACCAACAAAGTCTAATGAAAGGCACCATTACGTTGATTATCATATATATACCCTTCCGTCAATGCCATTTAGAAAATTTGATTGTTATAAAAAACTTTATTATTTAGCACAACTCAAGGTGATATATTTCCATGTATTAAACGCAATACGAGTCGACTAACAAAAAAATTTTATGTTTCCTTCCTTATACCTTTTATCTTAACATTTATCTATATGTCTTTTTAATAGAATGATCCCAAAGGTTTCCATACGATGACCTGTATAGATTGATTAATTAATACGAATACGATACGATACGACACGATTGATTGTTAATGCGATATTTTAATTGCGGTAAAATATTAGAAGATGGACGATAAATAAACTGTCGCCCCTGGCGATAAAAGTAACCGTTAACATCATTTCAATAGTCATACCTTAGTCCAGTTAACGAACTGTCGGTCAACGACCTGAATCTATGGAAAAATTTGGTGACATGAAATAAAAAATGCTCTAATTTTCTCGGTATCAATAGAAAACTTTGCGTAACTTTATTTTTTTCGAGATCGTCGCACAGTTTGTAAAAAATATTCGTCAAGTTGAAAAAATCGGGGTTACTCAATTTATTCGAAACTCTTAAAAGATAGAGCTTAGGTTTAAATGTAAAAGTTGTAGATCTCATCGAGAGGAACAAAATGGTATATTTACATGTTTGAAGAAATTTTATTTATTTATTTCGAATTACGAAACATTTCCGTGACAAAATCAGTCTCATTGTCGTTCAACATATTAATCATCCCTCTGTTACATAGGAACCGCTGCTTTGAGTTATGCGTGTGACTGCTGTCTATAATTGTGGTTCACGTTAACTCGATGTATGATCTTGCACGGGAATTTCTCGTTTCTTCACATAGTACCCAAACCTATGTCATATGGCACTAGTTCTACTATTAAGAAAAATCTTTAATATCCTATATGTGAACAGTGACTATGAGCCAGTCGTATATTTCGAATCTGGTGGAGCTTAGTGATGGTTATTGTGGTAAATGACACTCAGTCAAATGCACAAACTACTCATTCTCATTATAATATGAACTGATCGTATGCTTACAAATTTTTCCACAAGAAATTGTTCATTCTTTGGCAGCACAGTAACCATTCCTTTTCTTTTCTCTCCTTGTAGTTGGCGCCCTATCGGTTTTAACCTGTTAATCGGGAAATTAGCTATTCCTCAAATCGTTTCAGAATGGGGGATTTTTGTTCGCAGCCATAAGTTCCATGACGAAAAATTTCGTCAAACCCAGTTAACAGGTTAATTGACAGTGTTTGATCGGTCTTTTGTAGCACAAGCCACGTCAGTCAGCGATACGGGATAGATTACATAGACACATACATGCCAGTAGTAAACTTTTCGTTGATCAGATATTTCTTTATTATATTTGTAACGAAATTCCTTTGGAAACGTGTGCAGTTGGACGTAAAGTCAGCTTATTTATATGCGGATTTAAAAAACAAAAATTATATGCGACAACCCAAAGGTTTTGAAGTAAAAGGGGAAGAAGAAAAGGGTTTTTTACTGGCAAAAGCAATATATGGTTTGCATCAGACCTGAAGAGAATGGAGCAATAAAATCGACAGAGTTTTGAAATATGTAGGATTCAGTACATTGCAAGAGTGTAATTGCGTATACGGTTTAGAAAATAGGATATTTTTACTGTTATATGTAGAAGATAAAAAAATGACGATTCGCAAAAGATGTTAAATTAATTTCAGAAATAGTAGAGAAAATGAAAATGAAAATAGATTTAAAAGTTTTAGGAGAAATTAAAAAGTTGCTAAGGGCGAATTTTGACAAAATAAGAGACAAATACTATTTACATCAAATGCATTATATAGAAAAATTGATAAAGAAATTTAAATAGTTACCCCGGAATTTTGTCAAACATCCATTAAAGATTAAAGTGTTAAACCGAAAATGAAATAATGGCAAAATATCCTTATCGAACGTGACGTGACGTAACAATCTTTGCCAGTAAACATCTTGCTTTTGCCAGTAAACAAACCTTTTCTTCTTCCCATTTTACTTCAAAACCTTTGGGTTGTCGCATATAATTTTTGTTTTTTAAATCCGCATATAAATAAGCTGACTTTACGTCCAACTGCACACGTTTCCAAAGGAATTTCGTTACAAATATAATAAAGAAATATCTGATCAACGAAAAGTTTACTACTGGCATGTATGTGTCTATGTAATCTATCCCGTATCTCTGACTGACGTGGCTTGTGCTACAAAAGACCGATCAAACGCGGTCAATTAAGTTTTCTATTGATAACGAGAAAATTAGAGCATTCTTTGTTTTCTGTGGCTAAACTTTTTCACGGATTCAGTTCGTTGACTGGACTAACCTACTCGTTGAAATGTAACTCTTTTATTATTTACAGGTTGTCGCAGGTTTTATTGCGGTCGATTATTTACCGCACGTCAAGACTCCAACCCCACCTCGTACTGGATTTTCCAACCCTTACTATCGGGGGTAGTTATCGACCGAGATGAAGAGTCGAAAATAATCGAGTTGAAGACTCGTGACGTGGTGAGTACTCGAGATGGAATTTCATTCAAGGTTATTGAGAAATTCAATTTTTCATACTAACGGTAAGTTTCAGAAGCGGGAACTAGCGGCATCGACTTTCTGCCTCTACTCTTCACGAACATGTCTCGAAGTTATAATATAAAAAGTGGTATTATCGACGACTGGTCAAACTGGAAAATCCAATGAGAGGAAATCGAATCTTCTTGGGCATTTTGGAATTTTCGGAGTAAACAATGAGGAAAAAGGAACTTCCTTGAATATTTTCAAGTGTTTTTAGTTACAGAAAAATTCCAATAGAAATCTTCCTCGAGACATGTCAAGAGTAGTTATTGAAACTTGGAACTTGGGAAGATTTTATTTCTAACTTGGAAAAAGTTCTATCAAATTTCATCGAATACGAACCAACATATTAGAGTAAAACGAAAACAAATATAATGCATCAAATTAAGAATAAAAGGAATAATAGAAGAACAAATGATAAAAACCAGTCGAAAGATGTACAATGTCACTGTTTCGTTCCATTCGATTCTCCAGCGAAAATACTGAGAATCGATAAGTTAAACGAGAAATGTCTAGCGTAAACAGCGTATGAAAATCCCCAGGTGCATTTCCGGTCCTGTACTCTCGCTTTATCGCTAGGAGGAGACGGACAGGGGCGCGCTTGCGCGCGATTGACGGCCCGTGCGCGAAAGATGGCGCGGCTCGACGAGCCTCGCGCCCGATCAATACGGCAATGTCCGCCGGTAACCGGCCCAGTCGGGGCTCGAACGTCGTGTGGGTAACGCGCGTGTGTAGTCGCATTCGTTCGTGCAAGTTGAACGCGTCCAGCAGCGAATTTATAACGAGAGAGAGGAAATCGTCCGCAAACGGGAAGCAGGAAGCGTCGTAGATCAGCTCGCTCTCACAGTGCCGAGCGAGCTCGCCGTGGAGATAAACAAGAGCCGTGAGAGAAGAAGAAGAAGAAGAACCAGAGAGGTTCAACGACCTCGCGAAAATCCATTTTTCGCGTCCCCGATCCTCCCCACCTCGGGCTCCACGTTCCCATCGTCGAGACGAGCCTCGATGATTCGCGAGATCGCGAGTATCGGATGATTCACAGTGGCGTGAGGGTTAACCGTAGCAAGAGGGGTAGGGTTGTCCGCGAGGGGGTGGGGTCGGTACAATAAACGGCCAATCGGGGCTCTCCTAGGCCCGTGCAACAGAGATTTTCGGGAGAAACGGCGTTATCGAACTCGCGAGTGGGCCGAATGCGATCCAGCTGAGTAGACAAAGAACTGCGGCGAGAAGGACGAGACGAGCGAATCGGTACCGTGTGGCCGAAGAGAGCGACTCGAAGAGGATAACACGGAAGAGACTGGCACGCCATCGGGCGAGTTCCTCAAGGTCGCTCGGTGCGTGCTGTCGCGTCGTACTCGTTGCACCCTCAAGCAGGCAAACAACCCCCCAAAACGGCAACCGAGAGTCGCGCGTCGCGCGCTGCCCTGGCACCGCAGCAGCAACATCAACATCAGCAACGTAAGAGGATCACGAGGTGGTCCCTGTCGTGTCGTCGTACGTCTAATACGCGCCCGGACGTAAGCGGCAACGGGAGGTGGAGCCGCTGGCGAAAGAGGAGGTGCTGGAGGTGGACGAGGACCAGGTTTACGCGTTCAACGGCTTTGACGGCGAGCTGTCGTTCGGGGAAACCGACAAACGGGGAGCTGGACGTCGTCACTTCGCCCCGTTGCACGTCGTCTGGCCAGCTATCGGCGGTATGGAGGACAAGTCTTCGGCTAGGTTCTCCGAGTACCTGTTCGCCAAGATGGACGGCCAGGACGTCTCGGCCTCGCAGGGTCCCCGCAAGGTGACCGCCGACACGAGGAAGTGGATGCGTGACAACTTGCTGCTCATGATCACGCTGTCCGGTGTACTGCTCGGCGTCGTTTTAGGTTCGTTTTTATTATTTTTCCACCGAGAGGAAAATATTTTTAGATTTAGCGAATATTTGAATTGTAATAGGACCGTTGATTCAAAAATGTACTTAGAAAAAAATATCTTTCTACGAATTAAATGTGCATTTCTTACTGCCGACACATAATATTTTGTGAAATAAAATTGAAAGTGAAAAATACCTATGTATGTAGATTGGCATGAACTAAATATCTTACTGAACTGTTTAAATACTGTTTTGGTATTACAGAAATGCTTATTTAGTTTTCAACGAAATTTTTCTCCAATGTACTATTTTTTGGATCTTTAGATATTCATTTTGTAAACAGAAATTTGTTAATTGTATTCGAGACAATGATCGTTTGAACGCAAATTTGCATACGCCATTTGATCAATTGTATTATACTAAACTAACAACGACGGCTCAAATTTTAAACGAACGATGCACGCGAAGGAATTGTTTGGATTTTGTATCAATATTATTTCTCGTATTTTCGTTGAATATCGAATACTGAAATATCGAATTTTTGTTTATCCTCTTGTTTATGTTTAGATGAATATTGATTCGCAAAGTTAATTTCCCGGTTATTTAATTGAAAAGTGCTCGCTGGGGTGTATCTACTATTGACACAAGTCGAAAATAGAATTTTTTGAGTGCAAAGCGAGGCAAAGGACAAACCCAGAAGCGAGTGCGAAAGCGAGTCGAGATTGTTGACGGGGCAAAATGAATAATAGAATC
>NCVS01000779.1:104061-144440 GCA_003055095.1 Goniozus legneri
CGCAAACACGGCGAATAATTGAAAAGAGAAAAACCAGACTGTTGGTAAAACGATAGGATCGAAGGCGATGAAGCGCGTACATTTCTCGTCCGTCATCCTCGCTCTTTTCTTTTTTCATCATTTCTATATTCACGACGGATCGTTACCAGTTGGTATACAATCGAGACAAACCGAGACACGTAATAAGGAAAAAAACTCGAGTCGTTATGTCGTTCAACGATCAATTTTTACGGTCTCTTAGGAAAAATAGACAGATGCATAAATTTGTTAGACCCAGAAGCGAATCGATAAACATTGCCAGTTGAAGTTAAATACAATGAACCGATGGAATGTTTCTGTGAAAATTTTCAATGAAAGGTCGTAGAAAAATTTAATAAACAATTTGCAAAATATTGAATATTTTCTGAGAAAAGTTACAAAATGAAAGTATTACGAGCGGTGACATATAAAAACTATGAAATACAAAAATGTGATATAAAAACAAATATCCAACCACGAGAGAGAGAGAGAGAGAGAGAAAGGGGGAGAGGGGGAGAGGGGGAGAGAGTGACCGTCGTCAAGTTGAAGGTCGTAAGGAAATTGCGAATCGCCAGTTGCGTCAGTCCTGATGAGCCGATTAGGAAAAGAAAACCGGGGAACGGTTATCGGATCACACTTGAATGACAGAATTCCCGCTAATTCCTCGCCGACACTCTTACCAACTCTCGTAACCGGCTCTTTCGATTCTCGAAAAGTTTGATCGATAAATTAGCCGGGGAACGATTTTGCGACTTCGCGGGGGAGGCTCGAATTACGTAATCGCGTATTTTCCCCTGTTATTACTCCTTTCTTCGCGGCGAATATCGATTGACCGAACATTGTCAACGAACATTGGCGGAACGAGGGACGGCAGAGGGACGATAATATCGGTCGCGCATAAATCAAAAGGTGAGGGGATGAGAGGGGCCTGAAAGGGGTTGGAAAACGTCGATTTCACGTGGCTCGTATATTAGCGCGTGGGAGTTCTCATCCGCGCGGTCACGCGCACTGTCTATACGAACTTTCAATGGCAAGGGCTTCGGTGTATCGAGCTTTTTGTGCTCCGCCTCGAAATCCTCCTCGGAAACCGAGAAAGCAAGTGGAGTTTCGGTTGCGAAAAAATGTACTCGTTATACTCGTTCAACTAGGAATTTTTCCACTCTCTCCCTTCCCAGGGGGCTCGTTCAAAAGCCGCGTAACGCGATCAGTCACCGAGTTAAATTTAATCGCATTTGCTGCCAATCGATATCTCTTTTTTTATAACGGGATAACGAATTATGGGCCCGCCCCTTTCTTTCTCGCGAGTCCCGAGGAGTTGAATACTCGAGAGGAAACGTTTTCTTCGTTTAATTAATTTTCAACGGGATTGCAGTTTTGCCGATCGCCTTCTCCTATTAATTAGCTATCTGTGACCAGAGAGAGCCGATCGAAGAAAGCGTTCTCGTTCTCGAAAGAGAGTATGCAAAAATGTAGGTTCTTTTTAATCAACAGTTAGGTAATTGAATATTCGATTCGATGTGCGATGCGAACTGAAAGAAACTTTTAACTCCTAACTGAACACTTTTTTGAGTTTTAATCAGCAGATAAGTAAGTGAATAGTCTCATCGGTACGCGATGCGAATATATTGAATAGAATAAAAGAGGAGCTTCGAATTAGCTGTGAACACTTTTTTCATTACCAACGGTTGCAGTTATTGCATTTCTAAAAAAAAGTAAAGAGAATATATTTTCAAATGACAGGGACTGCTAAATATAATTGAATTTAATTTAGTAGGTAATCATTTTAAAACTTGAGTCGTCCCCTTTGAAATATTCACCTGTTTAATTAGATTCAATCGTTTTTAGTTAATTAACCATTTGAAAATGAGGACTCAATTTTTTTTGGTGTCACTAAAGGAATTTTGTTGAATGTAATCAATATTGCATACATTCAAATAAATATTTGACTCGGTAAAATTAATTATTAGTCTAATTGGTATCTGTACAAACAATTACCTTATTTAATTAAATATTTCTTTGAACGTACAAACAAATATTGAACAAATTCAACAAATTTTATTTACAGTGTGATAATAATTGAATACAGCAATTTGTAAACAATGCAACTCGCTCAGACGGAATCCCATGAACGTTTCGATGTGACGCACTCGTTATCGAGACACTCGAGCCAGGCGAATTCCGATCGCGAAACCAGACACGCGGGCTTATCGGCGAAACGCATTGATTTCCGTTTTCATATTACATAACTAATTCAGAGCGGAAATTTTTCGCCCAACTCGTTATCGTTATCGAGAACGATCTCTCTTCCTCGTTTCCTCGTTTTTTCGTCGCAGCACGAAGCGGGTTAACGTTCAAGGCCATTCCGAACCTAGTTACACGAGATTTCAGCGGTTCAGTCACGCACATGCGCTACTCGCCGAGCGAACGTCAAACGAGAATCTCTATCTCTCCTCTGGTTAATGCGGAGAGTAAAAACCGAGTCAAAAGGTCATGTGTTTAGAGTATGTAGAGAATGAATAGAGAATGTTAGGTGTTAGGGTGTTAGGTGTTAGGATATTATGTCGAGACATCAAACGAGTACTTCTATCTCTCCTCGAGTTGACGTTGAGATTAAAAACCGAGTCTAAAGGTCACATGCTATCGTTAGTATGTTAAGATGTTAGGTGTTAGGGTGTTAAGGTATTAATATGCCGAATGAACTGGAGTATTCGATGCCAAGAGAAAGTATATTAAAACCCAGTTAAAAGGTCACCGTGTGGAAAATCAGCATCGCTTCCCATTGTCCCTCTCTTTCTCTCTCTCTTCAGCACTTTTGTTCGTCGCTGGGTACTCGACTCGTCCGAGAGCGAGTCTTTCAAAATGAGTGAAATTCGTCTCTCTCGCTCTCTCTCCGTTCTTAATTAAAACGTCTTGAATGCCAGAACAGGATAATAAGCTATGTATTTGTCGCGCGTTATACCGGAGAGAGCTCCACTCGTATATAACACGTGCTCTCTCTCTCACTCTCTCTTTCTCATTGTCGTGTTATCGATCCGCTCTTCAGGTTTCGGACTGCGACCCTTGGCGCTGGGCGACGACGCGGTAATGCTAATCAGCTATCCGGGAGAGCTCTTCATGAGATTGCTGAAGCTGATGATCCTGCCCCTGGTGATCGCCAGTCTCATATCTGGTCTGTATATCATCGTTAACTGATCGTAATGATTTGTTGACGAAAATATTCTTGGCTTTTAGATTGGAACCACGCGATACCGAGATTTTCGTTCCCTACTCGCTATTTCTAAGTCGCTTATCGCCGATTGTTATTTTTATTCGTAGAATTTATTACCGGCTCGATTAAATATTCATTCGGAGTCCTTAATTTCGAGCACGTAAGATTTCTGTGTGATTTATTATGCGCTTAATGAGAATATTAAAAACGATAAAAATACGTGGTTAAACCAGGAAGAGGGTTTAATTAACTAATCGATATCCTGTACGTAAGGATTTTCATCTCGATTGAACGTTTTATGTAGCCTTTAGAATAATCTTCAAGTCTTTGTTCTTATTTATACACAGTAAAAAGATGGTCTTTATTTAACATAAATCAGTTCTCTGTAGAGGTCCACATATAATTTTATGTTGATTGTTTATTTTAAAATTTAACATTGAGTTGTTCAATTTTCAATTGTGTTGTTTAATTATACATTTTCATTCACGGTAAATAATATGTAATTTGTCAAATATTAATTTAACAAATCCAATCTTATAAGTTCAATTTTTTCAGCATATTACACATCTCTCTTTATTGTGCACCTGCCAGCCAATGTGTATAATCGCGAACTCGTTTCGAGTGGAATTCCAATCCGAGAGCCAAAAATTTGAACGAGAGCTAGAAGTGTAATTTACGAGAATTTGTTCTCAGGCTCGGCGAGTCTCAACGCGAGGATGAACGGCATGATAGCCGTACGCACCCTAGTTTACTTCATACTGACGTCCCTTCTGAACGCCTGCCTAGGCGTCGTACTGGTGCTGATCATACACCCGGGAAATCCGGACATTAAGCAGTCCTTCACTTCCGCGACCCACGCCAGAGCCGTCAACATCCTGGACAGCCTACTGGATCTGGGAAGGTGACTTATTAATAACTCTTTCGTCCTACCGCGTCATCAAATATTTCGGCGAACGTCGAGCTCGATTATCGACCGTGCATTAAAAAAATTCCGGAAATTCTGTTTTAAACTTGATTCATGTTAACACAGTTTGATTAAATTGTTATTCCTAATAACACAAATTGTGGAATTTCCCACGAATTCCTGGATAATTTTATTTGGAAAGAATGCAAAGTAATGAATGTGGAAAACGAGAGGGAACATCTCATCGAGTTCTACTCTGTTTTTCTTACGTCCGAGCCGATAATACCTCCGATTTGTTTTTAATGAGCAACCTTTTCCCACTCCAGCTCTCTCGCTCTTCATCCTCGCGGTATACACCGGCACTCGCGACATCGATTAAACACGGAGTCGATATACCGCTTCTGCGTGCTCTACTTTCTCGTGGAAGCTAGTCGACGGTCTATACAGTCGAACGACCTGTCGTTTTAGCCCACCAGGCGAAAATTCTCGATACTGGATTTTTTTGCCCGGTTCGTTTGTGAACTCGATTCAGTGCATGCAGGGTGTTCTGATATTACCACACACGAGCTATAAACAATTCTCGTTAACCATCAAGGGAAATCTTTTAAAAATTCAGATTAATTCATTTTTAATATTCAAATTTTTTTGAATGTACTTAATATTTATTTGGATATATTCAAATAAATATTTAATTTGCGAGGCAAAATAATTGCCTGTAAAGATGCCAATTTTAAATGACAATTATTTTAAACAATAATTCATTTCAAAGAATAAAACATTTCTACATTTTCAAATATCGAGTAGCTTCAATAAATTTGTTTTCCAGCCACGCCTGTAGTACTGAAAGTTAATTGGCAGATGTAAAATTCGGATTACTCGGAAAGCAGAGATCAGATATAAAAAATAAAAAATATCTGTTTACTGGGAATTTCACGAATTGGCCTATTCGAAACGCCTACAGTCGGGACACGGCTTATACACAAACACGTGTTTATCGCAAGCTCAATGAAGAAGAGATTTTTTCCCCCTTTCTCGCTCCAGCGAGTCTCATCGATAGGCCGTTCGAGGGAGCGCCTCCCGGAGGCTATTGAGGTCACCGCGAGGTGCGATACTTTTGCCCGAGAAGAATGAAAAAAATAGCTCTATATGCGCAGGATTTACGTTCACCGTTTTCCCGACTTTTTATCGATCCTCCCGGACGTCCTTCATTCATATTGCAGTCCCAACTCGCGTTTCGCGAAAGGCTGGACAGAGAACCGCTAAAAGCATCCCTCCTCTTCACTCTCTCTCTCTCTCCCTCCCCCCACCAAGCAGAAAGCTTTTTAGCAGGCCTCGTTTCGCTAATGCACCCTTCTTGTTTCAGGAACATGTTCCCCGACAATCTGTTCCAGGCTGCCTTTCAACAGGTGAGATAAGATCGTTCTGTGTTCTTCTTATCTCCCGATTTATTTGCACTATACAATGTTTTTGGATGAAACGCTTCGGTAAAAATTTGTGTTCAACTCTCAGAAAAGTTGTTGGGTTTATTGTCTTGAGTCGAACATAAGACTTGATTAAAACTTGTTAATCAGTGCTTGAACAAAGTCATCATTATACCCTTGTTTTTTAAAATATATAGTTTGTCGTTTAAATAAATAAAACAATATAAAGTCAAAATTTAAATAAATTTATTACGTTTTCATACATACATTCATACAACGTATTGAGGTCAAAATCGAGTTTTTTTTAACTCAAGGTTTTTTGTTCTGACTTCAAGAATTTTATATGTCAAATTTAAAAAACCAGTTCATCGCAAAAAAGACATTTCATTCGAGTACTATGTATACTTCATCGGTAGAAAGAATTTATTTTTATTGAGATTGTTTTCTTTTTTGTCACAGGCGCACACGGTCTACGTGCCAAAGAAGATACCGTTTCAGAACGCCAGCGACGGCCCGTCGGCCGACGGCGACGTCCTGGGAGAGGAGGAGCTTATGAGGGTAATCCAATATCGAAGTGGCACCAATACCCTCGGTATCGTCTTCTTCTGCCTCGTCTTCGGTACCTTCCTCGGCACTCTCGGTGACAAAGGCCAGGTCGTCATAGATTTTTTCAAGGCCGTTTTCGAGGTCATCATGAGGATGGTGTCGGCAGTTATGTGGTGAGTTATGGATTCTCCTCAATGCTCGAGAATTTATCGCTTGTATTTTATGTTTCTAAAGTTCACACGTTTACCAATAAATGTTTTATTAACACTGATTAACTTTCGTTACAGAGAATTCTGAATTTTCAACTTTTTTGATTAAATTGAATTATATAAAATTTCAGGATGACGCCCATTGGAATAACTTCGGTGATCGCTGGCAAGATTCTGGGAGTGAACAATCTGGCCCTGGTGATGTCACAGCTCGGCTGGTTCATCGTGACGATCGTGATCGGTGTCTTTATCTATCAGCTGGTGATAATGCAGCTGATCTATCTGGCATTCGTGCGCAAGAACCCGTTCAAGTTTTACGCCGGTCTCGCCCAGGGCACCCTCACCGCCTTCGCCATGGCATCAACGTGAGTCGCCGATCTTCGAAATCCAGATCGACTGAGTTCGTGAGACTGAAAAGAAATAAGAGAAACTCAGAATGATAAAAAAAAAAGAATCCATCACCGCCTGCCTCACGGGGCCTCGGTCGTCATCGTCATCTTTTTCTTTTATTTTTACTACGACATTGTGTATATTCTGTACATACAAGTGTTCTCTCATGAAATATGGCGCGTTCGATCAGTCTCCTCTCGTCATTCTCATCATCGAGTTTTTTCGCATCATCAAGCTTTTTTACGCCTACTCCTCCTTTATTCGCCGTCTCGTTCTTTTATTTTCGCCTGAGAGAAAATAATTGTTATTTCTGTGTTGAAGCTTTGAATCGAATAGGATATGAGATGATATTCGTTACATATACTCATGAAAATATGTAACGTTCTAGTCAATACGATAATTGCCATTATTTCAACACTCATGATAGAATAAAAAATGTATTCGAATATTGCTATTAGGAAGTTGAGAAGGACATCGTTCAGGTTCATTCATCGATAATATCATAAATATTGACTGTTTTAACCCCTGTGGGATGGTGATTATTTTTTTATTCTGCCATCGGCGCCTAAGGAATGGCAAGATTATATTTAATCACAAGAAATTGCCGAACCTCAAGCGCCAGCAGGCATGTAAAAGAACTACCATTCCCCAGGCGCCAGTATAATTGAAAAAATCAGAGTCACGATAAATTGCCATTCTTTAGGCGCCGGTTACATAACAAAAAAAACTCCAATTCCACGGGGGACAAAATTTCTCCGAAAATTACAAAATTTTAGAGAAAATTTAGCCCCTGCTGAATGGCAATTTTTTAAAAATCGGTATATGCGCCTGAGGAATGACAATTTTTACACACGTACGTAGGGTTGCCATTCCTCAGGCGCCGAATCCAAATTTACAAAAATTGCCATTCCTCAGGGGCCAATTTTTCATTAAAATTTTGTCAATTTTGAGAAATTTTTGGCCCCTGAGGAATGGCAATTTATTAAAAATCGGTATTGGCGCCTGAGGAATGACAATTTCTATACACGTACGTAGGGTTGCCATTCCTCAGGCGCCCAATCCAAATTAAAAAAAATTGCCATTCCTCAGGGGCCAATTTTTCTCTAAAATTTTGTCAATTTTGAGAAATTTCTGGCTCCTGAGGAATGGCAATTTTTTAAAAATCGGTGTTGGCGCCTGAGGAATGGCAATTTCTATAAATATACGTAGGGTTGCCATTCCTCAGGCGCCCAATCCGAATTAAAAAAAAATGGCCATTCCTCAGGGGCCAATTTTTCTCTAAAATTTGGTCATTTTTGAGAAATTTCTGGCCCCTGAGGAATGGCAATTTTTTAAAAATCGGTATTGGCGCCTTGGGAATGACAATTTCTATACACGTACGTAAGGTTGCCATTCCTCAGGCGCCAAAATCCGAATTAAAAAAATTGCCAATCCTCAGGGGCCAATGTTTCTTTAAAATTTTGTCAATTTTGAGAAATTTCTGGCTCCTGAGGAATGGCAATTTATTGTGAATCCAGGAATTTTGCACACAAAACTTACTTTCATTCAAAGTTGTAGAAAACAAGTATTGTTCACTAAAGACAGGAACATTTACAGCCAATATTTCTGATAATATCGGTGAATGAACTCGACCGATCTTCTCAAGTTCATGATAACTATATTTGAAGTTATCTTTTATACCTATCACGAATTTTGAAATAATGGTAATTATCGTATGAACAAATACGTTACATATTTTTATGAATATATAACGAATTCTCTCATAACAACTACATCGTATACTTTGCTCTATACTCCAGCCATTGTGCCAACAAATTTGAGATCTCACATCAGCTTACGACAATTTGATTTGAATTATCTTCTCATATTATTTGTCCTCGTCGATAATTTTTCTCTCAGCGCGCTTCTCGACCTTTTTCGTTCTCTTCTTTTGGTTCCGCATCTTCAGTCAACTCTTGCTCGCGCCCAATTGGACATTTCGACGTTTATTTCTCATTCCGTCATCGATCGAAATTCAATCTTGAGTTCACTCGCGAGCACGGTTGAGCAACCGATGGCATGCAAATGAAAAAAAGACGACAAACAAGAGAAAAAAAAGACAAAAAAAAGAAGAATAAAGAAAAGAATAGAACGAATCGATTGACAGAGACAAAAATATGTTTCAGCTAACCGAGTGGAGGCTTTGAGAGGCCGTGGTCCCCGAATCCATTCCAACTCGCCGCTCGCCCTCGCGATCTTTCGCGACGTTCGTCCCCGAGCATTACTTCTTACTTTTTTTTTAAATATCCTCGCGTAGGCGAGACTCCGCCTCCCCCAATTTTATTTTCATCTTTTTTCATCGTTTTCTCGAAGAAAGGCACGAATCCTCCCTCGACGTCGCGAAGGGTCGCGAATCGCGTGCAGAATCCTCTCAACGCGCACGTCCCCTCGACGTTTCCACGTACCAACCTCGACCAGCCACTCGAATTCCTTCCTACGAACGACCTTCGACATCTCACGAGTTAATCTCCCACCCCCAGACTCGAATTTGCGCGATGCTCCCAAGGAGATGTGCATCGTGCAATGACACGAAAAAAAAACAAACAAACAAAAGATATACAAAGAGCGAAAGAGAGAGAGCGTTAAAAAAAATGTCGGAAAGATATAGAGGTATGCAGTTCCGGATGGCACTTAGGATGACGATGCAACCGGTTACCTTTCAAAGAACTTCCGGTGATGCAGTTCAATTATTTTTTCTTTTCATTTCTCAGCGTTGTCACGAGTTTGATTTTAGGGGGAGGGTCAGCCTCCCCTGTTACGCATTTTCTTTCGTTGTTGTATTAATCGGCGAACCGTGAAACCGGAAGTTCAAAGGCTTGAGAGAACAGTTAGAGAATCTTCACGAAGCTTGAACTTACATTTTGTTTCACAGCGAGGTGCTCAGTTACGCTGAATCGATTGTCATTACGCAGAGGAAAGGTCGCTTTTATCGACAGTTCGGATAATCGAGAAACACCATCTCCCCCTTTCCTCTGTAGCGTGGCTGGCAATCACTTCGCTAATTGAGCATACCGCGTGTTCCTCAAACCGGAAGTCGGCTGACTCCGTGTCAACTGGACTGATTCGCAGCGTGGAAGCCCGATTCCTCAGATTTTTCTATTATTTTCCCTATTTTATCGAGTTCAGTTGTTTAATAGCAAAAAAAAGATCGAACGGTCTCGAACGAGTCGCTCGATCGACCTGAGAGCATGCGAACAAAGATATCGGGGCTCCCACGTAAAAATTGTCAATTAATCATTAACTGTGCAATTATTTATTAATATTCACACCGAGACGAAAACTTTGTCGCCTAATATTTGTTTCAATACAGCCAGAAGTTGGTCCAAGCGTTGCCAGATTGTGTTCTAGAAAATTGGCGGTATTCAGACGAATATTACTTCAATCTCGTTCTCGGTGTAGACTCACGCGTACGCGGGCATCCGCGATGCTCGCGTACGCGAACTCCCTCCTGCATAAATTGGGAAAATATTGGTTGCTCGCGTCGAACCGAAAGCTCTTCCAGGTAAAACGAGGACGTCGATGACTTGGCTAGCTGCTCCCAACCTGCGGTCTCTTCTCTTAATCAAGGATCGCGCGGAGCAACGCGATCATTTTCCCAGTTTGACCTCGAAATCCGCACAACCTCAGCCGAGAAAGAACCGAAATCGAGCCGACCTTGAAATCAACACCCCCTCGCGAAACGACCTTCGCAGAATTGGCCTATTCCAGCTGGCGTGTTTGCACAGCTCGGGGAAACGATATTCCAACGTAAATGCGCCTTGGCCGTCTACCAAGCCGCGTCAATCTCGAGCCTAGCACCGCCAGGGCTGCCGAGAAGAAGAGAAAAAAAAAATTACGGCGAAAAAATATTTACTCGGTCTCGGTCACGAGTAGCATCTCCTCGGTAACCCACTCCCACGCCTCCCCACCCCACCACCATCTCACGTTTTAACGCATATACTTCTTGTCTTGTGGATTAACTTTTTTCAGAGAATGGATACGACGATTGTAAAAAAAATAACACTGACTACAGTGATGATAAAAAAAAAATCATGCGTTAGAGAAGCGGCCTTTTGCAGGTGGCTAGATAAAAAAAAATAAAGAGATATGTAGAGAGAGAACGAATGAACGAGTGATCGATGACGGGGTCCGGTCGGTAAGTAACACAAGGCCGCTCATTAAGGTACCATAACATTGTCTGTTTCAGGCTCTACGCCGGCTAAGAAGCTCAAACTAATTCAGTCACCTTACATTTTCAGCCCTTCGTTCTCAAGGTCATTCTGGCTCGTTCTCTCTCTCTCTCCGACCTGACGAAATTCTTCAGTACAGAGCTAGCTCTCTCGTATGGTGCGGTCGGCGATAAAAAAAAAAGAATCGATCAGGCTCGCGTTAAGAATAACGTCATTTGTCAAACCTCAATCCTGAATGGTCATTGAACGATTCTTGCTCATCGTATCGTGATGTTCTCTCTCTCGTCATGTCGTACCGATACTTCCTTCACTCTCAGTACGCAAAATAACGAAAGACCGTACGAAGAAAGAAAAAAATTCTCGCCTCACGCCAGAATGACCGCCCTCTTTTGTCGTACTCGAGCCTCCCTCGCGTACATCAAACACCCCCATCCAATTGTTGACGTGATAAAAGTTGAAGAGTGTGAATCTAATGTGGAGTTTCGTGAGAACTATCCGACTTTAAAGCATTCAAATTTTCCATTCTACGATCCGTACGATTCTTCGTGGTGTCTCCTAACCAAGTTTTGTGCAGGGCCGCTGCGCTCCCCGTGACCTTCCGCCTGATGACCGAGAAACTAAGGGTCGACCCTCGCGTCACCAGGTTCGTTTTACCCATCGGTTGCAACATTAACATGGACGGCACCGCACTCTTCGTCGCTACAGCCAGCATCTTCATCGCGCAGATGAACGGCATCTTCCTCGGATTTGGAGAGATCATTACCGTCATGTGAGATGACTTTTAATCAAATTTTTAGCAAAACTAGTGCTGCTCGCAAGAACCATTCTTGTCACGTCTTATAAGTTTGATTGCACTGAGAAAAATTTTTCAGATTCAGATTAAAAATAAAACTATTAAAATTTTGTCTAGGCAGCATAGTATAATAAAATTTTTTCTCAGTGTGTTTATTTGTCTGTCCAGTTCTTTATTTTTCTATTTAATATGTATCCTGCAAGACAACGCATTGCAATGTTACCTTGTCTTGTAGACTGCATCTACAGAAATTGTGAGCATCGCTAGCTAAAATTTTCTCAGATTTTCTAACTACCTTCTTATTTTCAGCCTGACATCAACGGCCGCTTCCGTGTCCTCGGCATCTGTTCCCAGTGCCGCGTTGGTGCTCTTACTGGTTGTACTGAGTGCCATCGACACTCCAGTCCACGAAGTCTCGCTTCTGTTCGCTATCGACTGGTTCGTGTAAGTACCGCGCCAAGGAGGTACCTTTTTCACTCGACAAAGATGTTCGAATCTCATTTCGCTGTTCCACAGAGATCGAATCAGGACTACCAACAATATGCTGGGTGACTGCTACGCCGCGGCGGTCGTTGAACAGCTCTCGAAGAAGGAACTGATGGCGCTTGATGCGGCCGCTTATCAAGTCAGTGAGATCGAATAATGTTTTAAAGGAGGCAATTCGTGTAAACGGCCCAAAATGGGCCAACATTTTTTTCATTTTAACTGTACACTGAGAGAAAAATTTGTTTCAACCAACTGAATGTGCATTTCTGTACTGTCAAACTGATATTTTGTAAGATAAGAAAGAAATTCATTTAAATGAAAAATATTCATTGAACTGTCAAATGATTGACTGTATGCAAATGCACATTTAGCTAGTTCAACAAAATTTTTCTCATTATATATTTGAGGATTCTTTATGTGTACACATATAATATTTAGTCTCAATCGTACATATTTAAAAAGTTTCAAACACAAAATACACAAATTTTTTAAAATCTCAGAATATATTCTATATAAGTTACAATATTTTAAAATAAAACAAACCTTTGTATTCTTTGAACTAATAGATTAATTATTTTGTACGTTTCCAGTCCGAAACCGTACTGCCGACAACGATAGCGAACGGATGCATATCGGCAAACAGGGTACCGGATCCGGATACGGTCGTGGTCGAGATGCAGGACGAGACGAGGATAGCCGGCCTCGCCAAGTAAACAAGCTTGTTGGTAGGGCTAGGCCATCATTATTATACCACCATTCTCGCTTTGGCTTGTATACTCTGTAAAATCGAATTCGAGAGCAGTTCAAGTTTTATTCCACTTTGGCGAGAATTACTATATTCAATGATTCGATTTTAGAGAGTATTTTTACGCTTACGACTCGCCGTACCCATGCCTCTCGACTTCTCCCAGCTTCGATTAGTCATAGATTGATTTTACAACGCAAATACGACGTATCGATTTTTCGCTCGTTACATTTCCAACTAAAAATAATTCTGACCTAAACTCGCTCGCGTGTTACGTCCAATAAGAAACAGCTAGCTTTTCGCGCGATAACGTCAATCACACCTTCTTCGTTCTTACTTTATCAAGTCCGACTGTCGAGGATATCCGAGAGATTATTTTTTCCCCGTTTGAATCGTCGCGATGACTTCGCGATCGGAGGTTGATACTCGCCCCCCGGTCTCGTTTGTCGCGGAACGGCTGATCGATAAACAAAATTATACCCTGCGGATGCGAAACGAATTACCACTCGTAACGAGCCACCTGTTGATTTTCAAGCGGTATAACTCAATGCTTCAATTTTTGTAATTAAGGCCATTGGAGTCTTGATTGTTAAATGTTCTATGTTTTATGTAACTTGATGTAAAGAATTCTTCAAATACCGTCAATGTCCTTCATTTAAGAAGGTGTTAGCGATTATTGACTCGCCGTTATTATTCTGGGTCACGAATAACTAGAATTTTATGACACTGGTCGCAGAATAATAAATTAAATTTTTATGTGGTAGTAAGTGTACTGCATGAAAATTTGGAATATTTAGTGGAACGAAAACTCTATTTCAATGTTTATACATGTAAAACACTCGATACACGTTTCGCAAATTTATCTTGAAAATATCCAAGCGTTAGAAAAGTCGTAAGCCCTTCGTTACCCCGCCAACGTCGTCGTTTAATAAGTGTATCGCTCATTTCGCGTGGCTTATCGCACGTCGTCTACAAATCTCGCGTAAATCTCATTTCCCACCTGGATTAACGACCCTCGTTATTTTTCAGCTTGAGCGTTCTGCGCGTGCCCAGAAGCGTGACAGAGGAGACAGTCTGACTAGTGGCTCGTCATTTGCGCGTCCACTGAGAACGAATTATAAACGCGCGTTGATGTGAACGTAACAGAAACAGAAGATGAAAAAAAAAGAAAGAAAGAAACGCATAAGAGATAACGAAAAAATGTGTGAAAAATAATAAGGATCGAAAAAGGGTACTCACGGTACGAGAGTGCCGTGATTAATTTAATTACTTTTACTTCTTAGCATTTTTTTTTCAATTGAAGAGAACTCTCCGAGAGAACGAAACGAGAAAACAACGAAATCTCGCGTGGTTGGACGAGAACTCGAGGAATCGACCTCTGTCGGGTGAGACGATTGCGTGTAACGTGCGGAGCCTCGACAAAGGCCAATTCTTTCGCGGATTTTTTAATTTTGCGAGCGATTTTGTTGAGAAGAAGCGAAGAAACTAGGGACTATTACGAGATTACGGTGTTTGGAGTTTTAAAAATGTGCCGAGCAATAACGTCGTAACGAAGTGCGAGTCAAGCTGTGAGCTGTGATCCCCGACGATCAATGCAATTTAAAGTAAACTAAAACGAACGAGAGAGTAAAATCGATTTTTCAATGAAACATAAAAATCAGTGGAATTTCGCGTTCGAGGTCGTCACGCGTGTTTCAGACGTCGAATGTGTGGTGCCTTATTCGAATGCGCCTCCCTCTTCAATTAGAAAAATGAAAGTAAGAAAAATAAAAAAAAAACCGTAAGGATTACCCAAGTGTTTGAAAAAATTAACTTTCTTAGCATACCGTGTGTTCGTCCATACGCATCTAGAGCGCGTATGAGATACAAAACCAACTTTCGATTACCACCGAAATTCTAACGATATGAAAGTTTAACGACCACCCATGAAAAAGTAACGAAATTGAGAGAATCTTCTCGAACACGTTCGAATATTTGCCAGAATATCAATTTTCCTGAATCGAATTTTGTCGTTTTCACAAATAGATTCGAACTAGGTGTGATACTTGTCTACCCTTTTCGGTTCTCTTCGTGACACGGGACTCTATCGGGATCAATAATCGAGTGAAAAAAATGAAGGGAAAAGTGAGAAAAAAATTAAAAAGATTAAAAAAAAAACATAGAGAAAAAATAATAAAACTTTTCGGTGTTTCGTAGATTATAGAAATGTAATGGTTAAAAACACAACGCCAGGGCCAGTAGGGATCTTTTTACTAGTTGTTTCAACGTATATTAGACCTCCTAATCGTCATATCGAGTGATATATATTACGTACTACACTTTACACAACACACACACACACGAACATACAAACATACAAAAATACATATAACACTATATAGTAAATTAGGATATATAACTACACTGAATTATATATATATATATATATATGTATATACATATATATACATACATATATATATATATATATATATATATATACTAATCAAACATAAACGGGTTACTTAGTGTGTGTCCAATCTTGTGTTGACAGCCCTCAATGGGGCGCCAGATGAATCTTTCGAATTCACTCCGTCGAAATGAGAATATTCAAAAAAAGTGATACGAGTAGTGTGAAATCAAAGAGTAAAAAAATTTGTTTTTTAGTTTGTTATTTCAAATTTTCTAGAATTCTCGTAAATATTCAATGGACCGACGTTAAATTTTCACTGTACCGTCGGTCCTACTCTTTATTATGTATTCTTTTCTCGATTAATGTATTCGACAATAATTGTTTCGATATTTCGATCGACGCGTTGAGAGAGCCTCGGCGACAATTCTTGTCTTTTGAAAAACGAAGAAAGTACACTCGCGCGTTGCTAATTTGACTGAACTTACGTAACGATATACGATAAAATATCAAATTAGCCTTCGGTATCGAATTTGGACCACGTTCGTGTTCGAATTTTTTGAAAATAATAAAGTAAAACAGCAGCAGATGATTAAACTTTTTATAAATCGTACAAGTACCCACCGGTCGCTTAGATTAACGAGATATTTTAATGAATTTTTAAATCTTGTGAGTTCGAAACGTTCGCTGGGCGATTTACGAGAAAAGCGAGGACATTCGACGAAAGAATTTCAAATCGCGAGGGGACGAGCGTTCGTCCAGGCGGTACGAGTGACGTACCCGACGAGTGTATCAGATTTTTCTTATTATTTTTGTCCGATTTGTGATTTTATCGCGATACGCGAGGAATATCAGAGTAACGCGAAACGTTCCGCTTGGATAGTTCGTCGAGATGGGAAAAGTAAAATATTAGCCATTCCTGCGTTTAGATTGACTGCCTTCCAGCATAGAACTACACTAGACGTCGTAATTTCTAGATCTACCAAATGTTGCGGAAAATAATGCAAAGTAGCACTCGAGGATGAAGTTCGTGGTCGACTTGAGATTTAGAGTTAACGTTAACAGCGTTTACGCGATCGAGATGGAAATGAGAGCGATAACGAATACGAGAACGAGCTTGTACTAAGAGTTGTATGCGTGGAAGGTCAACGAGCCATTAAAAGACTGGAAGAACCGTATAATTACATATATTAGATACATATTATTATACGTGCGTTAAAGAAACTAAGAAAAAACAACATGTATATGTGTGTTGTAGACAGAAACTGTTGTGTGCACAAAATCAATATGGCCCGAATAGCGTTGGCGTTGCGCATCACTGCCAGAGAGACCCCCCTTTCATTTATCTCCTTCGAACCTTTTCGCTGAGAACAATTTACTGGTTGGAATTTGCTGGAATATAAAGTTATCGAATATAGAAAGTATCTTCTATAAATATCAATTTTACTATTTTTCCATAGTCCTTTTCTATTTGAGAAAAGTAGCAAGAGGGTGGTAAATCCAACCAGATTGTTTCATTCGTTACGAACAACTGTTTCTATGGAATAATGTACAATGCTGTGGTTATTCGGCCCTATTATAGATTTTGTACATCCTACGGGCTCTGTTTCGACATCTCAACTGTATGATCAGATTTTTTCTCTCAAATGTCCTGATCAAACGAACGTATATGATTCCTATATGCGGTCTAGCTGATAAGCATCTTAACTAAGGCTAGTTTTTGAGACAAATAAAGATAAAAAAGAATTAAAATGAGAAACGTAGAATTAGATCAATATACGTACGTGTTTTTCATAGTAGAAGCTGTTTTAAATGTACAAAAAAAAACCTTGTTAATCAACAGTTCCATTTGAACGGGATTTTACAATAATTTGCAACTTCAAATTGAATTTAAGATTTTATTAGCTTGTTCCGACATTCGGCTAGAGTTCACTTACATTCGGTACGAGTCTTTGACAAACCGCAGAATATCAAGATGAATTTTCATTTTAGATAGTCTTCTCTTTGTTTTGTCGTATTCCAATAATAAAGGATGTTATTTTTGTTCTCGAAAATGTACAGGTTGTTCTATTTCTTTTGTAACGGTTAATCTAGAATTACGGATAATTTGACTGTCAAAATATCATCAAAGTGAGAAAAGATAGCGATGAAAGTGAGAATGCGAGAAAGAACGAGAAAAAGAGAGCGAAAGAGAGATGAAAACTTAATAAAAGTATACAAAGACTATATGTTAATGTACCTCATAAGGCTCAACGTGTTGTATAACAAGATTCAGGTTTATACATGAGTTTAATGTGTTTTTGTTCATTATTTTTCCCCATCCACTTTTTTACCTTTTTCCTATTCAGTCATTATTAATTAATTCAATTACATATTAAATTTATATATTAATTACTTACCTCTATATGCCGGTTCTGATGTTTACGTTTTGACATTTTTGAGGTTAATGTTTATTTGAAAATTACGAATTGTCAATCGATAAGTAAAGAAATTTGTATTACCTATAATTGGGATTGAGTCTCGGATCGATGAACGACTTCCACCCTTTCATGTAATCCTAATACCAATCTCCGGATTTTCGCAAGAATTGCGGTACTGTGGATGGTCAAGGTTGGTAAGTAAGAGGATCTAAATTATCGACGACAGGGTTTAAGTCTCGGATCGATGAACGACTTCCATACTCTTCGTGTGTTCCTGATACTAATCTCCGGATTTTCGCGAAAATTGCGGACTGCGAATAGTTGAAGCCGATAAGTAAAGGGAACTACATTGTCTACAGAATGGTTTGAGTACTGGATCGATGAACGAACTCCATATGCTTCCTATGTTCCTGATACCATTCTCGCATTTTGCGAGAATTGCGAATGGTTAAAATCAGTAAGAGATATACGTTAGATCGGTAACGTCGTATGTAGGTTATGTGGTAATCACAGACTACTGTTGACAATATTTTAATAATTTTAGTGAATAATCGAGAATAAAAATGGGTTCTCGATTATTATTGAAGCGATGCGTAAACGAAGTTAGTCGTAATAATGGAGGGTATGTAATATGTAAAATGCTTTTAATAAAACTGTCACTTGAGAAAAACACTTAACCTCCAACTTTTATGTAATCTACAGATTTTTCAAACTCTTCTCGACAAGTAGTGTGAAAACTGCTAAACCAAAAGATGAGAAAGAACTCGATGAAGAGATATTAATGCCCCATTTCCCAAATATTGGAATGGAAAAAGAATTAAAGAAAGCACTAGAACCTCATCAATTGCCGAATCAAATTACAGTACCCAAGACAGAGGATGTTGGGTTAGTATCTGGTGTTCCAGAGGAACACATCAAAACACGCAGAGTTAGAATATATCAACCACCTAAGAACTCTATGCAGTCAGGAACGAACAATATCAACTTTTGGCAAATTGATTTTGATACAAGAGTTCGTTGGGAGAATCCACTGATGGGATGGGCATCGTCGTATGTATAATGATTCTAAAGAGTGACTTTAAATACAGATATTAATAATGGATTCTTATCAATGTTTTTTCCACAGGGGAGACCCGATGTCTAATATGAAAGTAGATTTTGCATCCAAAGAAGAAGCGATCGATCATTGTGAAAAAATGGGATGGAACTACTATGTACAAGAACCCAATGCATATAAACCAAAATCTCGTTCCTATGGTCAAAATTTTGCATGGAATAAGCGTACAAGAGTATCCACAAAGTAAATTGTAAATAGAAAAAGTAATTACCATCTCACTAACTTATTTGTAGTCCAAAAATGCTTCTAGCAACACAATACAAGTAAATGAGATCATGTAAAAATGTTATTTGTTCGAATAAATGATTATTGTAAAGATTTCTGAGTCGATTGAATGAAAAAATCACTCGCAAAGAACAACACAGTTTAGCAATAAACTTCATTATTTATTATTTAGGAATTATATTATATTTATATAATATTTTTTATGATATATTATTAATATATAGTAATAAAACAAGCAAAATGTTTTCTATACGATAAAATCTAACTGATTTCTCTCATTCGTCGATTGTTCTCGAGTATCGTATGGAATTATTGCTAATATAATAAAATATTTGACTAAATAACTGTATATATTCCGTACATGATATTGCTGATTTTAATAGCGGCATGTTCGAACAGGACGTCGCACCGAACGGTAAATCCGTCGACTCTGTAACTAAATAATCAAATTGACCTTATTGTTCGAATTGCATTCACGACGAAAAGGAGCTCAAATGCAACGCATCGTGCGCGAGGCATCGGTTCTAATATGCCGCACGGTATTTCATTGTAGAGGGGGACTGATCATTTTCGATACGAGACTGGAAGGGGTAATAAAATTGAAAAAATCTTCGCGCAATTACGATAACAATATTATAACAATGATCGCTAAATATGACGATAATTAACGCACATTTCAAAATCGAATCGGAGTCATTGTCCACTCAATTAATGATTTCAGAGAGCCGAATTGATCAACGTATGCACGTACGCGTTTTATTCGAAATCAGTGTGTATAACTATAACAATAAGCTTTAATATCATCTATAAATTGTTTCTTGAATCATAACTCTCTCATAGAATTCTTTTGCAATTTTATATCTCTTTGTTACATTATACGTAGTAAGTAATTATTTTATTTTTTCAAGTATAGCTCTTCTTAATTTTAATCGAAAGCCTTTACGAAAAGATAAAACCTGCTCAAAGAAGGGGATTAAATCATTTCGTTCGAGCTGTGTTGTGTTGTACGAGTGTACTCTTTTAATGCGTGAAACATGCGAAACTGATACGAATTTCAATCAATTTTTCACGGGACGTGCTCCGATATCGAGTAAGAGCCGTTTAAGCTAGAAACAACAGCAAATCGCTTCAACGGCTCATCGAGTAAAATTATCTTTTTTTTGCTGTCTTTCTTTATGTAATTATTGAAGACATTAACTAACGCCACATTCTCTCACGTTACAATAGGCCTTTGAGTGTAGACATCGTTGTACTGGATGAAAAAGATCACTATCTCGAGTATTCTCCTTGATTTAATTTTTTTCAGCCCAGTACATCAAATGTGTTAATTTTTTTTTCTTTCATTATTTCTATTTTAATATTTTGCATGGATAATATTGTCAACGACATTATTTCATTCTTAATAACGTATAAGCGAAATAACAGGGAAGCTAAATCATTCGCTCCTCATTATTTAAAACGCCTGAGATGGATCTGCGAATTTCGAATATTCAGTTTTCATATTTGTTTCAAGATCATAAAATTTTAGAAATTATAAATACGCAATGCGTGATAGTTCATCTCCGTTCATCTTTTTATCGTGTGAAAATTTTCGAACGAATTCAAGTAATAAGTATTTCTTTTCGTTGATATGCCGTGTTTCTCTCTTCTCTAATGAATTTTCAAACGAATTACAATTTTTTCCGCAAAAGAGCACGCTAATTTACCTTTTCCTTTTTCTCGTAGCGTATTTTATATCATACACGCGCATATGTACAATCGTTCGCCTTAAAGATTCTACAGTTTTATTTGAAGCTCATCATAGGTTGCAACTTCCGCCGAGGACTTAAAAAATTTAGATTTTTATTAATTAGAGAAAAAAAAGGATAAGATTAAAAAATTTACAAACAACAGTATCAACCGAGTCCTAAGCGAGAGCGCTACGGAGAATTAATAAATTGCACAAATCGTCAATCTGATTCTGCAAGATATTAATTTGTCTAGATAGGTGGTCCTAATCGTGTAGCTCATATAGCAAGTCAAAAATGATAGCGACCTAGGTTTTCGTCATTACAGTTAATTTTTGTTACCGTGATTTTTTTTAAGGGTTCTCCCCCTTCGACTAATCGACATTTCAGTTTGCCTTAGTACTCATAATAATTATTATACTAGCGAGTACGCGTATGTGTAGGCTAGAGCGTATATGATAAACAACTTTTTATATGTTCATCTACACATACGCGCACGCGCAATCAGAAATTTGTTTCCTTTTGTTTTAATGGTCTAAATTTGCTGAGGACGGCCCAACAGGACATCCCTTTCATGATTGTACAGTTTTCTCTCGCTTTATTTTTCTCAACGGAAGTGAAACGTATACGTATATCGTCCGCCTCGCTGTGTCTATCAACGTCAGCCTCCGGTAAAATCAAATATACGCAACTGGTTGTGTCGTTTTTCATTCACTTTCCATTTTTTTTCTTGCGTTTAATTGTTATTTATATATTTAATTGACATATAACTTTTTTGTTTGTTTTTACTCTGAAATGTACATGCCTCGCGAATACCAGCTCCTCGAGGGTTCTGGACGTTCGTCAGTTCAACAATCGCCTGTTCCTGATCCCAGTGTAATCGATAATTTAATTGATTGAAATTTCTTCTCTTTTTTTTTATATTTTCAATTTAATAACAAAAAAAGAGTCAAAGAACGCAGATTCGCGTAAAGCGTCAAAAAGCACAAAGGTCCTAAATCACTAGATTGAATTTAAAAATTTTCCTCCCTTTCATTGTGTTTACCGATCGCGATCTATATTTTTCATTTAACTCTATTGAAAATGGTGATATTAATTTTTTTCTCATCCACAATCACTCAGTGTCTGCTAATTTAATAAATAGGCACTATAGGTCGACGTGAGGTCGTGGCATATATATATATATATATTTTCTTTATATACATATATATATTCTTCAGCGGTACTCCTACGGGATAAATTCGTGTGAAACAATATCTTAAGAGAAAAAATCCTACCACAAATAAAAGTATCGGTAACATCAGGATGATACTTAAAAAAATTCGTTGTCTCTTGAAACGTCAAAACGCATTATCTTTGTAATCCAAATCGAAGAAAGAAAGGTCATTTTTTCATTTCATTATTAAAATATTGGGTGATTTTCGTTACGTAATTCAACGAAGTTAACTCTCAATTACGTCTTTGTATTATTTCCCGCAATTAATCGATACTCGCCGAAAATCACGCGCGAGTTAAAATCTATGCTACGACTTGAGGCAGTACTTATTTTTTTTAATTTTTTCGCAATTTTTTAATTCTCAATTTTTTCCATTAAATCTGTATACCATTTAAAATTCCGTCCCCCGTAGCGAGCACGATGCGCGTAACCGCACCCGCTGTGAGGAACTTAGAAGGAGGTCGCTTCCGCTAGCTACTTAAGATTTAATTATACAAAGTCTCACTCGTATCTATAGTAATATCGTAAACACTTTACGATACTTTATCGCTCAAAATCGATTCTCTCTGCGTCTGAACCGCTTTGCGTTCAGAGTCGTAAATCGAGGACAAAATATCTCGTTTATCCAAGGGGAAGGGCTAGTTATAGAAAACGAAAAACGCTCGCTTCGGTCCTCATCATTGCCATCAATTCCGTCGAACATATACAGCGGATTCTACTTATTTGCCAAACTATAAGAATGTGCGAGTTTAATTTACGCTAACTTCGACCAATTCTTAGACAATTTTCTCATCTCAAATTTATGAACGTACATTTGTTTCCAGATCCTTCCCACAACCAAATTTATATTGACTCACTTTCAAGTTTACAAGTAAGTAGACTACGCTGTACATTTAATGCTCAGTTTCGCTCGACCTAGGTGAGGATCAGCTGTCGTCTGGCGTGTCCTGGTACTCTTCGCTCTCGCGGTGAACGAGCACGTGAACGACGGTTGCTTCGGATTGCTGACGCTGAAGAGGAGGTCGGGCAGGCGGTGCCGAACTTTCGGGACTCGGCTCGGTGACGAGAATACTGACGTCAGCTGCGTCCGCGATCGGCAAGGTGGCCGGTTCCGGTTGAGGTGCTCTTCTTCTCAAACTGCCACAGCGTCGGTTGAAAGCTTCTTTGATATCACGTTGCAGAGTGTTGAGCGACAACGTTGTACCGCTCGGCTTGATGGATCCTCTCTTCGAGACCGGTGGAGTGACCTCTTCGTCCGGATGAGTCTCCACTGCGTCCTGCCTGCCCAACGTTGGGCCCGATGACCTACGAACAATCCAAAAGAATTAGAGTCTGATACAAGATCGGAGTACTTTTTTTTACAAAACTACTGCCGACGTTGACGATGCCTATTTTCGAGAATCGTAAAGCGATAAGCGTTTAATCTCTACCCAATACCTAATCGTATTTTTACAATATTCTTATCTTAGTTAAGGACGTATTATACAAGGAGTAAGGTTGTATTACAGTCTACTCAAGTAGCTCTAACCTCAGAACTGACGTTCACTAAAGCGTGTCCAGAATAGAAAAAGTAATATTAAAATTCTATTGAAACGAGCTCGACAACTGTGTTGGTTTACCTATTTGTTTCTTTGCCTTAAAACGTAAGGATTAAAGAAAAAAAGAGAAGAGGTCAAAATTACAATGAAAAACGGGATCGAGACGAAGCTGAGGCTAGCCTCGAGGAGTTTGCCCTCACCTGACGGTTACGTGGGAATCGGAGCCGGAGCTCGACGCGGCCGATGGGTGTTCGGTGGTAGGCGAGGGACGGGACACGGTGAGGGCGGGCGGTTGCAGGTCCTCCTGGGTACCGGTGGCGCCGGAGAGCAGCAGCAGTGGTAGATTCGGGAATAGCCACGCCGAGGCAGTGCCTAGTTCGCTGAGATCGCTGGCGTCGCTGGCCCTGGAGGACTTGCGGCTACTGGCCCGGCTACCTCTGTGCACGTGCAACAGGGCCGACAGCTTACCGCCCCACCCGCCTCCGCCCCTGCCGTCGCTTCCAGCGCCGCCCGGGCTCGACGTCTGCGTCTGAGAATCCACTTCCTGAGCTATCCTCTCTCGTTCTCTCTTCCTTCTAAAAATAGTTCCAATGATTTTAAACACCAAGCATTTGTTGACTTTGTTAGGTGAAAATTTGTGGATACTGAACCTGATGGCTGATCGGTTAAATTGAAGTTACTCACGCTATGTACTCCCTGAAGGTCTGCTGAATCAGTCGGGCAGCCTTGTCCTGACGTTTCCATATCCTCGTGGAAGACACGATCTCCAACTCCTTGCGAGTTGGAAATTGCTTCTTGAATTTCACGTCCATTTGCTCCTGGAGCTTTCTGAAGTCGTCCGATTCCTCAACGTGTCCGAGTACGTGCTTGACAAGTGCGTGCAAAATGTCCAGACAATGGATCTTGTTACCCTTAGCGATAGGAAGATTAAAGCTGACCAACGCGACTACGTTGGGCTTTGATATTCCTAACGGTGGGTCGAGGCTAGCGATGAAATCGCTCAGCTGCGAAAATCGTATGAATTGCGTCGCGTGTGGATCATATCTGAAATGAAAATCATGTTACCGACACGTGTACACAACGCATCTACGATATTATTCCAGTTTTATGCAACTTACTTGGACCAGCGAATATAAAACATCTCGAGATCGTCTTCGACAATACCAATTTCCTCCTCTTGATGAGCCTGGTTAAAGTTTTCGAGAATAATGGCGATGTACATATTGATGACGATCATGTAACTGATGATGATGAACGATGTGAAGTACGTAATCGCGAGTAACGGGTATCCGCAATCTCCATTCATCTGCCTACTGGTGGGTGTCGGGTCGCAGTCCGGTGGTTGAACCATCAAAGATTCCAGCACATCGTTCCATCCAGCCGATGTCATCAGTCGGAACAAAAGTTGCATACTCCGTCCAAAAGTTTCAAAATTCACCTTGAATAGAACAAAATATGAATTCCACATATTATAAATTAAATATATTCATTGATTCTACATGAATCAATTAAAAAATGTTCTCACCATATCGTCGAGGGCGCCCTGTTTTCTGACATGTCCAAACACGGACATGCCGATGATGGCGTAAATAAAAGTAATCAGCGCCAGTAGTGCTCCGATGTTGAAGAGCGCTGGCAGACTCACGACGAGCGCAAACAGTAGCTTTCTTATACCTTTGGCAGCTTTTATAAGCCTCAAGATCCTGCCGATTCTAAACACTCTCACGACTCGCAAAAGCGTCGGGGACACGGGGAAGTCGATCATAATATCCTCCATAAGTATTCCAAGAATCGACGCGAGTACCAGCAGAAAGTCGAAGAGGTTCCACGGTACGGTGAAGTAGTGGTAACGCAAGCCGATGATCTTGACGATGGCCTCGAGCCCGAAAACGGTCGTGAAGAAGGCGTTCGATACTTCGAGAACGAAGAATATCGGATGCGGCTGGTTGTAATGCTCGATTCCCATCGTGAGCATATTCAGAAAAATTAAAACGAAGATCGCTATCTCGAACCTGGAAATACGACGGCATCGAGAGTTAGTAATTTACAATCTGTTGCTTAGAGACTTATTTTTCAAACCACCAATGCCATGCTACAACATATATCAGTGTACACAGATGAAGGCTGAGAGTGAAACACCGTCACTGACATCTGAAAGTGTCTTGAACCATTAAAGAAAGATCGCATCTATGTTTTTTAATTCACCCAGAGAAATTTTCAGTGGTAACATAGCTTATCGATAACTTTGATAAAAGTTTTTTGTTAACAAAAATTGAAAAAGCAAACTCTTCGACTAGCTTTTATGGTAATTTTAACCAGGATTATTCAAAACAGTACATTTCTCTGAGCGGAGAGAGCAACGAAACAGATAAGCACATCATTTACAAAACATCACATTTACATTTCGCTAAAGCCAAACGGTTATTTATTCCTATTCGAGGACAGTCGTTTTCACGACACATTATTCCATCAACGCTCGAACTCCGAGAATTCGCTGATCGTTCTCTGTTCGATTATCGGTGAAATCGCATGAAGGGAATAGCGGTTGTCAACGAACGGAATTAAGTACACCGTATAGGAGAAAAAAATAAAATTCGTAATTACCTGCGCGAGTTGGACAGATCGTAGAACATAGCGAGAAACTGGTTTAACGGACGTTTTATAACCTTCTGTGGCTTTTTACGGCCGAGCTTTTTCATGGCAGTGTAGTAGTGTTTTTGACTCTCGGTCAAAAACATTTCTAGCACGCCACCTTCATACTGCGGAAAAAATAAAACACAGGTTTTTTATTAGATGAGCGCATCGATAGGAGTTCTTATCTTGTGGCGTGAATCTGGTACCTTCTTTTTCAACATGTTGAAATTGTCGATTATCACTCCTATGAAGAGATTGAGGGTGAAGAAAGAACCGCAAACGATGAATATGACGAAATAAAGATAGGCGTACAAATTGGCCTCCCTCTGTGGTTGAAGATCGACCCCTCGCGCGTCTACCGCGTCTTCCATTACCTCCATCCAACCCTCGAAGGTGGCGACTTGAAAAAGTGCCAGATAAGCTATGCCAACGTGATCGAACGTGATCTTGCTGTTCTCCCAAGAATAATTTCTACTCAAGCAGTCTTCTTTCGTGTTAACCACCTGAAAATTTGTTTTAGAATTATTATGATCGTTATTAATATTATTACTATTATTAATTGTTCTTTACTCACCGATATATTAAGTAGCTGGCCATTCTCGTCCAGACATTTGAAAAACTTTCCACCGAAGAACTGAACTCCCATTATCGAGAATATAAGCCAGAACACGAGACAGACGAGGAGCACGTTGAAGATACTAGGTATCGCATACATCAACGCGTTCACTACAATCTATAGTACGAAAAATCGATTATTATTGTTCGATTCGAGAGGTAGAGAGAAAAAAATACGTACGACGAAAGAAAGACAGTCTATATAGATATGAAATCTTAATTCATCACGTTCTACTCTTAAGAACCAATACTCACCCTCATGCCTTGCCATCTTGAAATTGCCCTCAATGGCCTGAGAGCTCTCAATGTTCTCAAAGACCTCAACACCTTAAGGTTTTCATTTTCTTCTATCAAAAGGCTAAACATGGATACCTGCGATAAAATGGAGAATAAATTGTATTAATAATTTATAATTAAATTCTATTTTATTACCTATCTAAATTTTACAACTTTTTTTTTACTTTACTAATGCATGTAGATTTTATTTACGTGACGAGTTACAGATACAATGTGAACTAACGTCTCGTGCAATTCGCGTGCAGGTAAAATATCCCAAACGTATATTTATCGATTTGTATTGCGCGTAGACTAGTCGCGATTTCACGACCTTCTTATCGAGAACTGAATGAGCTGTACAGTGAAACGTATAACGGTGAATAAACATCTAAATGCAATGCTGGAACGTTGAGATTAAATTAACTTTTACGATTATCGACCGTGTGGAAATGGTCTTACAGATAGAAGAGTAAAATACGGGAACGTAAAAGATGAGATAAAACGTTAAGCGCATGCACAGTATCAACATACCTCCATCCACGAGGCGATATAAAACACACAAAAAGAAAGATACGAAAGAAACGCTGAAAAATTATCACACCTGCATCACCTATTACGATCTTATTTTCTAAACATCGGTTCAGGAGCTTTGGACGTTTTGTTAAAATAAGAGCAAACGATGTAAAAATAATTAAAATTTAGTCGCGCTAGCATCATGCTACGATGAAAAACATCTTTGGATGATTATCACTCGGGCTCACTCATATATAACAATAATGGAAATAGCGATAACTCACGAAAACGATTATAAAATCCAGGATTGTCCAGAAGCTGGTGAAGTATTTACAGAAGCCGAGGGCTAGCCACTTGAGTAGCATCTCAATACTGAAGACTGCGCAGAAGCCGAGATTGGTCCAGTAAAGTATGTTCTTGAGGAACGGATTGTCGTCAAGGTAAATGTCCTCGAAGCACAGTGTTATGGAAGATGCGAAAATGAGGACTAGTATCATCCACTCGAACGCCGGCGTATCGACAACGGACAACACAGCCGTCCGTATGTTTACCCATTTTCTTCCAAGATCCGTAGCGAGACACCGATTTATGCAGCTACACCTGATTACATCAAATTTTATTACTCTGTTCACATTGAGATTTACATAGTTAAAAATTGTGTTATTTTCACAATCATATGTGAAAATTCAATTTTCAACAGTGTACAGATTACAAATATGATCTCACTGTTGGTAGCAGTGTTGTGGAAAACAGTCTTGGGGTTCTTTGGACCGCTTGTTTCGTCCGAATCCGGGAAACGAGCCCATACCATCGATGTACCTTCCCTTGCTGTCTCGCCTACCACCAACGGTCAGTTCGTCTACGTAACTGACCAGAGCGTGCCAAGGCCTCTTCTCTACTCGCTTTTTCTCCTCGACTGGCTGAGGTGGCTTCTCTTCGAGCATGGCAGCCTCCTCGTCCTTGCTGGCCTCTTTGAGCACCTCCATTTCGATGTTCTCCTCGGGATTGGCCTCGGAACTATTCTGCTTTTCGTTTGTCTTCTTTTCCTTGCTCGAGCTGTCGTCCTCGGATTGGCTGTACGTGGTAACGTTCGTCGGTTTGTACAACGACTCGTACGTGACGACGGGCTGATTAAGGCTCTCTTGATACGACCTGTTGTAAATATTTTCCTTTGGCAGGGTCAGTACGGTTTCCTGTATCGCGTATTTCTCCTTGTCCGACTTGTCCATGACCTCGCGCACGATCTGCTCCAGCCGCATGTTCTTCTCGTTCTCCGAGTTCTCTTTACGGTATTTCTTCTTTCGCACGATGGATCTTATACGATCGAAAGATCTCGCGAGCTTCGATTCCTCGCCCACCTCCTCCTTCTTCTGTTTCAGCTCCTCGGAGTTAAAGCTGTTGAGCAACAAAGCCAAGAAGAGATTGAGGACCATGAAATTGCCCATAACCAGAGCCGGGAGAAAGATCGCGAAGCACGTGCCTGGGCCGTCGTCGCGTTCGGCGCGCATACAGTCCCACAGTGGCTCAATCCACTCGCCGCACAGTATCCTGAATATCATCATGAACGAGTGAAAAAAGTCGTTAAAGTTCCACCGTGGCACCGGATCGGGATAAAACTTGTCGAGCGTATAGTCCTTGCTAAACAGCTGCATACCGATCACGGCGAATATGTATATTACGATAACGAGCACGAATGTCAGATTACCCAGTGCACCGATCGTGGATATAATTATACTGAGCAGGACCTTCATGGTCGTCCACGATTGAGCCAGTTTCAGCACTCTGAGCAACCTCAAACCTCTGATCACCGACAATCCGTCTACCAACTCGAAGGTGAGGTCGATTAACGATGCGGATACTATTATTAGGTCGAAGTTGTTCCACCCGTTGTTGAAGAATTCCTTGCTAAGAGCCAACAGCTTGAGGAAGCATTCGAACGTGAATATGCTCGTAAAGACCTTGTTGCCGATATTGAGGGCTTGTCGGATCGATTCGCTCATCCCGTGATGCTCCATTGCCAAGAAGCCCGTGTTCAGCACGATGCAGAGCGTTATCGTCAGTTCGAATAGGGGATCGCGTACAACCTGTGGCGGAACAAGCGCAACAGTTTAGTTTAACCAATCGATTCTATCTTGGACTCTTCAAACCCAGAAACACTCGCCTTGTATAAACAATTTTGAAAACGTAACCAGCCCTCATAGTCAACGCAACATTGAATACACTTCTCGCAGTTTCTATCTGGAAGATCGTCTGGAAAAATCGGAATGGGGTTGGTGCTGCACGAAATATTAAAAGTAGTACGATTTTCGTGATCCGATTTCTGCATTCGAGTAGATATTTTGCAACCTCTCTACAATTTTTATTTGAATCTCTGCAAAAAATTAATGGGACACTCGTAATTTTAAAATGACAGTATCTCAGCTAAGTAAAATCAAATCAAATAGATTGAGTTTATAAACTTGAATCTTTAAAATGATCGCCTGTGTAATTCGATCAAATCATTCTTAGTCAAATTATATCTGTTTTAAAATGACAAGTATCTCTTTAATTTTTTAAGCAGTATTTAATTGCGTAAAAATTTTACGTGTTTAATAAAACTTTCCCAATACAAACATCACGAAAATAGTACTCGCGAGGCAAATTCTACAAGACGTACCTAAAACTACAATATGGGACAGGTACTCTGGAGGCAGCGCGTACATATGTTTCTTCGTCTTAACGCCGTTGCATTTGAGGACGCGAATCTCGCGATTGCTGGTTCTGACCGAGACAGTGACGGGAGCAGGCGGCGGTTGCTGATGCTCGTGTCGTTCGTGCTTTCTCGCCTCGGCGGATTTTTCGTGCCTCTCGGTCGTTCTGTATTGCTGATCGCGATGCTCGCGCCTGTCGTGCTCCTCCGCGGACGTCACGTCGTCGCCGTCGTGATCGTCCACGACTCCCGAGTCGTCCAGCGATGATTGCTGATTGCTGTTGTTGCTCGCTTGACGCGAGTGAAGCATGCCGCGGTGGGGGGCCAAACGATGAACGGCGTTCGGCTCCGGTGGACGTGGGGCGACGTTCTGCAGAGGCAAGTGAGATGGTCGCACGTTCGAGTGACGCGGACTCGGGCTCGGGCTCGGTGTGATCGACCTGGGATATGAAATTCAATTATAAGTCGCTACATCTATTTTTAAACTCGAATTATAAATGACCCGAAATTTTCGTACTACAATTCTCGATACACGTCACAAACATTTGTATAATTGAGAAATAAATCCGACTAATTATGCTTTAAAATGCGGAATCACATTTCAGCTTTCCAATGTTAAAAATAACGATGAAAATTCGTTATTCCGGTGGAGCAATACGTTTTCGAGGCACAAAGCACAAAGGATCCGAAATTATGAATATAATTGAAAATTTATAAAAGTACCTGCTCCTGGCTCCGCCATTTTTCTCTTGACCAGTCGTACTTCTACCGCGTTTCCTCCGGCGTGTTTTCTTGCGCGTATAGCTGCTGAGCAATACCCCTTTGCGAGCGTCTATCTTCTTTTGCTTCTCCTTCGTCAACGTCTTAATGTTGATTTTAGACGGATCAAAGCTGAACGTCGAGTCCTCGCGGTGGTCCGTGAGGTCCTTTCTACGCTCCTGCGGCAAAGAAATTCATTACAATACCAAATGAAAATATGGCATGGAAAAACGAATTTACCTCGTTGGTAATCTCGGCTTCTTCTTCGTAGCTCAGGGCCACTACGGCCAGCATCAAATTGATGAGATAAAACGAGCCGAAGAATACAACGACGGTGAAGAAGGAAACGCTGATTGGTCCGCAAGCCGATAGCACCTGAAACGTTCGAGAGGTACGCAATGTAATTCCGGTTTAATTAGAACGCGAGATAGTTACGAGCCGGGTAATACCTTATTGTAGACGTCCTCCCAATAATCGAGCGTAATGAGCTGAAACGTCGTGAGCATCGACCACAGGAAGTTATCGAAGTTCGTGTAGCCGTGATTTGGATTCGGGCCAACGCACAAGCAAGTGTAGCTCGCGTTGCAGTGTCTGCGGGGGTATCGCAAAAATGAGCCCTTCGCGACAGAATTTCTCAATTTTTCGGAATAGAGAGGGTGAAGAAGAAATTTGTCAAAGGTCGAGGGAAAAAGTGAGAAGAGAAAAGACAAGTTGGTAGATGAAAAAAAAATGCCAACCTGGCACCGGTTACGTTCCCGCAGATGATGGGCTCCTCGTCCTCGTTGAACGCCCAGTTGGACGAGTTCCAAGTCCACCTGTTGGCCATAACAGAGAAAGAGACGTCTTTTTTAAAACGCGAAGACTACCCGCGGTCATCGGTACGTCTTGAGGGGGTTCGAGAGGGGGAGGAAAGAACCGGGGGAGAGTTAAAATTTAAGAGCTCAACGATGCACGAGCCAAGTTGAACGACTGGTCAGGCTTATTTATAGCTATTTAATGGCTCCGGCGATATCGCGTGACCGATTCCAATCGTCTACGCGTTACAATTTTACGAGAACAAAGAAATCATTTTTCTCTCGCTCCGCTATTATTTCACTCCGTTTCTCGTTCCACGAGGAACGAGCGCTGGTAATGAAATCGAAGGGAGATGAAAAATACGCAATTCTCTGGCGCGGGAGAATTTATCGCCTCGCGCAAGGTGAATCGATGAATAGGATTTCGGAAGCAGAGAAAAAAACGATCGAGAGAGAGGTACAGAAAATAATCCGTGTGTTACGGTATTAAAACTGATACCACGCTATGGTGGTGGGACGGGACAGTTTGTTTTCGGGGTGGAAACGTCGCTCGTTCGACGCCGGGTATCGTCGACGGAGGCTTTTGTCGGATGACGGCCGACGGGAAGAAGCGCGGAGGTGTGCGAGGGCGGACGGCTATCGAACGGCTCGATATTTCGAGCGGGAAACACTATTCCGGTGTTGTTCTGGTTCAATCCCTTAGACAAGAGCGACAAAATTATATTGGGTATCACAAAAAATTTTGGCACGATATTCCCCTCAGAAATATATCTACACAGAAAAAAGTGATTCATGTGCTTTACATTTCTTGAACCATAGTGAAAATTAGTATCTAATTCGAAACTTAATTTCTGAGTTGTGAAAATGATTGTTTTAATTCAAAATGTACTTGATACGTTTTTCATTTCTGCTCAAGATAACTCCATTTTTAGCTCAAGTATTTTTCTTGGTTCAAGACTCGATTTTTTGCACGTGAGAAGTGTCCACATGATTTAATATTTTGAAATATTATTTAATAAATTCTTTCCCTAGTGGACTTGAACTATGTTTGCATTTTGAATCTCGCATACTAAACACTGCACTACAAACTTATCTCATACAGTGTTATTATTGTATAAATGTTGCCTCTGGGTGAATTAATAAAATACTTTTGAATCGTATTTTTTTCTGTGTAGGAATTTACAAAATTAGCCAATTGAATCCAAAGCCAAATGAGTGAATAAATTATTGACGATATTTATCAGTTTTTATCGTTTAAGGAATTCTCTCATGCATTATATACTCCCGATAAACGTACTCGAGCCAGTCGAACTGTGTGGCGTTCGGCTCCGGATCCTTCACGCACTTGTTCCTGAGCTCGCCCATGTAGACCTGAAGAGCGAACAGGGCGAACACCATGAGGCAGAAAATCGTCAGTGTCATGACCTCGGCGAGCTGCTTGAAACTGTGCAGTAGCGCGTTTATGATAGTCTTCAGGCCTGCAGACAGAAATAGGGCGGGTGAGAGGGTGGAAAACACGTTTTGTATATAGCGAGAGAAAAAAATTTTCATTTCCCGGCCTCCTTCCTTCTCTCTTGTCTTTTTTTCTCTCCCATTTCCCTCTCGCTCGCGCATCTTTGTTTTTAATTAACGAGGGATATAGGCGCTCTGAAAAAATACACTCACACAGAAAGAGAGTGAGTGAGTATCGAAGCAGAGCGCATTATACCCCGCGGTCGTTTACGCGGTCATACAAATACCCGCGAGGAAACCGAACTTAACGAGGAATAACGTTCAATTTGCGAACCTCGTAAGGTTAGCACTTTTTCCAATTTTTTACCATCATCCTCGTGTTTTTTTTTGTTATCCTCCCAACTGGCTCGCCGTTACAAAGTTAGCGATTTTCGAAAATTAGAAGCGACGGTGTAAGACCGGGCTAAGTACACAGAAGCGGGGCTCGTTTTAACGCAATTAACGTGAAGTCGAGGGGGAAAAAAAGAAAGCCCGATCGGCCGATTAGTCGTTTAATCGAGCGGCTGATCCAATTGGAGTTTGATTGGATAACGAGCACCGAGCTAGCCAACACCCGTCGAGGGTTACCCTCTCGATAAAAAGAGCCGACGTGAAAAAATTGTTCCCCGAATGTGAAAAATTTTTCTCCGATAAAGCGCTCTCGGTTAAGCCAGTCGAACTTTATACACGGGGTGTTGCGAAATGACCTTCAAAAAGCGAGAGCTCGTCGAACGTCGAGCAAATGATCTCGTAAATTTATGCTCGATAGCTTCTAATTTATTCCGATTTTTCGCCAGCCAATCGCATCTATAGAGGCGGGGCTTCTGCCTTCTATAACCACGCCTACAATGCGAGAATTGGCTAATAAAAAACTTTGATTGACTCAAAAACCGAGAATCAAAGAGAAAAATAGAACAAAGCGGTTTGAAATAGAACAGAATGGATTTAAAACTAATCATTCGGTAACCGAAATCACGCCCCCAAAGTTTCGAATGTATCCGATTGGCTGACAAAAACTACGAATAACTGGGAAACTATGAATCGTGGAGAAAAATGGAAAAGAAGATTTCTGTTCGGAATTGATCGAGCTTTCTGAATGTACTGATTCTAGAACACCCTGTATGCGAACACGCGCATATTCTCGCAGGGCGAACGTCGCGTCGTTCTCACGACCGAGATAAGCGGTTTCTATCGATCTGGTATACATCGTGTTCCGGCGAGAGGGAGCGAGAGAGTGAGCCGTTCCGCGAGTTCCCCGTCGCGCCACTCGAACGGGTCGTTAGAGGAGCATTCATTCAACGTCGTTTAAAAGTCTCTCTCTCTCTCTCTCTAACGCGTCGTCGGATTTTCGAGGTTCTCTATTGTGTCACGACCCTGAAGGGCCCAAACACACTTGGCCGACTTATTGGCCCATATATGTAACCGATACGCGTAATGAAATACCTGGATAATGAATCGATCCTCCAGATAGTAACTACACTGAAAAAACTCAGAACTAATCAAGAGGCATTTTCTCGTCATTTGCAACAAAATCAATTTTGAAGCGCTCGTTTTATTTTATCGAAGATTCTTCATAAAATGCAATTTGATCTCAGTGCAAAAATTTGTAATAAAAAATGATCATTTTTGTTAGAATCTACTGGAAATGTATACTTAAAATGTCAGGTTTATGAACTCTCTAGGTACAATAATCAACAAAGTAATCTTATTCTTTGACTCACTTAATAGGATCGTTTTTTATAACTCTTTGTAAAAGTTGAAATCTTTTTATTTAATTTTTTCAGTATAGCCGAGATTTTTCATAATTTCATACTTGATTGGAATCTCGAGAATCGATAAGATTAATTACAGCGTTTGTGGAAATCTTTGCGAGTTTCAGGGATATAAATTACACACCGATAATAAATCTCTGTATTCGCGGTTTAACGCACAACTCGCGTTCCAATCGCCGATACACCCTTTGTCCGTTCTATAAATAACAAAAAGGCGCATTGAACGTTGTACGGATTTAAAGTAATTCATATTTTTTCCCCCTCGTTTCAAAGAGCCCGACAGGGAATCATTGCAAAGCGAGGCCGGGGCTTGTAACATTTCCCACCGCGTACGGCTTGTTTAATGCGCTCCCGCGCTCGTGCACGCCATCCCGTTATCGCTCAGCCCCTTTTCATACGTATTATGAGTATATATATGTATATATTTCAAACGTGCGCGGTACGTTAACATATATAACACTCATGGAATTCTTTTCCCTTTTTTTTTTCAATTTCTTGATCGGTATCACGAATATTTCTCAGAATCGAGCGTGCAACCCGCGAGCGAATTGTCTTTGGAAATTTTCACCCCTTCGCGACGGAAGAAAAAAAGAAACTCGTTCTGCAGGGGAAAAAACTCGACTGGCACGATTTTCGAGTTGCTCGAATTTTTTGTGAGTAAAAAACGTTTTTAGGTTCGTTCTCTATCACTATTCAGTTATTTGAAAACTTGAAATTAATCCCTTAACATTGAGGTCTGGGACCATTTTTTTATTTATATTCATTTTAATTTACATATCAAGGGGTTAAGTTTCTAATCCTCTCGTGGACGATTCGAGCGAATTAGAAAATTCGCCAAGTGGCGTCGAAACAAACAAACTTTCTTTATTCATCGACTGGTGTAAGGGTTGCTTCTTAGGGGTGGAAATATCTCGTGTTAGGCTCGGTTAAAGCGCACCGGACGACGGGATGTTAAATATTTGCCCGAGAGTCGTGCGTTCGCGACGATCTATCGTGTTTACCGCTCTCCGGAGGGGGTTTGACGAGCCGGAGAAGGAAAGGGACGAGCAACCGGCGAGGGGTGCGAAATATCCGCAACGTAGGAGCAACTTTCTGTTTGTTTGGGTTTTCGGGAGGGTAACGCGAGCGTGGCGAGGGCGAAGTCGAGATAGGTGAACGTATAGACGGCCGATAACCTACTAAATGAGCTCCAACGACAAATATATCGAGCGATATTTTTTTTCGCCCATAATTTTTTTATTACGCCCTAAATAATATCGATAAATCAGGCTTTAAGGAATTTCTATTCCGAGTTTTACACTGAAAATAAAAATTTGAATGCTCGATATTTATTTGAGAACACAGAAATATTTTATTGGATAAAATGAATTATTAGGTTACAATTATTTGAATTAGTTTCCTCTCAAATAAGTATTCTGTTGAATGTACTTGATATTTATTCAGAATTCAACAAATTTTTATTTTCGGTACAGGAACCTCTCGAGGGGTTCAAATCGTAATCAAATTTCACTTATAAAAAGACTCAAACGAATCAATTCGGGATGTCAAATCCGTAGACCTGTTCTCATTCACGCGCAATCGATGCTTGTCGTCTAATTTCTGCCGAGCGCTTTTTTTTCGTCGGTTTATACATTTTTTCTCTCGACGAGTTTTTTTTTACGCCTCGCATGTCACATGCTCCAGTGCACGTAACGTGACAAGCTATTTTTTGTGCGACTGTATATAGCGCATACATGAAAGGCGTGTATGTATGTATATATATTCGCGAGGGCGAACTTTTTCACGAGCACGACAATCGATAATTAACCTCGCTCGAGTCATTCTCGAAGCCCGCGATGCGAAATTTCCAATGCCGTGGAGAGAAATAAAAGGTACGAGATTTCATTTCGCCGAGAAATGGACGATTCACGAGAGAAACACAGTTCTTTATCGCACCGAGAGGATGAAAAATGCGAGGTAACCCGACTCGTAGAACGAGGTAAAGCTCGCGACGAATTTTTCCTTTTTTATCGAGACGGAAAAGACGAAAAGCCTCCGAACGCGAAATTCGGGGTAAAAAAAAATCGTTTCTCCGAGACTTAAGCGTCGGTTCATGTATATGCTAATGCAGGTACGATGCGTCGTGGTGCGCGAATGCAATTTTCCGCTTTTTCACTCCTCCTCTGTTTCGGTTTCTCTCCCCCTCGCGCTATCGCTCGCTCTCCCGCCCGTTTTTCCAAAATAACCGGAGCACGGCTGCTTTAATTGCGCTTTAACACGACCCTCGATCCGCCAATTTGGCAACAGGAATTTTCCCCAGACTTTCCCGGTAAAATTGCGTCGGACGGAAGATATTATTTGAGGAAGGGAATTAACAAAGAAAAAGCTCATAATCCGTACGATCGGTAATTTCGGCTCCTATAGATAGAGGCGATATTATTAAGTGTCGTTCGTAGTCGGGGAACGTGCGAGAACTCTCGTGTGGAGCTTAATAAGAATATTTCCCGACAATTTTCCCGCAGCTCGGAATTTTCCGAAAAGTTATATTACCGCAAATTACGAAACGTCCATTTATGACAGTAACTAATTGTTTTGTACCGATTAATACCGCGATAATTCCAGTTTCGATGAATCAAACAGGAAATCAAAATTCATCGGAATCAAAAGGAAGGGAATCAACGAAAGTTCCCGATCGTTAATTCGCGTCGATAAAGAAAATTCGAAATCGTACGCTCTCGGTGTAATTGGCCGGAGAATTTTTCATGCGGTCGGTGATGAGGGCGAACAGGGAGACCTATATATAAGTATATATATATACACAAAGTCGTTTCAATCCGCTTCGGTATTTTACGACGAGCGTTTACGAGCAGACGCGGCAATTAAAAACGATCCCGGAAATGGTCGTTTCCATCGAATACCTCAGCGCCCTATGGTGCCGATCGTTGCGATTCAAGGATCCGCGGAGTTAACCCTCGGGCGGCCGATAATTTCAAGAATAAAAGTTATTCGATTCGCAAAATTGCGGTTTGAAACGGTGCTCTTAGGATTAACATCGCTCCAGGGATCCTATTTTTGAATGATCCGGGAATATAATTTTATCTGGAACAATAAATTTCTCGAAAAATTGATTTCTCAGCGATTCGGTACTCGAGGCGGAGGATGCACGAGCGAGATGAATAAATGTATAGAAATCTTTTCGTTACCTGGCATAATCGAAACAGTCTTAAGAGCTCTCAACACCCTGAACGTCCTCAAACCGGCCAGATTCCCCACCTCCATGCCGATCGTCGCGTACCCGCTCGTGATCACCACGAAGTCCAGCCAATTCCACGGGTTCCTCAGGTACGTGTACTTGTTCAGTATGAATCCCTTTGCGATTGATTTTATCACCATTTCCGCCGTGTAGATGGCAAGGAAGATATACCTAAAAAAAGAAGATCGATCAGAAATCGTTCGGAATATTTCTTTCAAGGTAAATCGGCCAAACGTGACCCACTCACAGATTTTATACAACAATTTTAAATAATAAAAACAATAAGAAATTTAATTTTTATAAATCTTTGTCATAAAGACTGATTAATCAATAAAGTTAGTTAAGCATTCTCTTCTCAAAAAAATTGAGGGGACAGTTATCATTTTCATTTGAATCTTCCTCTTTAAAATGATCGATTCCATTCGATACTGAAGAAATACAGTTGTTTGAAAATGACCAGTATCTACTGTTTTTGGTAGTACATTTCAATTTTTATTTCAACTTTCCGAAGTGGAGCACATTCGCCTGATCTACCTAGTCGATTTAACAATTTCCTCGCAAATCAATTTTATTGCTCCAGCAGTACGAAATAAACAATTGGTTCGCTACAATTTTTCCTCCGTTTTCTCTTAAGTTACATCGAGTTTCCCTTCCTCCCACCCCTCGAAAAATTTGTAAGTTTTTATTCGCCTCGTACGGATAACCCCGTCTCGCGCAAGGGACGCACGAGAGAGAGAGGGAGATGTTTGCTCCGTACGAAAGTTTGCTGAGCGTCTCGAAAACACGAGGGGACAAACATTCTAGCCGGTAACCGTCTATATATACGCGTAACGATGTTTGCTGCCCGAAACTTCCCTTCCGTTCTCTCCGCGTTTACGATTCTCGCGATACTCGTTCTAAATTCGCTTGGATTATGATTTTTCGCCCCGTTTTTAACTCTTTTAATCAAACGAGAGAGTTTCAATTGTCGATCGAGCCAATTTTCCATCCCCCGTTCTTTCCATTTTCCCTCAAACAACCTAACAAGTCGAGCGAGGGGTGTGTGGACGTGTGTCGTCTCGCGCTACTCTTCTCATCTCGCCAGTGGCGAGGGCTCGCCGAGTTGGGGAAAATTGGTAAGACGATTTTCCAGCGCGAGAGCGGAGGTTGAGCTGAGAAATTGAAGAAAACGCGAGCGAGGCTCGATATGCCGTAAATCAGCGCGGCATCCACGGAATTGCTGCCGAGCACGTACGCGATGAAGAATTCAGCGTTCGAATTGCCGGGAAATATTTATAAGAGACTCTTGCGAGAGGCTTAGCAATTTCTCTCTTCTAGTGTTATCTCTCCTCCACTCTATTCTCTAATTAATTTAGCGCGCTCCGGGCCGGAGTAGATTCGATCGGGCTCGAAATATTTTTCTCTCCCTCAAAGAACGGCCGAATTTTGCACATCTTTTTTTGCTCGATAACCGTCGAAGCGCGAGGACACGCTGACCCGTGCGAGAGTGTGTGGCCGCGCACACCGACGATATTTTCCCTCGCTAGGCTGAAAGTTGGCCGCGTGTGCCGGTTGGGGTGCCTTTGTCGAGGCCGAGTTTGTACATGTAACGCGGGACTAGTCGTGCTACTTCTCTTTATTTTTTTTTCTCTTCCTCCCACTCTCCCCGCGTCTGTCTACCTCTAGCTGCCGGTCTCCTCCACTGTGAAACGTCGCGTGCCCGAACGTTTTTAATGAACATCTCTCTTTTTTTCGCTCTCCTCTTCTCGCTCATTCGTGCCTCTCGCGCATTTTTCCTCTTTTTTTTTCGGCGCCACCTCCGAAACGACTTCCGAGGCGCATTAAAGCGTCCGTAATGTATTTTTTCGTCTCGCTTCCTTCTCTTCTTCCTCCCCCTCTGTTCCTTTTGCTTCGTATCATCCATGCGAGCGCAAATCCGTCGAAATTTTCCTCCAAGCGATGAATCGCTGTCGATCACGGACGGTATCGTTTTCCTTCCGTTTCGCGTTCGCGTTTAAGCGCTCTATCGATTCGCGAAAATTAGGTTTCGACGGAGCGTGCCTAA
>NCVS01000779.1:144492-203753 GCA_003055095.1 Goniozus legneri
GATACGACTACGCGAGAGAAATTTTTCGCACTCGGCGAAACGCGAGTGGAATGGGAATTCGTCTCGACAACTTGCCGGGGAACATTCGTGAAAAGATAGCCGGACGCGTCTCTGAGAAGAACGATTCTCAAAAAGAAAATAACCTGTGAGAATTTGTAATAAATATGAACAATTTTTTTCGTTGTCGTTCTTAACTACACGATAAAAAGACTTTAACATAAATTTGTTGTTTATAGACAGCCACATAGGATGTTGATTCAACATTGTTCATGTTAAAATTTAGCTGTGTTGTTCAATGTTGTGTGTATTAAATTGTAGATTCTCATTTTTTTAATAATATGTATGTAAAATAAAATAATAGTAATATTTCGTAACGACTGAATAAAACTTACATATCCTAAATTAATAATTGTAATATCAACATAAAAGTCACATCTCTTTTTATCGTGTACGTTTCAATAATCGAACCTTTCTCCTTTCCAAGATATACCCCCGAAAATATGTTTATAAATCTAAAGAATTTTATTTTGTACTCACTCGGCTTCTTCGACGGTCTCGGTCATGGCCAGGAAGACGCAGTTGAGTAATATGGTGGCCATGACGACGTAATCGAAGTACTGGTTCGTACTCAGGAAGATGCAGCATCGCCTCATCGGGTTCCATGGTGAGAATATGAACCAGCTGTTCGTAGCCGTGAACCTGTGTATGTAGTTTTTGCGGAACCTCTTGGACACAACGCAGAAGGTCTGGAAGAGAAAAAGATTAATTAGTACAGTCATCGATAAAGAATAAAATGTACTGATCAAAAAAATTAAGGAGACACTCGTTATAATCAAAATTTAAAAAATTATTGAATCTAATCAAGCAGGTGATCGTTTTAAAGAAAAAGATTCAAATTTGATCATTTTCAGTTGAAATGGAATTTTTAAATGACACCTATCCTCTTAACACTGAACCTATATATATTTATACTTATCAATTTTTTTCATGCATTTCTGTTTTTATCTCTTTAAATTATACTCGTACAAAAATTATAGGATTTAATACGATGTGATGTATAATTAAAAGTATTCTTCATGAACAACATTTACAATCTGATTATTTATTCGTCTTTAAATTGGGTCATTTGATTTCGGTAAATTCAGTGTGAATTTGTACAACGATAAATCGACTCTAAAAATTGTTCAAAGAGCAATTTTTCTCGTGAAGATCAGACAGCGACACATCTTTCTCTCTCTGAAAATCGAGCCAGATTGTTTCCCGCATCGATCGAACACTAGAGAGCTACTGTCGTGTCAAAGAGGGAGAGAGAGAAGAGTCGCCGGAATGGCATCAATTTCCGCGTCTATTTTTCAAGCTCGAAGGTGGAAAAACTCGGAAAAGCGAGACTCTCCCGACCCTCCCGGCGTCCCGTCGGACCCGATTTCGTCGAATTTCAGGACACGCGACACGACGAGACTATCGATTCACTGGGACTCATCCGCGCTGAGAAACGAAAGAGCGTGTACCTCCCCACTTTCGGCACGAGAACGAGACCGGCATCTGGAAAAGAGGAGGTCGTGAAATAACCGCGGCTCGATAACTCCAAATCCATTCACATCGCTTGCCTTACGGATTCGAGGGGATGAATCATTTTTTTTTTTGATCGAGGATTAGGTAGATCGAACCGCGAGATTTTCGGGAAGGGGGAACGACCCATTTTTCGCCTCGACGCTCGAAAAGACTTTGCCTTTCGAGGAGGCGCTAACGCTGAAGGGGTTGACCCATTTTTTCACTCCCTACTTCCATCGTCACTCTTTTTCACTTCTAGTCTCTTTTTTTGCGATCCCACTTTTTGACTTCTTTCTCGCGCCAGAGAGAGAGAGAGAGAAAAAAAGTCTTTAGTGCGATTCTCCGTCCGGTAATCGCGATTATTCGAAGGGCGAACTTTTTTTTTATCGAGTCCGCGTTATTACTCTTGGAGGGGTGGGGCCAAAATTTTCCTGATAAATCGCGAGAGTCGCGCCGGTAGGCGACGTTTTAGGATATTGCGGCTAAAAGTTATATAGTCGGCTAGTAGGTTCTAGAGTAACGAAAAAAAATAGCTCTCGTTTCGAAACTGCTCGCTCGATACGGGCTTTCGCGAGCTCATCGGCTATAATGCATATTCACGACGCTGCACTGCGTCGGCACGAGAGAGAGAGAGAGAGGCACGTTACGAGCGAGCTCATTGTTATTTAGTAAACTACATTTCCGGTTTTAAGCCACAAAGTGGGACACCGACGCGCCAATGATACTCTCCTTTCTTCGTTCGACTAGGGCCGCCACAACGCGATTATCAATTCATTCATTTATCTATACTCCCCGTCTAAGATAAAATACGATACGTTCGAAATACGTTGACACCTAGCAGCGACAAAACGGGTTCTGGGTAAAAATTTTTCGTACCGAGATACGTTCAGGCTGTTGGATGAATAAATTATGGGAACCGTACATCGCTGATTTTTCACAGATTCAATTTTAAAGAGCGTTTGCGTGGCTTCGCACATTGTCGGCACGTCAAAGATGCGCTCGTCGATACTCGAGAGCCTCTGGAGGGCTCGACAAATGAAATTTCCACGAGCACTATGAAAGATGCATTTGCAAGCGTAATTTCGTCGTCAGTCATTTTGGCTTCCTACACTCATCCTTCTTAATCGGATCCTCGCGGACGAAGACTTTCGAATAACTCGGCGCCTTCGCTCTTCGTAAATATGAACTGGAATTCGAGCCAGCCGAGTGAGGAAAAACTCGAGCGCTCGAGTTGTCTGAACGCACTTTTGTACAATGAGAGAAACGAGGTTGGACTTTACTTTGAATAGTTAGGCTATGCGAACTTGAAACAATAGCGGAATTTCCAATTGTATATTTTTTTATATCTTGACTGTCACGCTAAGAAAAAATTCTGCTGGATCGACTAAATGAGCATTTCCACTGACAAAACTTTTGATCGATGAGATAACAAGCATTTTCTAAATCGTCCAATAACTACCCACAAAAATTAGAGGAACACTCGTTGTTTTTAAACAATTATATTTCGAAAAATGATGGAATCTAATCAAGTAGGTATGATTTTAAATAGCAATGTTCAACTTAAATGATCACTTTATCGATTAAATTTTATCATCTTTTGACTGAAATACAGTTGTATGAAAATAACTGTCCCCTTGATTGTTTCGAAGAGTGCAGTCTTCACTCAAATTTCATTTCTATCTCACTGAATATATCATTTTGGCAAAGAAATGCACATTTAGTTCAATACATTTATTCTCTCAGTGAAGGGTACCTACTCTTTCCCGCCAAAATAAATAATAAATCTAACCGAAAATTAGGGGAGTTCCTGTTTGTTCCTTGGTACACCGAAAAGAAATTTTGTTGAATGTACTCAATACTTGCATACGCTCGACATAATTAATTCGATAAAATGAATTATTGTTTATAATTAAATATTAGTTCAACTGGTATCTTTACAAAAAATTATTTCATCTAGCAAATTGAATATTCAAACGTACACAAATAAATATATTAAGTACATTAAAGAAAATTTTATTCACAATGTACGCCCCTGGAACGTTCTAGCATGAATCATCCTTAATTCGTACTCCCTCGACGCTCGAAATACCGAGCTGAGCGCACGTCACGCACCGATAATCACACCGAGGAAAAACAAGCTTGGGATTACCGAACCGTCGACGATCGGTGGCTCGATTATTCGGGATTCGCTATTATCGGCCCGAATCCCAAATTCCTCGAGATAGACGACATAGCCGCCCGGGTCGTCCTCTTCTCTCCGGATTAACGCCGAGTTGAACTCCGCCTTGAAGTCGCTCCTGAGCTCGAGAATTCTCGCCCTCACTCGTGCCTCGTCGACTCCGGGCTCCAATATTTTGTACGCCTCGACGAGGTCGACATCCGTCCGGAAGCCGAATATCTCGTGCTCGAACTCGGTCCACGTGCGCATTTTCCGCCCTTCCGTTGTTTCGTCTCTCCTCGAGATGAGAATTTCCGCTCTCGTTCTCCGATTCCTCCTCCTTTTGTTTTTGCCCAGCTCGGTTCCTGCTACGTCACGGCAGCACACCGAACGAGAGCGTACGGCGCGTAGCGAGATACTGACCGACTACTCTTGGCCGATTCAATTAGGGTCATTCCGACGAAATTATTCGTTCGCTGCTCGATCCGCTCGTTGCTCTGATAATTCTTCTGAGAATTTTTTGTTTATGCAACAGTCGTACAGTGAAAATAAAAAATTACATTCGTTGAACAAATTAAAAGGACTCTCGTCATTTTAGAATGATATAGTATTTTGACTAAAAATAATCAAGTCAAATCAAGTTTTGAAATTGCAATTTTCAAAACGATACCTGTTTGATTCTATCAAATCATTTCTAGCTAAAATATATCTATTTCAGAATGACAAGCGTCCCCCTAATTTGTTTGAGTAGTGTATAAAACTCGATAGAATGAGTTACGGATATATTTCCAGGTCAACAGTGTATGACGTCAAAAGTGATAGATATCCACAATATATCCGCTCGCACAGATGTTAGATGAAGTCAAACAATTCGGTTGCCAGAAATAAGTCGATAATAGCTTCGTTATGGATGGCGTCGCTTAGGAGGCTCTTAATGATAATTTTTCTTTCGTTATTCTCGAATTCTGACCACTTCATGAGATGATAACCTCGAAATTTTTCCAAATCGAGACTAAAGGACCAAGGAAATTTATCTAACACCCTAACAGATCACTAAATTGAGAACAATAAATTTCCTCTACATTACCGAGACAATAGTGCCTAATACCCTAACATTTTTTTTATTTACTTGAGGTGGAAATGCACCTAACGCCCTAACAGACACAAAATTAAAGACAATAAATTTTTTCTACATTGAGAGGTAACAAAGACAGAGACAATAGTTAGTGTCTAACATCCTAACACTTTTTTTTAACCAAAGTAGAAAATGCACCGACCATCAAATTGAGGACAATAAATTTCCTCTGCAATAGGAGGTAACAAGGACCATAGGCGTTAGTACCGAGTCATGTTTGATTCCATATTCCGCAAAATTTTCCAGCACAAGGTTCGGAATTTTCTTCCTTTTCCTCGCAAACCTCTCGACTCTTGAGTTTTCGAATAGTTCGCGAATTCTCCTCGTTTTGGCGAAATTGTACGATGAGGAAATACCGCCGAAAGAGAGGAAAATTTTCACCTGTGTGGTGTGGTGTAAGTGAGAGATCTTACGTGTGTACGTTGGTGTGCGTCTACACGCCGGCGGTAATGCTTCATCGATCTAGACGCGCTGTCGAGTCGGTACGGAGGCCCCTTTTTACGCTCGCCGGGTTCATGTAAAATACCTCTCGCGTGCAATTCTCGAGCGGAGTCACGATTTCGGCACTGCGATTCGCGACGAGATCCCCGAAAAGTTGGCGCGATAGTAAAAAAAAAAAAGGGGGGACGAGTTTAAAGATCGACGTGTGTGCGGAGATCCGTTATAAATTTATACGAGAGAACTCCTCTCTCTCTCTCTTACTCTAACGCAGTATCCGTTAGTGGCTTATCGAGTTTCCGAAATAAGAAACCTAATTCATCTCGCGACTGGCGTTACACGCTTCTTAATAAGGGTTTTGCCTGTCCCTCCGCATCGTCGACGTAACGGTAATTAAAACGAGCACGCCGACCTTTGAATGCTTAATTAAACCTTAATTAACTCGGACTGTGGTCCAATTCCCTTTTTTCCACCCTTTTGTCTTTCTTATTGTTATTATTTCAACCCCGCGATTTTTATCCCCACGATTTCGTAGAAGTCTTGATTTTTGATAGACCAAAAACCTCTCTCCCTCTCTTTCTTGGTGAGTTTCTTTTCACGCACGCACCGACGCGATAAATCTTCCAGCGTCGCTTAAGGGACGAGTCTCTCTCGCCTCTCGGTAAACAGCCTTGATCGATAACACTTGTGCAAGGTTCATAAAACTTCTGACAACAGAAATTTACGAGCGAGGCTGAGTTGGACTTATCGAGTGACGTGGATATTCATTTTTATTATTATTTTTTACCGACTGCGGTCGATTTGCTCGATTGCTCGGACGACTTCGATAAGGGTTGGCGAAGAAACTCGGAGAGGAAGTTCGATCGATTCGGTGGGGAAAAAAACGACACGTAATTCGTCGGTTTAACGTCTCGCGAGTATATCCCCCCAGCCCACCCCACTCCAGAGCGGCTTTTTAATTCGATTAGCCAGTCAGCGGTCGACGAAAGAGCGAGATTGGAGTTGAATTTCAGCGCAATCCTTGCGGTTTGACCTGCGCAATGCATATATTATGTCTCCGTTCTCACGGAGCTCCAGATCCGCAGCAGTCTCGCTGTTAACCTGTCGCGATGTGTATATTTGTATATACGTATATACTCTCGTTGTACACAGGGTGTTCTAATTCGATAGGGCAGAATTCGAAAACCCACCTTGCATGAATTTTTTTTATTCCCCATTGGAAAGTTATTCACTCGTTAACAGTCGGAAGCATTCTAGAAGAGGATGCGGTTTCAGGTTGTTATTATAAGTTGAATAACTTCAATGGTTGGAAAAAAAATAAAAATCATTTGGGGTAGATTTCTTGTGTGATGAAAATTTAAATTTAACCATAATTAATCAAATTTTGGATATAAAAACAGAAAAGTAGAAAAATTAAATCGTTTTGTAAAACCTATTGTATTAGTAGTGGTCGTAGCACTATTTTTGTAAATTATTGTTTAAATAATGTACTAGTTGAGCATTGTAAAAATATTACAAGTTTGTTTTAAGATTCTTATTAACAATAATAAAAAACTGCTCAAATACACTACTCTTGATATTTATTAAAATTATACTCTTAACGAGTACAATTAAATATTCTCTGACATAAATATAAATAAAAATCATAGAAATAAACTAAATCATGTTATAGTGAGAACAAAATACTATCCTAGTTTCATCTCGCGATACCGTTGCATTCAACCGAGACACTCAGTATACTCTGGTTGTATATATCCCGTCGAGTCGAGCGCAGGACGCAACGAAACGGTCCCATTTTTCAGATTCGCGTTCCGCTCCAGAGGCTGTTTACCGACGGGATGAATTAAACCCGAAGCTCTCATAAATATCGATATTCGACAACGGAATCTTCCTCGGCTCGCTAATAAATTTCACCTGGGCGCGAGGGAGGAACGAAACGATAGAGAGAGAGTGAGAGAAAGCAGTGGAATCGATATCGCGAAAAAAACCCACAGATGCGTATATATAAGTGGGGTACAGGTGGCGCGTTAAACGCTTCGCGCTACGTAGACGCCCTCGCGGGTCTCTTCTCGTTCGTTTCCGGCTTTTGTTCCGAGCCCGCTTGTGCGCCTGCTCCTCGTGCATAAAGGGAAGAAATAATAATAAAGGAGTAAGGGGACAAAGGAGAGCCGTCAATGGGGAGAATAACACGACGTTTGTCGAATTTCACTGCGCGAGCGAAGAACCTCTCCGGGCTCGCGGAAAAACTTTTTTTTGCCCTCTCTCTCTTTTTTCTCTTTTTATACCCGCTAGTTCGACTGTCTCTCGGTGATTACGCCAGTCACTGGCAACCCGCCAGTACAGATAGCGCCTGTGATTTACATACGTTACCTGTTTTATACCGTGTAGTCGAGCGAGTACAGTACAGTGTACGTTTGTATACTTATAGGGTGTCCAGGAATAACTGTAGATTCTCGGAATAGTAAACAGAGCAAGTAATAATGGAGAAAATTTCTCGCTCTCTTTTCGAGTTGCTCACGTTCGAGAACGATCTCGAAATTATCCGGAGCGATTTTCGACAAATGTCAATATTCACGCTCGGGAAATATCTTTTTCTACATAAAATATAAGTTAATTAAAGTCAAATCCGCCCACAGAGTCCGAAGTCAACCCCGATCAACCGACGCGAAATATGCTCGTAACTTGAAAATGGTGTATCGGATTTCCCGATGGTAGAGTATTTTCCCTCTTCGAATTTTACCTAATGTCTACACTGGAAATAAAAATTGGAAGCTACTTGCTATCTGGAAATAGAAATAAATATTTTGTTTGAATGAATTATTATTACAAAGTTTAGAATTAGTATCTTTAACTCAAATATTTCGTTCGATGATTGTAATATTAGATATTTTCAAAAAATTTTTATTTCAGTGTAGCACTGCAACGTGCGATAATTCTGGAACACTCTGTACGTACGTGTACACATTTAGCTTACGCGCGTGAAAGATCACGCACGCTGCAGGGTCAGCAAAAAATTTTTTTATTCCGTTCGTGATTCGCCTCGAAAAATTTTCCGGCAAACGAGATTTCGAAGCGCTAAATAGGAGAGTAAATCCGATCGCGAGCGTGCCTCGTATCCCTACGAGACCTAGAGAGTCGATTTTAAACGATACGGAATATCAAACACGAACGGGGCTGTATCGATCGAATTACCTTTTATTCAAATTGTACGAATTAACCGACGCTCGTCGATTAAATTATTCGATTCTCGATTCTGGAATATGCGCGGGCGGCTATTTTCGCACCGCTGTAAGCCATCTTCAACGATATTGAACGATTCCTACACGGAAAAAAAATTTTTTCGAACGTACTTACGTATTTGCATACGTTCAAATATTAAGTACGTTCAACCAAATATTTTAAATTAGAGATATTAATTCCAAATAATACTTCTGTGTAAGTAATATTTAATTTAATCGAGAAAATATTAATTACCGTTTTCGAATAAATTTTTACGTAGCTTCAACAAATTTTTATTTTCGGTGTAACTACGTTTTTTTCGTGCCAGTTGCCAATCGCGCGTTAGAATTTTCTACGCGGTTTACTCTCGCCTACACTTCGACCTCATCCCCTCCCCCTTCCCTCTTTTGCTTTTTTCCTCGGCCTACAAAATAAAAGTAATGTCGGTCAATGGCTAATGTGGGTCACGTCGATATCCCTTATGCGAGCTCAAAGACAGAAACAATCGCGTTTATTGTATTCTGATAAGCAAAGAGAGAAAGAGAGTGAGTAACCGTGAACGGGGAATCTCTTAAAGGTATCTTACGGTTAGTTTCGCGTTCGGAGTCACTTGGAAACTTGTCTCGCTCGATGTCACCGCGATAAAAACTTTCCTCGTTCTCCATTTCAACGTCAAAAGAACGAGAAAACGTTCGATTACGATATACGACTTTTTTTTTCCTCATCGTTCTCGAGGATGTCGAAGGACGTCCCGGAGAGAGGTTCGAGTCGAGAATCTCTATTCCGGATTCTCGAATAGAAAGCGATTCGAGAGCTGAATTTCAGTGATAACTCTTCTATCATTAATAATTTCGGAAGAATTGAAATAGTCATTTGAGAAGCAGCGAAGCGCGAATTCATTTCCGGCGAAAATCGGAGGATCTTTTAGATCGACCGATACTCGCTACTGTGAAAAATTTCAACTCGGCAGTGAAAAGAGTAAAAGCCAACTAAGTGGCATTTTCTTTTATAGATTATAATAACGATGTTAATGTATTTGCGATAAAATCATTTTTGGAGAATTGGCAATATTTGTATTAACCATTATGTTAAAAATTCTTGATCAGCGCAAACGTCCATAACTACATAAAGTTGATTATTGCGTATTTATAAAATCATACTAGATTCCTGTTAGAATCTACAAATTAGAAATGATAGGTACAATAATGATAACTTTACATACACTGGGAATAAAAATTTGTTGCAGCTACTTTCTATTCGGAAATATAGAAATATTTTGTTCGATACAATGAATTATTACTTACAAAGAAATACTACTGTACTAAAATTAATATACTAGAATACTATTAATATACCAGAATTACTTCTCTAATTTAAAGAAATATTTGGTTGGATGTAAGTATTCATTTGTATACGTTCAAACAAATTTTATACACAATTCAATACAAGTGAAATTCGATGATTTCTTTTCAGTGTAGTTTTATTCCTGTCAACTATTTGATAAGTTGGCAAACGATCACGAATCTACGACAGTTATAAAAATGCAATCATTATTTTCGTTCAACGTGTGAAAATTTCAGCTCTGTCTCGACGATCCTCCCGGTATGATCTACGATCTACGATTCATCGAGTGAGCATCGTCGCGCGAAAAAAGCTCCCCAGGTCTCTTCAGGCTGGCCTCGCTCGGCACGACCCACTCACCTGGCATACCTGGACGCCGCCATATTTAATGCGGCACGAGAACCCCCCGAGCAAGAGAGAGAGAGAGAGAGAGAGATAGGCAGGCGCCGTGACGTAACGACCACCACGGGGTGGCTTGCGTATAAAATATCAATATTTTTCCACCCAGTCTTCGTGTGTATGTTACCCTTCGTGTATGCGCGCGCGCGAGCTTTCTCGTGTACGTGCAATTTCTTTTCGACGACGAATTACTCTCTATCTCGATTTCAACCGGCCCTCCCGTCGTTATACGACTGCCCTCCGCGTCCCTCGCTAGGCTTTTCATGTCCGAGGCCCATCAGCTCGCCCCCGTGAAAATATATTTTGTCTCCCGACTCCACGAGAAACGAAACTCGGGCTAAAAGTCGAAATATTCACGATTTTTAATTAAATGGCATTTCTGTAACACGCCAATTATATTCGTATCGAGAGAAAAAGAAGTGGAACGTGAGCTATGTTAAACTTTATCACGTACAATTAAAAAAAAAAAAAAATAATAAGCCACGTGACATTTAAAAAGCATTCAATTAACTCGGAATAATGTTCGCTGTAAAAAAGCGAAATTGAAAATTCCAAAGCTGAAAAATTTATTTTCACGTAAATTCGCTTGAACGTCCTTTAATGTTTCGCGGTATTAACGTTTATTTTACGCTTATCTAGAATTCCGTCTAGCGATGGGGACGCGCGACGGTTCTCGGCGCGGGACGATTTCGAGACGCTTTGAGCGTTAATTATGTAGGAGTTTGTTACAGCGTTGCGCGCGACAGGCCGCGAGGCAAGGTGAAAACCGAGCCGGCAACTTTTGCAATTTCCACGCCGAGCGAGCGAATCGATTCCTCGCGAAATCATTACACGCTCCGTTTTTTTTTCCTCGATACGCCAGGGAGAATTTTTCGCCGATTTTCGCGAGTGTCCGACCGAATAAAAAGTCACGCGCCACTGAGACGACCGAATAAATAAAAAAAAAAAATGGAAAAATACAGAAAAAAAAGAACCCCGCAGATTGATCGATGTAAAGTGGAGAGTGAAAGTAAAACAAAAAAAAACTGAAAAACGGTTTGTAAAAAAGAGGATTTTTTTCCAGTGGCGTGTCGTCGTCCGCTCCCGCATCGACGGATATCGATCCGCACCTTGAATGGTGTCCGCGTCGTGCAACACGTGCACCAGGTTCCGACCAACCAGGTCAACGTCGAGCGCCACCGCAAAGTCGCCCGGTCCCGCGGCGTACACACACGCACGCACACAAACCCACAGACACGTGTGCACGTAATATAGAGCTCGCACAGGTAAAGCCACCTGCCCTACACAACGAAACAATCACGCACGCCGTTACACGTTAAATTATATACGTATTCGAACGCACATTTGACATTTGACTGTAAAGGCCTCCATTTGCCTTTTTAAAAACGGAGAGGGGAACCTACTTTTTTTTTTATTCACTCCCTAGCTCTTCATTTTTTCCCTCCTACAATTTCCTACCTCACCTACACCGTCATATATACATATCGAGATTGTTTTGGCAGCGGATGCTTATCCCTCCATTGTTTTAGACTCTCCTTTTTTCCCCAACTCATTTTTTTCTTCCTTTTTTGATATTTTTTCCTCTCGAATTTTTTTCCCCCTTCATCCGTCAGATACCGGCCGTTCATAATTTTCGATATCCCGAAGACCTTGGGAACGTATTGTCTTCGTTGTATGTTTCTTCATACTCCCACTCTCCTCTTTCTCTTTTCGCCCTCTCTTTCTCTTCCTTTTTTCTCTATTACTATTCAGCGCCATATCGATAACGAGGCCGTTCCTCGTGGCCGACCAAGGTCGCGATAGATCGCGTATCGCCTCGTCGTGCTTTCGGCGAGCTGGTGGGGAGTTGGAACCCGAAACGTCGAGGTAAAAATAAAAATCCTTCGAAAAATTAAAGAGTAATTATTTTGAGGGGGGAGGACGGGGACAATCTGGGGACGATAAAAGGCCCCGATAAAAGTGAAATTTCGTGAAAGAGCAACCCGAAAAGTGAGCGAGAACGTATCGAATTACGAGATCGAGGAGCGAGAACTCGCGTGTGCGACAATTCTGCGATCTCGTGGGCCGAGGGGAGCGGCCGTGTGTACGCCGAGCGTGTGACAATTGATTAACGAGCGGATGTATTGTGCTCGTGACTGACGCTGATTGCCCGAACGCGCGCGCGAGAGAGAGAGAAGGGACTAATGTATCCCCACGACTCCGCGAAATCGTCCGCTTAATTGATCGTTTGCGGATAATTCATTTTTATCACTAGCTTTACATAATCTACAGGGTGGCCCGAAATAACCGCGAGCCCTCGCGGAACTCGTCTATTTTTATATCGGATTTACTATTTCTGTTATTGAATGGTCTATAAAATTTTTACTCTTGTTTGTCACAGGAAAATTTATGATTTCGATAGTTGTGTAGATAATTAACAGAGATATCCTAATGTCACATCACATTTTCGCGACATATTATATAAAAAACATTTTAATTAAATTAAATTAAATAAAAACTGTTCGCGTAATTTAAACACTTTTGTGACATATTTACAGCTTTGGTAAATATCAAAAGTCTTAAATTATTCAAACGAAGATGAACACGTAATAAACAAAAAATCAATAAGTAGTTAAAAAATTTATGTGACGTAAATGGTGTTTACCACTCCTACTGAAAATTCGTGTATCGTACAAAAAAATGAAACAGTTTTTCTTCAAAATTTGATGATCTTAACGCCACTCGTGGTGTTTGCGGTTGTAGAGCACCGCGTAGATTTGCCACCCTCTTCGAACGAGTATAACCAACAGCCGGTCTCGGATATTGGGCGACTCGTAAAACGCTCGTAACGAGGTATCCAGTTAATTTTTTGCACTCCTCGGCGTACGACCCTCGGGTTTATACACGGGTAATAATTGGACCGGACGTAATTAGTCGATTGTCGAATAAGCGAACGCGTGAATTAGAATAAAATTAGCGAACGATGAAGAAGTAGGTCGCGCGGGAGTGGGTTACTCCTCTCCGGCAAAAGCTGTATTCCCGCGAAAGCGAGTGGGGTGAGAGTAAAAAGAATTGGAGAGAGAGAGAGAGAGAGAGGAGAGAGCATGGTCTTGATACTGGCGAGAGGTAAATGCGGAGCTTTATACACACTAGCTTTAAATATACACGCAAGGTACATACAACCGTCGGACGGTCCATGTAGGTGGTGAGTGAGTGAGTGAATGAGTGAGTGAGAGAGAGTGAGAGAGAGAAAGAGAGAGAAAGGAGGTGGCCAAGGGGCGAAGAGGAGGCGGAGCGTATTCCGGATATCCTTTTCGCCTCGCGCGCAATTTTAGCGCAATGCACCATGCGGATGAGACCAACGGTAAGATTGCCAGCCTCTATCTCTCTTTTTCTCTCTTCGTAAATAATTGAATGTACGCGCCCGTCTTAAAGATTCCACCGTGTACTCCATCCCCCTTTTTTCTCTCTCTCTCACTCTACCTCAATAAAAACCCCACCCTCCGAGTTCGAAGGGTCCTACAACGCCCTCCCTATCGGCTGTTTGCACAGCTTGGGGATCGGTTTTTGTTTGCGTTGCATCCGTTTAATAAACGAATATCGGGCGCGGGGTCGCGGTAAAATATCGGCGGGCTCGATGAAAATTTAATTGGAGGCTCGACGGTTAATTGCGCGCGGAGTCGACAAGTTCGTAGCGCCGGGAAAATTGTATTTACGGACGCGTGTTAATTTTAACGACGGGACGAGACGCTCGATGAGCCCGAACATCCGCGAAACTTTCCGATATTCGCGAAGAGGAAGCTCCGCTTGTAAAATCGAGACGACTACAGTTCTTTATTCGCCTCCGCGTCTATTCCTATACTCTTTTTTTTTTCATCCTTCTCTGTTCTCTAACGCGAACTTCTGGCTCCTCTTTGATCATCCGTCCGATTTTACAGCATCGAGGGGCGATCTCGTGTTTTATTTGCTCGACTCCGAGAAACTCGGATGCGACTCGAGGACGAACGGAAAATAAAAGACCGGCCGGATTCTCGTTCCCGATCTGATAAAGATACGAGAATCCAGATTCTTTTTCATAAGGTAATTATCGAATTTACTGCTGGGAGGTGCCGAGAGTCTTTCGCATTGTTCGTTTTTAATTGCCATCGTGCTCGTGATAGGTAATGAAAAGGTCGACCGAGGGAGACGGAGAAATGAGAATTAAGTAGTACGAATGGTATTTGGGTCGGCGATGTGCGTACCAAAGAAATTTCATATTACGAAAATTGTCTCGCATGCGAAATACCGACGCGATACTGAATTTTCATTGCTCGGCTCTATTTTTCCTCGAGGGATTCTTGGACGTAAAAACTCGCCAATCTTCGAAATGCTCGATTCGTGTAGACGTCACGGCGACGGTAATAGGTCAATAGGTATTGAATTTGTATTATTAATACACTGAAAATATCGTAAATGAAATATTACTTACACAGACACATTTGAATTAATATCTTTTCAAACAAATAATTGGCTGAGTACGAATACGTAAGTGAATTCAGCAAATTTTTATTTTCAGAGTACGTATACTAGAATTTTATTGGCGCGTATTTCGAAAAATCGTTTGAACTCACAACAAGAGTACCAAACTTGGTAGATTCATAACGACTGGTCTGTACTTTCTAAAATTTTCCACTCCTGGAAATTCAGCATTTCGTGTTTTCCTCCTGATTTTATTCCTCAGTGAAGAAAGGGGAATGAAAAAAGAAAAAAAATTGCAATCTCGAGAAGCAGAGAGGAGAAAATTGATGAATTGGACTGGTACGAAGAGAGGAGAGAGAAAGGTATATCGTTCTCTCGATGCCATTCGGAATTACGATAGGAGGATTTCGCGTGGGGGATTACCGCGCTGAAGATGCGTACTTTCCAAGCCTGCGAGGGGGAGGGAGAGAGATAGAAGGGTGCACGCGGTGGCACCGTGCGGGATTACCACTCAACCGCGGGCAAAGTCGGATATATATTCTCGATGAAATCGCCCCGACCAAACGCGATCGACTATTTGACGCCAATATGTTTTTTCTCCATCCCAGAGGGCAAGAACTTTTTATCCCACCTCCCCCCAGAAAAAAAAAATAGATAGAAAATTTTTCGCAAAACCTATCAATTACACTCGCAGTTTTCATTAAGCGAGTTACAGAGTTCGGTAAATCGACGCGGCGTATGGCAAAATTAATAACGGTCGATAATTAAAGCTCCCGGTGAGAGTGGCCCGCGACAAAGACGATGATGGATCGCACCTCGCCGCGAAATTGTTCGGAAATGCTTGATTCGCGAGGGGTGGGAGGGGGAGCACGCGCGATGCACCGTACATGCATAATGGAACGGGCAAATAAAGTTAACCGGTCGCTCGCGCGGTCACGCTCCCAAACCGCAGCGGTAAACGCCACGTTAAAAATCTAATTACAGCGTCCCCGTGCCCCTCCCAACACCGCCGCCCTCGTATATTCCTTTTTGTCTCGAATACCGAAGGTCGACCTGACCACGCTGAATTATTCAGCCATCCTTTTTTTCGCGCCTCGTTTACCCTGCAGTTCCGTTAGGAACGAGAGAGAAAGAGAGAGAGAGAGAGAGAGAGAGAGAGAGAAATGGCAACGCTGGATTCGTGAATTTTTCGAGAAAACGAATTTTATTCTTCGCCATATAGATGCCCGATCCCGACCCAAAGAGAGAAAGAGAGAAGCCGATAGGCGCAGTGCGGTAGCACGCAAATTTCCAGCCTTCGGTTCGCATTGCGTCGGCGTGTACGCGTTTCTATTTTTGTTTTAAAACGACATTTACGTATGTTTGTTTTTCGATGGACGCGATGACGAGCGATACGTCAGCAGTATTCAAAATGCTGTTATCTTAATTTGGTATAACAATTTTTTCCGGTGGAAAAAAATAGTGGAATAACAGTAAAATTCATTTTTTCAGTGCAGTTTGTAAAATGTTTATCTGTTAACTACACTGAAAATTTGTTGATATTACTTAATATTCACTTGCATACGTTAAAATAAATATTCAGGTTACTGCAAAAAATATTTCAGTTGAAGATACTAATCCTAAACAGTATTTTTTCAAGTAATAATTCACTCGAACAAAATATTCATTTTTATTTCCAAGTAGTAAATGGCTTCAAATTTTTTATTTTCAGTGTATGGTTTTTCTGGTTTGTCTGGTCTGTGCAAAATCGATTACCGTATCCAATTTTTAACTCACTATTTAAAGTAAAGACTCATCCCGCAGATTTATCTCGGTATTCTGTTTGTTCCGTCGAAACGCGAACAAAACACGCAATTCAGGAAAAAAAATTGCACGATTCGAAGGAGGCTATTACACCGCGCGAATCGATAATGGTTGTGCCGTTGATTGCGCTCATCGAGCGGAGAATACACGCTGATTACTCCGCTTGCGAATTTAACGAAGATTATGATATCATAAATAATCGATAACAGCGAAGGACCGTCGGAAGCGTAGGGCGCTCGCGAAATTTCAAGCCCGGAACTGACAGATGGGGAGCTTGTACGGGGACCGGACGTGATTGGTGGAAACACTCATGAATGATAAAACGAGACAACCGGTTTGTGAGATTTAAAAATTAACGCCCTCGGGTACGCGAGTGGTTATTTATAAAGGGCGACATAAAAATTTGAGACCCCGAAAATTTTGCGAGAGAGAAAGAGCAAACTGTGTGTATAAATTCATCGCTCGCTCAACACACAATACTCCACCTTATTTCATTTATGACGTCCGGGAAAGTCGTCTCGAGTTATTTCGACTCCGAATGCATCCGAACGGATAAATGGGTCACGTCTTTGGAAAAAAGGACCTCGCAACTTGGATTTATCGCGAAATTAGCGCGCGCCGTTTCCTTTATCTCCTCTCTCTTTACATGGCGCGTCAGCGACGTCTGACTATGTATCAACCCGCTCCACTGCGAGTAACGCGATATTCCCCGAGACCCGATTTTTCGGGATAATCGAGTCGCTCGTCGATTCGTACGTACATAAGTATTTGTGTCCGATATCGTTTCCCCCAACTCCGAGCTCGGTTCGCGTGAAAGAGATCCACGGTAGACTCGACGTGTGTCCCATTGTCGTCGGGAATTTCCAATAGACGTCGTCAACGCTCTTTTCAACGTTCCACGGTTTCCGTCGTCGGCGGGGATTCGCCGTGACGCAAAGGCCACCCCCGATCGAACTCGCACCACGGCTTTCACTAGATCGGCCATTTAGGCTGTCCGGAATCGGAGGAGGTACAAGAAAATCGGTGAAAGAAAATTTCATCGAGAAATAAACACGCTACGAATTCTCGCCTCGTAAACTCTCGCCTGGTCGGACGGAAACAACGTCCGGGCTCTGTAATTCTCCTTTTTTGCCGTCCTCGAGGCTCGGTCATCTAACAGAAGGAAGGAGGGTGGGGAAGAATTACGAGCCTGTTTTCTTTCACCGTATACCCTCAGGATTCGCGAGCTTCGCGTTCTTCCCTTTCACTGGAAATTTTTTATTTAATGCCGAGTTATAAGCCGACTCTCGTTTGACTTTTCATCCGGACGCGAGATATATTGTTTTCCAGTGGAATAAAAAGAGGCAGCCGTATAAAACGCCTTACGATCTCCCCACTCGAGCCACCTAGGCGCGTTTCCTAGTTCGGCCCAGTTACGGCCTCTCGCGAAAAAAGTTATGTACCTCCTGTGGACGTCTAAGCTCCACATAGGGAAATCTACTGGCTGGATTTTACTATTTCAGATAGCGAGTAGGGAATTAGTTACTGTAACTGATTTTAGCATTTCCACAGAAACTATATAAAGAATCGCTGTAGATAACATTTTGTCGAATGTACACGTATTTGTATACGTTCAATCAAATATTTAAGTGGGTAAAATGTTTGTACAGATACAAATTTTACTTTGAAATGTTTAATAAACAATCATTCATTCCATCGAATTAAATATTTAATTGAACGTATGCACATATTGGGTACATTCAACATTTTTTTGATTGTAGAACAAACGTGGATCCTAACAACCTAACTATACGATAAATAAAAATAATTAAAAGAGAGGTTTTTAAAATGTTTGAGAACTTAAAAGCTCAGATATTACTTTTTAAATAAAAATCGCAGATTCAGTCGTGCTGTTTCAAAATATTCACATTCCATAAAATGAGCAATTTCCTCTAAAGCCGTCGTACCTCATCGTAGATGAAATTGTCGATTTCCTCGAGTGGACGTCCGTAGAGGTTGGTCGGGAAGGGCTCGAATTTGTTGGGCAGTACGGCGCCGTCCTCGACCGACATCTTGCGCTTCGGTTGAAAGCCGTAATCACGGACAAGCTGGACGGTACGGTTCTCGAGCCGATCGAGGCTCTCGCGCGTGAACGGCTTGACGGTCTGCTTGCCGGTCTTGGAACTTCCCGGTGTCCGTGCACCACCCGACGAGGACTGTCCCGTGACATTCGTAGGCTCATCCTGATGGGCCTGAGCACCAGCTATGCTCGTCGCGGCGTCCGGTTGTATCTCCGCGCTTCCGGAGTCTCCTGTCCCGGAATCCGCCGAGGTTCCAGCGACGACGGCGAGAGGAGGCCTCAACCTCGCCACGTCCTGCCTGACCGAGCTCCTCGTCGTCGTCGGCGAGTCGTCCGGGTGAACGTTGGTGGGACTGGGTCCGTCCATCGGCGTGGTTATGGAGCTCGCGCCCGGGGTGATCGGACGCTCCTCCGCCTGCTCCGAGCGAGCGAGAGTGCGCGGCCTCGGTGCGCACCTGGGGAACAGCGGCGACAGGGAGTCCTCGTGCTCGTCCCGGTCGTCGTACTCGGGCGGGCTCAGACCGGCGTAGGGAGGCGGCGAGGGCACCGCCCGAGGCTGAGCACTCCCGATCTCCTCCGCGGATATTCGGATCGCCATCGGCGCCTGCGACGACGACGAGGATGGTTCGTCCAGGGCGCGACCAAACTGGACGCTCTCGAAGTCCATCGAGCTGGCTTTCGAGCCGACTCGTCGCCTCGGCGCGGCCTGGGGCTGCTGCTGGTACGGCCGGCCCCAGGGCTCGTCGAGACGCAGCCCGATCGGGCCGCGCTCCAGGGGTAGGGAACCATGGTGGTCTCTTCTGGACGACTCGGTGAGTCCGCGAGCGAGGTCCCGGTGCTGACGGTGATGTCTGCCGGATCTCCGGGCCGGCTGAGGCGTCCGAGAGGATCCACCTCGGCCGGGATCCCGTCCACCGGCCGCGGGCAGGTTGAGACTCCTTCTGCTCCCGGTGGTGTCATTTGGGTCCCCGGTAGGTCCGTAGATTCCTTCCTCCGCCAAGCTGTCGAGCTCCTCGCGACTGAGATTCTTCACGTAGAGGCCGGCCACCCGGGGACGATTCGCGAACCCGTTGTCCTCGGAACCGCTGCTCGTGGGGCTGGGAGGTCCTTTTCGCCCCTCGCTCCCACCCCGACGCGATGTCATTGGTACCTCGACGCGTACATCCTCTTTTTCTTGTTTCTTGTTACTCCTCCTCTACTAGTTTTACCTATTAGCTGGGCGCGAGGCGACAGGCCAGCCACGTTTAGCGTTCGAGCGCCTCCTGCCGCTCATTACTCGCCTCGGCTTACGCAACGCACGCTCGATAGACGATCGGCCGTCAATGGCACGGTCGACCGACAAGCTCGAAAGGTTCTCGCGATTCCACAAAGAGACCAGTTCTTTTTTTTTCTCTCCCTTCCTTTTTATTTTACATCCATCTCCGTCATCCACGTATCGATTCCCCCTCGTTAGCTTCGATTCAGCTTAGGATCTCTACGAATAGATTATCGACTATTTTTAGGATAGCATTTACGTGATTTTTTTTTTCTTTTATTATTATTCTTTTCTCGCGGGGACGTATTTTCTCTTTTACACTAACTACGAGTCACAGTCATCGGATGAGCATATGTATTTTGCATTAGAAAAATCTCTCGCCGTAGTGAATATCTCGCGAGAATGTCTTCTCGTCGATCTCTCGATTCTCTTCTATTAATCTTACGAGTAGTGTTTCAGTTTACGGCGGAGACTCTCTCGCCGCGGAGGGAGGGTGGGGGAAGCTAAAAAAAATCTCCCACTCGTATTCTGGCTATGTACAGAGGAGCATCATCGAAAGGAGCAGCATCCTCGAGTCCGTCGATTATCGGGCCGCGACAGTCGTCCAATCGTTGTCTAGCACGCCGGTTAATCGCTGCGATCGGCCGATCCGCTCGCGCACACTCGCACATAAACACCAAAGCACACGTACACTCCTTCGCACTCGCGAGGCGATTAATCTTCCGCGGCTCGGTCGATCCAGTGGACGAACGGACCGAGCTTATCGGGCCGTTATCGTCTTCCGGGCGATCACCCCGCAGGATTCGATCGTAGAAGAGAGAAAAAAAAGAAATCAAAAGAACGAGCTGAGTCGGATAATCCGTGAATCACGGCGGCACACGCGATTAATCCCGAGAACGGCTGAAATCCTTCGATGTAACCTTAGAGCTCTCTCCCAGGGTTGCCTGCTGTTTATACAGATATATATGTACGTATCTATATAAATATCGTTGGAAGTAGGGCAGGGTGAATAAACGACACGGTAGCGAGAGAGAGATCAGCCAGCACAGCCACCCGTCTTACGAGCCGCCGGCCTGACCCTACCGACGTTTTTATCGAGTTCGTTCCCCGTGCGGTTAGGGTGGCATCGTTGATACATAACTACGTTCATCGAGAGGGGTGGATGCTCGTTCTCTCTCTCTCTCTCTCTCTCTCTCTCTCTCTCTCTCTCTCTCCCTCTCTCTCCCTCCCTCTTCCACTCGTGATCCTTCCTTAGCCTCCGTGAAAGGTATCACGTACGGCCCTGACCTATCGCTCTCGTCTCCTCGTTGTCGCAGCCAGACAGCATCGTCCTCTTCCCACGGGTGCTCTACGACGTCGTCGTGCCGCGGACACTCCTCGATACTTTCGGCACCCCGGCGACGGCGTGACTGAGTCGGTCATCGGCGAGCCACCCGCAATATCGCCATATCTCGCCCCCGAAAATTCACCACCACCACCGGATTTTGTATATATATATGTATTTACGAGCGTGCGTGTACCGTGGCGCGCGCACGAACCCGCTTCTCTGTGTCCACACTGACTACTCTCCCCGTATCCTCGTTAACGGTTCTCGTGGCTCGAAAAGACCGAGAGGTGTCGAGTGACGGATCGTGCGGGCTGTGTGCGCAGGGAGAAGAGAGAGAGAGAGAGAGAGAGAGAGAGAATGTGTGGGACACGCGTGCGTGCGGAGATAGAGAGATAGACCGACAGAGATAGAATGTAGAGCAAGGAAGAATAGAAAAGACCAAATAGAAGGGGAGAGAAAGATAAAGAAAGCCGTGTCGCACCCTCGCCGTTTCCGGTTCGTATTTTCGAGATCGAGCCGCTTCCGTCGTTCCGTCCTTTCTTTTTTATTATTTTGTTTGTTGTCGTCGTTCGACGAAGGGGGGTAGGTCCGACGCGACGGGGGGTGGCCGCTAAATCCACACACGGGCGTCTCGCGCGAGAGCTGTGGCGGCACTGTCCGCGCCGTTGGCCGATTCGCTCGACGTGCGCGCGCGCGCCTATCGAACGCGAGAGCCCGTCGGTAGGGAAGAGGAGATACCGAGAGGAAGAGAGAGAGAGAGAGCGAGCAGGGGCTTCCAGGAGCTCGAGCTTCCTCTCGCTTGCACAACGTCGCCTGTTTTCCTCCGACGTTTCGATTCCATCCCCCTTTCGTTTTCGTCTATCCCTCTCCCTCTCGCTCTCTTTCTCCCTCACCGGGCCCACCAATAACGCTCACCTGCACGCTCAACCACCAGCTCCCCACCCCACCGGCCCCGGCGCGACCCTTAACTTCGTTCCTACACACAGTTGCAGACCGCGTCGCGAAACTCACCTTCTCTACCCTTCCCTCTCTCTCTCTCTTGCTCTAACGTCCCCCCTCACCGAATGCCGCGGGCGCCGAGAGGCAACACACACGCGACCGCCGTGTAAAGCCGGGGACAAGCGGTACCCGCCGGTACGTCAGCGCACCTGCAATCAATTCGCATGACCACCCGAGTGCCTTGAGCCTGTTGACAGTCTTTTCCTACACGGGTCCCTACCGCTTCCTCTATTTAGCCATCGTCGCTTCGAGCGAACCGCGAATATCTGGAACGATGACAAGCTCGAAAATCCCACGGAAGTCTCATTTGTCAATGTCCGAGTGGAGCTCTGGCTTCTGTATACTTTAATTTCCTCTTGACTCTACGATTTTTCTTCTTTTCCTCTCCCTAGTTGCATTTTTCCTCTTCTTTTTTCGGAAGGTGAATCGATTGGCGACGCAGAGCTCGACGATGCGGTCGTAAAAATTGGCCCCGACCGATACGGGATACGTTAATCCGCAGTTGCGTTGCAAAATTTCGCTATGCGGTCATCGAGAGCTCGACAAATTTTCCGCTCCCTACTTAAAAATTACCCAACGCTGCATCCTTTATCGAAATAAATTTTGAAACGATTTCGAGATCTCCAAGTAATAAAAAAAACATTCTTAAAACAATACCCGATACCTCGCCAGGTTTTTTTAACAAAAATCGATCTCGCCTAACAAAAAATTAATTCCCTGGCTTGGAATGCAGGTCTCGAGAGATTCTCGAAGGATTTTAATTAACCCGAAACTCGAGCGGAGGGTCAAAAGCCAAACACTCGGAGATCCGAGTAAAAACAACGGCGGGCAGTTGATAATCGCATTAGCAGTTGCCCACTTTTCGAAACCTCGCGCGTCCTCCACAGGCAGTGACGAGGATGACGTATAGCGCGGCGTACACGGCCGGTCATGCCGGCGCGCTAGCCCTCGTTTCGTATAAACGTATATATAGGGTGGCACTAAAAAGTAAAAGAGAGGTAAAAAGGCGAAAAAGCGAACGCGAGAGCGCGTGTAGTAACACACCGCGGGCGATCAATAAACGCGAGCGCTACCGATGACGCCGCGGGAATGACGTAGTCTCTTCCGCGCGCGGACCCGCGAGTTCAACGCGGATGTTGAGCATTCGTCATCGTCGCAATCAAAAGTGACACGGTGGTCGACGCTCACCTATCTTTTCCATTAATCCTAACTCACTTTGCATCGTGAGGGCATTATTTTCGAAATACCTTTTCACTTGGATAATTTTGGAATTTCAAGAGCGATTAAAGATAAATTTGAGCGACATGGCTCGTCCATTTCGTAGCTGTTTGAGAATTAATATATCGGTTGTATCGTTTTTGGGTACTTCAATAATTTCGCTCTTTGCGATCGGGTGATGGACATCAGAAGGAGAATACAGTTTTGGTGACATCAAAACCGAAATGTATCTCAAATTTATTTATTTTTTTCACTTACCTTGCAGGCTCCTGCTTCCGGCACACTCTCCTTGAAGAAGGTAGATGTCTCCAAAAAAACTCGAGAATCCCAGCAAATTAATGTACGTGGTATGGAAATCAGGAACAGCTGCCTCGTGTTCGTCACCCTGTTGGGAATTTGAAAATTAATAAATCTACATAATTTTTTTCTGCATAATTTCTAATTAAATGAGGAATAATTTCAATGATGTTAAAACTGAGCAACAAATCTCAATAAATTTTGATGTCAAGAAAAATATATCTACGCTTACTTTAATGCTTTTTTCGTCCGGTAGAATCGATTTTCGAACGTCGATGTCTTGAAAAATTTCGACAATTCCAGCAAGTTGGTGTACGTGTCACGGAAATCAGGAGAACAGCATCCTTGTATTCATTACCCTGTTGGAAATTTAAAAATTAATAAATCTGCATCATTTTTTATTTCCCCGACAATTTCTCTTTGCCACAAGGTTATTGACATTTAGGAGAAGTACAATTCCAGTGACATAAAAACCGAAATGTATCTCAATTTTATGCATAACAAATAATATAGTCATGCTTACCTTAAAGGTTCCTTCGTCCGGCAGAATCGCTTTTGGAGAAAGGCCAATGTCTTAAAAAATTTCGAGAATTCCAGCAAGTTGATGAACGTGGCATGGGAATCGGGAAAAGCTTCCTCGTGTTCGTGACCCTGTTATCATATCCGCAGAAGTGCGCACGAGAACTTCGCTCCGCGAAACTATGCTAGGCTGGCGAACGCGCCCACCTCTCGTCCCTTTTCTATTCCTCTGTCGACGTAGACGAGAATCCGCTGGGAAATTTTCGACGATCCTACGTCAGTCCTGCCTCATTATATCTTGTAATAAGATCAACTCGCGAAGGGCAATATTTTTTTGTGTAGACACCTAGGAGGATACCAGAGCCAGTTAAACTCTCAGCACGTAGAATCAAAGTTTCCGTGGATTATTGCTTCACGGTCGTTGTTTCATCAACCTGGAATTAATTCAACTTTCGTTCGTCTGTCGTTACATTCATTCCAATATCGAACGTCGAAAGATTGGAATCGAAGATGAAAGAAATCTCGTGAGAATCTACCTGACGTGTGATTTGATGAGATCGCGCACGATTCTACTTCGATTGAGTTACAAGTCAGCTCCCAATTTGGCTAGTCGATCTAAGACTTAACCCATAAATCTTTACGACATTGAGATAAGACCCATAGTTACGGTTAGCTGAAATGCGAAATATTAAATTATTCCAATTTTCAAGTAATATCAGGCTCGGTATGGAATACATCGATATTCATGTACTTGCCTATATTATTTTCGACAATCTCATTCTCTAAATTTGTACGCGAACATTCGATCTTTCAAACCGTCGAAAGCGTTACTGCAAAGACACGCTATTGGTCGAGAGAGCAGTATGGCCGCCACATGCGCAGTCTCCTCGACGGGTTCTGCGCAGTCGCAATTTAGACACTTGGAAAACACATAACCTCAAATTTCGAGTCCACCAATCATTGGTAGTCCGACATATGTAACGTGTACGCACGTGTATTGAAATTATTGTAATGAAAATGTTGATTGTTCTGTGAACCGTCTGTCAGAATCAATCGTAGATTACGTTGGATAGTCGTATTTTAAGTTTGACCAGATTATAACGGCCCAAAAATGAGCACAATACTGGAAAAAATCGCTTCAATCGAAGCCGAGGTAACCTTTAATCTAATATGTAAATTCTCATATAAGCAATGCGATATGTAAAAATGAAAAATTTTTTAGATGGCTCGTACCCAAAAAAATAAAGCGACCGCTGGCCATCTCGGCTTACTTAAAGCAAAATTAGCAAAACTGAGGCGCGAACTCATCACTCCAAAAGGAGGTGGTGGTGGCGGTGAACAAGGTTTTGAAGTTGCCAAAACTGGAGATGCCAGAATTGGTTTTGTCGGTAGGATTTTGATTGCTGAATATAATTAGACGTAACGGTCTCAGAAATTTGTAATTCAGAAACGTCTTTTTAGGATTTCCCTCGGTTGGAAAGTCTACTTTATTAAGTACTCTCGCTGGTGTATATTCTGAAGTAGCTGCTTACGAATTCACTACTCTTACAACCGTTCCAGGCTGTATAAAGTACAAAGGAGCGAAAATTCAGGTTGAGCCATTCTTTCAGTTTCAGAATTTACTTCTTTGGTAAATTTGTCTAGTATTTTGCAATTCTAAATGGATTTTACTTACAGTTACTGGATTTACCGGGTATTATTGAAGGTGCTAAGGATGGTAAAGGTCGTGGTAGACAGGTTATTGCAGTTGCAAGGACATGCAGTTTGATTTTCATTGTTCTTGACGTACTTAAACCTCTTGGACATAAGAGGTTGATAGAACACGAGTTGGAAGGATTTGGAATACGTCTGAACAAGCAACCACCAAATATATCTTTCAAGAAAAAAGATAAAGGAGGAATAAATCTGCAAACAACAGTAAGTATTTGTTAAAAATATTAGGTAAGACAAGAAGTACTTGAATACTTATTGCCTATAATAGACAGGCATTTGACTGAGTGACTAAGGCAGTTCCATTGTTTATCAGTGTATACAATCAGAACTCGATCTAGATACTGTTAGAAGTATTTTGTCGGAGTACAAAATTTCTAATGCTGATGTCACGTTACGATTTGATGCTACTTCGGATGACTTGATTGATGTTATTGAAGGAAACCGTGTATATATCCCATGCATATACTTGTTAAATAAAATTGGTATGGATTTTAAAAATCGTATTAACAAATTACATTACATTCTTGTTACTAAAATATTTTTGTTTTCAGATCAAATAAGTATTGAAGAATTAGATGTCATTTACAAAATACCTCACTGTGTACCTATCTCTGCTCATCACAAATGGAATTTCGATGATTTACTAGAGAAAATGTGGGAATATTTGAAACTCGTGAGAATGTAAGTATTTATCATTTGAAAATATAAAGTACTGTTCTTAATAAAATTATACATTTGTAGTTACACGAAACCAAAGGGACAACTTCCCGATTATAATGCTCCCGTTGTTCTTAACACCGAGAGGAGAACAGTAGAAGACTTTTGTAACAAACTTCATCGATCTATAGCTAAAGAATTCAAATAGTAAGTTCATAATTTACCTCTTTCGTCTATCACTAGTTTATAGTGCGGTATTGTTGAATGATTATTTGATTTTTCAGTGCGTTAGTGTGGGGTTCGTCTGTGAAACATCAGCCTCAAAAAGTTGGTAAGGATCATGTTTTGTGCGACGAGGATGTTGTACAAATTGTGAAAAAAGTGTAATAGGACACTATTGGTGGGAAAATAAATGCTCTTGTTTGGAAGTAGGAATGCTGCACAAACATAAAAAAAATAATTAAATTTTTGATCATTTTTCCAACTAAAATTTGTAAAAACCAATATAATGATATTTACTTTAATCCTTATTTTATAATAAGATTTTTTACACAGTACACATTGAAAGATCTTTTAATGCAATCGATTGCATATTATATATACAGTTGTTTTAATACATGTTATATTGAAGTTAAAATATAGTCCTTTCGTTGCTGATCCAATAACTGTTCCAAATGTTCGCATTTACATTTTAGCTTATCATTTTCTTGAGTGAGATTTCTTATAGTTAACATTTTCTTTGTCATTACCAGTTTGATTCTGTAAAAATTATATCGTGAACATTTTTCAAAGCAATAAAATTTATCAATTTACGTACCTACTGTGTAATTGAACCATTATACCATCTTTATCAGCATTAATTTGAGCAATTTCTTGATATAATGACGCAATTTTATCTTCTAATTCTTGTTTCTCTAATTCTATTTCTTTACGAATATATTTCCTCGCATTATCTCTTTCTTCAGTGATTTTCTCGATTACCTAAACAATTTGAAATTAAAAATTGGAATAACTTTTATTGACATATACATACCTCATTTTTCACATTTATTTCGTTTAAATATTCGTGTAATTTATTTTCTGAATCACGTAATTGAACTTCTAGTTTCTCCATTTGAGAATTTCTAGAAACTAGTTTCTCCTTATACATTTCTTCGTTATCAACTGCCGCTTGAAGTTTTGCATCGTATTGTTCCTTTAGACATCTTAAAAGTAATATTTTTCGTATAATTAAAGTTGGAAGATTATTGTCTCTCTTTTACGAACCTCAATTTATTCTCGAAAGATTTTTGAAATGTCATTTTTGCTTCAGTGGTTTCCTTCTCTAATCTTGCAATGGCAACTTCTATCTGTCGATCACGTTCTTTTTCGTATTGATTTCTAATTTCAAACTCAGCTGCTTCCAATTTCGTATCATTTTCTCTCTTATATTTAGCTATCTGAGTATCTCGTTCGCTCTGAAGAGTTTCCTTCAATGTCTTAATTTCAATTTCTTGCTGTTGTTTCAACGCATTAATTTGTTTCTGCATACAAACAATTTATTACCCAGAGTTCTATACATGAAATGAGAATTAACCAAGGAAAAATTATAACCTGACAGAGTTGATACGCTTGTTGAATAATCTTGTCGCGTTCTTGATCTCTACGTTTCTCTTCTTGTTCAAACATCAATTTCTCGCGTTCCAACTTATCGATCAGCAAACGTTGCTGTTCTTGAAATTGCGCCTCTTGCTCATTCAGCATCTCCTTGTATCGATTAGTGAGAATTTCCTTTTCGCTGGTCAAAACCTTCTCATGACTAACCGCCAATTCCAACCTTAGCTGTTCTAATTGCTGATTCGTTCTTCGTATCACTCGAAGTTCCTGTTCCTGGAGCTCGGTGATATGAGCACTTCGGATTTGTTCAATTTCTTGCTGATGTTGTTCAACCATATTCCTCAACTCAGGCTCCAGTCCTTTTACGGTCATCTCCTAATGAAAGTTCAAAACTTCGTTCCTTTACTTTTCACTTACAAGCCCCCCAAAAAGCTTAGTAAGAGCAGAAATAATTTGCAGTACATTACCTTAATCTTAGTCGTTTTTGCTTCCACCCATCGTTCTCGTCGTACCTTCTCAGAAGCAGCACAAAACTCTTTTGCTTTTTGCAATTCAACAGTGTGTCTATCCGTAAGAACCTTTATATCTTTCTGAACTCTCGTTTCAATTTCTTTAATTTTTTGTGCCAATAAATTACATTTACCAGTCAATTCTTTCTTCTCAGTGAGTAATTGGCGGATAAATTTCTGATGCCGTTTTATAACAGCTTGAAACTTCTTTTCTTGCTCTTCCAGTTTGAGCGTGTAATTTTTACGCTGATTTTCCAATTTTTCGCAAGCAGATTTACGCTCGGTTCTTATCTGCTCTCGTACAACATTCAATGCAGCGTTCTTCTCTTCAATCTGTAATTTGGCAGACATTAGGTCGGCCTTAACAGCATCCGAGACCTTTTCAGACGGAAAGTAAGAATAGCAGTCTTTGCCATAAACATCTGTCGTTGAGTCCTCTACAGATCCCAGAAACGACATCATCTCTTCGACGACTGTGCTTCTAGCGTAAGAACATTTAGACTGATCTTTTTCTGGAACCAACTAAAATTATAATAAAAACTGATAATCTTGTTCAAATAAAAAATAAAAAATTAATTTCTACATACTTGATTTGAATATTTTTTGTCAACCTCGAACGAATCAAAATATTTAGGTATAACATCCAACGTGTTGATGCTATTTGATTTTTTAATATCTTGATCATTTTCCAACTCGTCGATCATACTATAGAGACATCCCATGACAGTCATGCCGTCGTCGATGATATTCTGGTTGCAGTCTGCGTGCAGCTCGCTTTTCTTCATAACGTTCATCATTTTAAATTATTGTTGATAAAAAATAAGAAATTATCTACACAAAATAAAGAAATAAATAAATTAAATTATAGCTGCTAGTAGACAAGTAACTAAGGCAGCAGCGAGCAAACAACTGACGATTACGTAGCCGGAACCCCTCGGCTTCTAACACTCTAACCCCCATAACGCTTGCTGCACCCCACTTTCCTTCAAAAACTCACGCCTACGGGTGAACATAACGATCGCATTTAACTTCGACCAAAATAAAACAAAGGACTAAGGAAATGGAATATTCTGGTTGTGATATTGTTTCATAAATAAACTCACACATAGTGTTGAGTAAATCATTTTACTAATGTTTATTAATAAACATTTCATATAGATTATTTTAATTTATTATAATTTAATACCTGTTGTTGTTCTTGTTTTTTTTTGCGATCATAGTTTATCGTTATTTACACTATTCAGTATAAAATGCGAGTTCGAGATTAAATCACACCACTAATGTTTTCAGACACTATCTGTCATCGATTAATAATTTTTTTTCTTATTTTTTTTGTGTTTTAAATTCAATATTTTTACGTGTTTTTTCTTTCTTATCAATGCTTGTACTCGGGAAAATGCGAAGGGGGCAGTAGGGCAGTATTTTCGTTATCACTAGTGTTGTTGGTATTTAATTCTTTAGGGGAGCCATTATTTATGTTACAATCTAGACTAGGGTTATCGTCTAGTGGGCATTTTTTAATATTAGGCGAGTGATTAACATCGATACCACGTATGTCGGGGGACAATTGTTGTTGGGATTGAGCATTTACAGCCTCCTCGTTATCGAGGCCGTTGTCAGTGTGGGGTGGGGATGGATAATAGCCGCGCTGCTTTATTGGCAGTTGTTCCACCGGCAGTTTATGCTGTTGCTGCTGCTGTTGCATTAAGCTGGATGGAGGAGGGGGCGGCGGCGGCGGCTGCTGGGGTGGCCGATGCTGTACTCCGTCCTCACTCGTCCACCGGGCTAATTGTTGTTGAGCTTGAATAAATGCATCACTAGAAAATATAAAGACTTACACGAGGCCGTTCGATCTATCCCAACCAATCACTAATTTCTGCACATACGTATGTGGTACTTAAATTACTTTATTTTTTTTACTATAAATGTGCCGCAGTAGAGTCCCAAAAATTTCAAAAGCAATAACGTTCGAGTTTGAAGTATCGTTATTTTTATCGCTCGTTTCGTACTTCAAACTCGACGCTTCAAAGAGATTCTATTTCTTTTTTCTTCGTTTTCAGATAAGGATAAGTGCAAAAGTATGGGATGAGTCGTGAAATATTTATGCCTTTCATCGTTCACGACCCATTGAAATTTGATCGTGTATATGAGTCATGTCGTGTACTTTTGGGGCTGCCATGCAATCGATTTCGTCGTTTCTTCGTAAACACTACGGCGCACTCAGCATTCGCAAGATACGCACACAGCCATTACAAAAGCAAACGCAGAGCAGCATAAACGCATGCAATAAATCATTTCACTTCTTTCCCTTTCACCGAAATTCTTCTCTCTTTACATTGCTGAACAATGAGAAGTGATGCTACCAAAAAAGACAGAAGTAATAAAGACAGAGTGAGCGAATTCGCTAACTATATATGTAAACTAACAGAATCACGTTGAGAAATATCCAAATATTGAATAGATATTATAAATATATATATAGTTTATATGCCGAGTCCATTTATACACTTTCACCGTGATATCACGAATCCTTATCTGAACACGCGAGTGCTTATTTTCTTTTATTATTGAAAATTCTAACAGTGAGGATTTTGAAAAAAGGACGTGGAGGGGTGAAAAAAGGGTGAACAAAATTTCTTCACGTATTCGTAAAAATCTGCGATACCTTTCACTATCGGGCGTTTCACCCCTAGTATTTGAGCCTCTGTCAGTATCGGCAGTTTCATAGATACCCTCCTCCTCGAGCATTTGATGGGAGTGTTGATGAATGTGCTGATGCGAGCCGTACGGGCTCCGTGTCGTTGGCTGGCGATATCTACCGTAGACGAATCTAAGGGCGTCGTCGCGGCCCCGACTGCATCTCCTGCTTCTACGCGGGAAATCGTATCAGTTGTCTTTCTCTCGCTTCGTTAATTTTCTTTCTACTTGATTCGCTATTTCTTTTATTGTGCTCTACTTCTCGTCTCAACCTAATTTAGTCGACGCTCGTTGTATAAACAGACTCTGCATTGTGTCGTGACGATGGAAATTAACAAGAGGAAATAAAAAAATATTACGAATGACCGATCATCTTTAAAGCAGCCGACTTCCGCACACTTAGAATTTGAATAATGTAACAATGTAGTGTTGTGTCGAGTCGAGTCGAGATAAGCGTTTTTCATGTTCTTACATTATCATTTTTGTACTCTTTCTCACGAAAAAATGCGCATAATCTGTAAAAGCGTAAATGAATATGAACTATATAATAGGCGAGCCAAAACGAGATAAATTACTGTCTGTACGTAAGCTTACAGCGTATACATTGTATAATATAAAAAACACATGATTGATAGTGAGGAAAACTCGTTTTATGAGAATCCAACGCACACATGAAAAACAAAATATATATAGATATATATAGATAGAGAAAGATAGAGAGTAACGACAAAAAAAAGAATAATGCGAACGCCATTCGAGTTTTCGGCGCGTCCAAAAAAGCCTCGTCATATTATATCTCGCAATGTGTTTAATCGAAACGGGCGTCTCGCTTGTTTGCGAACGCGTGTGCATGAATCGAAACAAAAGATCCTTAATTGAGTTTTTAACTGGCACCAATCAACACGACCGCGTATAAAAATCTCAGGTCGAAAAAAACCACCGTGAAAGTTCTCTCGATTAATTGGTACCAGTATAACAACTCTACGTATCCGTTGATCCAGAAAAAAAGAGATACACAGTTGAAAATGTTGCGTTTTTACCAGTTATTTCTATTAAAACTTTCTCATCGTAATTTCAATAGAATTAAACGTCAAAAATATGTCACATCAACCCACAATACAAGAATTCAGAAGAAAAAAAAAGATTGCGAATTGAATTTCAACACAATATGTTCAGCTGTGTGAAACAAAATAATAGAGAAAGAGAAAGATATATGACAGAGCGGACGCGCGAAGCTTACCCCTGCGAGGATTCGCTGCAGACGGACGAGTCTATTCGATAATGACGATCGGTTTCGTTGTCGGCTATCCTGATGTCTTCGGACTCGCTCGGGCTCACGTACTTCGTCGTGTGATCCTCAAGTTGACGTATAAGATCCTCGAGGTTGCGTATGCGTATTGTGCCGCAGGGACGTATCACCTCGTCGTCGTCCTCGTCCTCGTGATTATCCTGCGGTCCGGCCGCGCTCTTGTCGTACGAGTCCAGGTACACGCAGTCGCTGAGTGACTTCCCGATAGCCTCGTCGTCGAGGAGATTGCCGCTGCCGGATGCCCCCAGGCCCGAATGCTCGCGCTGACTCGCCGCGTTACGCAGTGCGACGATGATGTCGTCGTGATAGCCATTCAATCGATTCAGCGTCCGTTGAACATCTGAAAGCGCCGAATTCTCGAATTAGCAAACGTTTAGCGAGTTGTTCCGATACTACGCGTGAGTGTAATTAAACAGCAAGAGAAAGGGGGAAAAATTGTTTGTCACTATCGATATTTTTTGCGACCTTTAAAAGCAGAATTTTATAGCGAATTCGCAACTTCTGAGATAAAAGGAATTAGTTTTTGGTTCTTATCGTTACATCTATCGTTTACAATACCGTAACCACCGTGTTTCTTTAAAATTCCCTTCTCAGGCAACTTTGTGAGATTGTGCGGTGGTAGATCAATGAACGAGACATTTTCCTCGGCCCCCGTACCTCCTTCGTCCTCCTCCATTCCGCTTCTCCTCGACTGCGGCATGTGATCCCTGAAAGAGGCGGAAATTTGTAAAAAATCGGAATCCAATCGGCAATGAAAATTCCTTTTCACCCCCCATTCCCTACTTTTCACTATCCAATTTCGATTCGAACAGTCCCTACATACTGTAACACACTTCGGCGAAAACCGTCAAAGTTCCGAACAAATTACCAATTGAAACCGCTCGCTCGCGCGAACAGTAACACATGCATTTCAATTACAGTGGCGTGATTTACACGTTTGCAGCTCGACCACGGCCGTTGGCGCACTTTGATCGAGTTCTCTTTGACCGCGAGTTTCCCCGAGCGAAAATTCGGCAAGTGTACGATTTCCGTGACCCCGGAAACGAACGTTGGATTTTCCAAGCAGTTTTCCCATGTAGAAAGAACGCCCGAATCAAAATAGGAACTTTCCAACGCCCGCTGCGGATGTACTAGCCTCGTGCTCGAGCGCGATAGGGTGGTTGTTAAGCGGCCCTCTCGTACACCGAAGTAATAATTTCAAATTTCGTATTTCTTAAGCTTCTTAAACTTCAGCCACGTTCTTATCGTGTTGGCAAAGCTATATTTTGACACGCTATTGAAAATGTTTCTGTTAAACTCATTGTCAGAGAAAGAAATTCTTACTAACACAACAGTTAAATCGACTCAAAAATTTAGTAAACTGTTCACAACAGCTTTTCGTGTTGAAACACAAAATTCTTAACTATGCATATTTAAATGAAAATTGGATTCTCGTAAATCTCAACTCTGAACTCTGAAGAACTCAGTTTTCTTGACAAATTATTCCGACTATACACTGAAAAAAATTTAAAAAATTCTTGATCAACATAATACATTCACAAAATTGATTGTTACATAGTTGTTTTGATCTAATTTTTTGATAAAATCATGTTAGATTTTCTTTAAAATCTACGAATTTGAAACTACAGAGTGAACGTTAGAAGTCCTTGTAAAAGTTATAAAAATGTTAAAAATTATCTCTCTTTTTCAGTGTATGCACATTTGAATAAAAACTGAATTTCTGTAGAATTTTCTGAATTCGAGGTCTTCAGTTTTCTTGATAAATTCTGCCCAGCGGGCAGAGAAGACCGGAGGGAGAAAAATAAATCGAACTCACCTATACTGAGGCATATCGTCGAAAGTCAAGATCTTGCTGACATTGTCCAGCGCCGTGTTGGCCTCGTGATGGTTGTCGGACACGCTCGTGTACTTCTGCGGCGGCTTCGAGTACGGCGGATCGTATTTCTGGACGGTGCTCTTCCTTCTGCGCGCGTGTGTGGCCAACGTAACGTACAAGTGCGATTAATAATTCCGTCGGTTGCGGACCGAGGGCCGGTTGGACACCTCGCCCGCGATACAATAGAAAATTAATATATGATCGTATCTCAAAGACGTTTATATACGGAAGCGCATGCGTGCCAAGTTTAGGGGAGGTTGTACTTTAACTGAATCGACGAACGTATATGTTGAATAAATTAACGAACCAAACTGAATAAAAAAAAGAAGAAAAAAAAGAAATAATACACCGTGAAACAGATTTCGCCAAGAAGCGACGATGAGACGTATAGTTTAAAGAAAAATATTGCAAACGAAGCGATAATTGGCGATCGAATGAGTATAATTTAGTTCTCTCCTTTTTTTCCTTTTTATCTCGAATGGATGATTAACCGTCGATGCCTTTTGAGCGAAAATTAACTCGCGCAAAGGGTCGAGTGTTCGTCGATTCGTCGTCGAACAGGCATTCTTTTTTTTTCTCTCTCTCGTATTTGAATTTTTCTTCAGCCCCTTTTTATCTCCCGTTTTTTATCCCCTCTCTTCGAATTCATATCGTCGTTCAACGAGCGTATCGACGCGAGCCGGTTGCATAATGCATTTCCCCGAGTGAAACTCTAAATGCCAGCGTACATTCGACGTTAATATCACCGGGCGTGTTTTTATCTCCTCGCATTTATACCCACGTTCGAAATATAAAGCCCAATTACGGAGAACCGTATACGGGATGTTCCAAAATCAACTGAGAAGCTCAAAATAGAACGCTTCGATTTCGGAGCACCCTCGATGCGAAACTAACGCACGACTGACCTCGATACGAACGAATCACCCCGTCATTTTTCTTTCAACCCATTCTCCATTCTTCCAATTCCTTTCAACCCTTTCTCGCGTCTTTCCTTGGCCCGCGACGACACGCGAAATTTTTCGCAGCAAACGAAAAGTTAGGAGAAAAAAAAATTGCCTGCGCGTAAGCGTGTGAGTCAGTGGAGGCTTGTACTACTCGATCTATGCAAACGGTTCGTATAAGGCTCAAAAAGCATGTCTAACAGTCTTTTGCTTCTGCAGTCGGCATGCGAGAAATAAAGTAAAACGAGGAACCATAACCAAAACCATATATATCCAGACAACTGTGTTGCCCATTCTATGCGGGCTCTCTTGTTACGATCTTTTTTTTCCGTTTCGCATGTGCGACATAGCCCATTTATCATTCTTCACACCGCCGTAGTGCCCCGTTAACTAAAATTGGTGTGGTCGGGAGGGAGGAAGAGGGAGAGTATGGAAATAAAATAATCGGGAAGAGAGAAATTCGAGAAATCGTCGATTTCGTGATTTAACGAACCTACACTGTAGATAAAATTTTGTCGAACGTACTCATTATTTGCATAAGTTCGGATAAATATTTAATTTCGTTAGACAAAATAATTGTTTGTACAGACACCGATTTTATTTCAAAATATTTAACCGTGAACAATAATTCATTTTATCGAATTAAATATTTATTTGAACGTATGCAAATATTGGGTACATTCGACAAAATTTTTTCCAGTGTAAGAGCCTAAGGAGTAGTTGGGAATGAAATCTGCGAAATACGTACGTGATTTGTGCGAAGGGACGAGTTTCTTTATCGAGATAATCGAACGAACGAAACAAAATATATTTTCCGAGTCGTTTACGAACCACCCTGTCGCACCTGTTCAAACCAATACCGCAATCCCGCTATAAAAATTCCGCTTGATACAATCAATCGGTGGAAATTATAATCAGCTTGAATAATATCGGGTGATCAATTACGTTGATAGGAGGACGGAGAACGTGGGGGGTACGAGATAATTGATATCAACAAGCTTGCAAAAAGCTTTTTATCAAACTTGCAAAGTGATAGTCAAAGACACAAATACAATGTATAGAAATAAAGTTTAAAAAAAAATGAAAAATAAAACAGAAAATACGTGAAATTCGTCAAAAATTATCCCAGTGCTATCAACAGAAAAATAATCTGACGCAGTCCTTACAATGACATTATTTCGTTCTCGATTGATACTCGTAAACGCAGCGACAAACCACATGGGTGTTAATTAAAATTTTATCATCATCGTAACGAGCACGTCGCGTTTGTTTTTTTTTTTTTTGCAAAAAGCGCTCATTTTACGTGTATATAAGCCACCCGCTCGCATCATAGCGCGTTCAGCCCAAATGCAGCAGCCTGGCGTCTCTCATCAATAAAATAACATATGCGTGAAAATTAATCAAAGTTCAACGAAATCGAAGAACGATTAAAAATTATCGAAACTGGAAAGATCTCAAAAATATATAAATATATATATACGTATATATATCGAAAAATTACGACATGAACCCATTATAAAATCGAAGCTAAAAGAAATGAAAAAATCTGATGCGAAATATACGTGGTGTCTAACAATAAATATAAATATGTATATATAAAAATACGTATAATATATAGGACATACAAAAAAATACTACGTGTATGTATCTGCACACTAACCTGAGACAGAGGGAGAAGTTTTTATGTACTACGACTGACCTGTAGCAGAGAGCCATCAGAGCAAATACTACGAAAACACCCCCTACCACCGACATGAGCATACCAACTAAAAATACAGTGTTAGAGCCGTGGTAGTTCTCTGTTATGAAATATACATAGCATCACGATCGTCATATAACGAAACATTTAGTAATAAAGAAATGTAATATACGGTTCATCATTGGCTCGCCGTATGATCGATGAAGATCGTTAACACGTCGTTGTTATGTTGTTGCGGTATGTGGGTGGTTTTATTTATTTATTCATTTTTTTATTTTAGGTATTTTTTCGTATCCGAGCGTCCCACAGCATGCAGACAGACAGAGTTGGCAGTGACAGACAGAAACAGACAAGAAACAGAGAAGCCAATATCAGCACATATACAAATACATTTACATTATGTAAATATACGTTACACACGTCACAAATCATCAATATTACTTCTCGAAAAAGAAAGAATTTTTTTTCCAATAGGAAAGAGCTCGGAAAGCGATCGTCGATTGGCGCGAATAGGGAAAAAAATTTCCGAGCTCCTCCGTGCACCGAGGTTACGGGCCAAAGCCTCAAACGAATAATGCAAATTTTTCTCTTCTATTCACCGAATTATAATCGCGCGACTTATCATTTCCGGTATGCCTTCAAATGCGATTCCCCAAATATCGAAATTTCTCTACATTTTCGCAATTACGTTCTGTTTTCAGTGGTTCATCAATCGTCCTGTTACACATGCTTCTTCTTAGTCGAAAGAGGAACGGAAAAGAAAGTAAAAAAAAAGAAATTAGGGCATACAAGCAGCTGGCACATCGGCGTTTCCATCTCATTTCAGTATTTGAGCGTGTCGCACATCGGGGGGACAACAGCTCGACCGTTCAAAATCCGGCGTTCGTTTCTCTCTCTCTCTCTCTCTCTATCTCTTTCCCTCTCCCTCTCTCCCTCGCCAGTTTTATTCTCAATTGAGTCACGCTCATTCGAATCAATTTCGACATTTTATTCAGCCCGCGCGTCCGGTATTTATGGTAGCGATAAAAAATTCCGTTAATAAATTTCGCGGATTTGGCCGCCCGAGCTCTCTCACTCGAACGGAATAAAAATGAATAAATAAAGGTAACGCCATACGTGAATGCGCAAAATCACGCGACGAAATCAAACAATGTAAAACGTTCGAGGATGGAAATGAAAAAAAAATATATACACATATATACAGCGGTTGGGAAAATACGAGCCGAGTGTGGGCGGTGGCGACGGAAGAACACGTTTTTACGGTAATTTCCGTTGACGATATTCGTCGATACACACCGACCCGACAAATAAATAACAACACGAGATGGAATGGGGGTAGTTTAGGCGGTTGGACAAAACGAGGGAGGAGCTATGTGGCGGGGGAACGTGTAAAATCGAAATGCATAATACAACAAATGCCGGGCACGTTTTTATCGTCGCGTAGAGAACCGTAAAAATATAAAAGAAAAGCAATGAAAAAAAATTATTCTACGAGCTCTCTCTCTCTCTCTTTTTTCAGTTTTTAACTCCCGTACCCTGGACGTGCGACAGGCCGTTTCAGTTGCGATACCGTTGACTCGTGCAGCATAGTCAATCGGATCATAATTAATTCAAACGCGATATGACGCGTGGCCGACGAAAGCGTTTCATGTATACCTATGATGAATACAGTACACGCGCATATATAGGTGCTCGCGCTTCGGGCTTTGACCATAACACATATACCAGCACGAGATACATATATATATATATATATAATATATAATATAGATATCGAATTGAAAAAGAAAAATAAAAAAAAATAGTAATACGTATACGAGTGACACAACAAGTAAAATATATATATGCTAATAATAATATGAATCAGCATCATCATCCGAGCATTTCGACGGCCTCGTGCTATGGCCCCCTTTATCATTATCCATCTAAATAGACACGATATTCAATGTTCTGTACACTTCACGACGTTCACAAGCGCTTTATCGATCAAAAATTTCGTCTTCGTTCAAATAAATGCAAAGTCCCGAAATTTTATCCGGTTCTTCAATTGCCACTGTACCTGTAGCAAACGGCCATTAGAGCAAAACAAATGAAGACGCTCTTCACCACCGCCACCAGGATTATTACCATCGATCCCGTGCTAAGATTGTTGTTCGTGCCCTCTGAAAACGACCCAATTTTACCAATTTTGTGTGATTTCTCATCCGCTCCTCTATCTTTTTCCTCTTTTCCTTTTTGCAATTTTATATTTCACGCGGGGCCCCCGATACGGTAGCGCTCGAGATATCGCGAAAGATATCGGGCTAATGTACGTGCTCGTTTATCGCTGAAAAATGATTATTAGGACGGGCGGGAGGAATCGAAGACACACCGTGAACGTGTTTCGAGAGGTAGGTACGAAAAAAGAAGGAACGAAAAAGAGAGAGAGGGAGAATTGAATTCCCGAACAGATCCGATAAATGGCTGGAAAAAAGGAGGCGAGGGATGGTGAGACTGCTGACGTCACAACGCGAGGAGTTGCACCTTCGAACTCAATCGACAGAGCGCGGCTCTCGTTTAAAGGAAAATTCGATTCGCGCGAAATCGACGTAACCGCGTACACATTTATATAAACGCTTATCGCGTGAACGTAAACGCGCCTGCATACGTGTATTTTGTACGCGTTTATCGGAGCCATCGAAATTTCTCCTTTTGCCTTATTTTAACTCGTGTTATTTATTTTTTGTTTCTCATGTGCACAGCTGATGGTATGACCTAAACGATCTCAGGCGGCTAACCGGATATCCAGCCTGAATACATGTTTCTAGGTTGGAAAAAGGCGAGTCACCTCGTTTTTTCTCCCTCTTTTTTTCATTATCGCGATCTCGACATGCGATGTCATAGAAGGCTATTCTTTTATCCATTTTTCCCTTTTTTTACTCTCTCTCTCTAGCTCGATATTATCGGTCATTGTCGATAGCGTAATGCGATCTATAATAGTCGCGATAATATTGATATCGATGGAACATCCTACAGTCACTTTTTGCTCTACCCGTAAAGCCTCACGTCGACCAGAGCGAAGCGCCACTTATCTTGCGATCGGAAAATTCACTCAGCCTGTCGCGCTAGGGTGTTAGCGAAATTCACTCCTTTTTCCCCACCTACCACCGGCCCACCCCACAGCGCATTTACAAAGTTGCGGATCCAGTTTCACCGGTTAATGTCGTTTCGAGTTTGAAGCGGGATTTTGAAAAAAAAAAAAAAAGGAAATGAAATATATCGAACGAAGCCATTTGCCATTTCCCGATAGCGAGACGAGAGGACGCGCTTGCCGCGATAGGACCGAATTGAAATTACGACATCCCTCGAAAGCGCTCGTACATCAAAATTTCAAACTTTGCTTGCCACGCGTCGTTGTTTTCTCGTGCTGTCGCTTTTTTTTCTCCCATCTTCTCACGGATCCAAAAATTATTGACGAGCACGCGAACGGCGGAGTCCACACCCCACGTCGATTCGGATGCATATTGGCAAACAGCGGAACGAGAGAGCTTCCGATATTTACATTCCATCCGAGTACGTACGTGTCCCTGTTTCGTTGCACCGCATAATCGCGCGAGCCTCGTACACACTCTCTATGTATATGAGTATACAAGCGCGAAATGATATTAATCGATCGCGAGAACTCTGGCGGTCCACTCTGCTCGGAATTCCCTTACGTAATTATATGCTACTACGTCTATCTCTCTCTCTCTCCCTCGATCGGTGCCAGTCGAAATTGCTCGAGAGTTCTCCAACCGATACATTTTCTTGTTTTTCTTTTTCACTTTTCTATACACACACATCTATGTCAATTTGAATATCTCCACCGGACCAGGAAAAATAACGAGGATATCTCTCGAGTGATTTCGGAGGCATCACGTTCGAATATTTTTCTTTTTTCTCTTTCTTTTATTTCGCAGACACGACTGGCCTACAAAACTTTATTTATGTTTTACGGTCACTATCGGGTAGCCTGCAAAAGTAATGCGAGATTTTTATTGCGGCCTATCCGGATACAGCCGCGCGAGCAGGCTCTTATACATGTATATACCTCGTGTATACATGACGTTACTTTTGCCGCAGTCTCGCGTTTATGCCGTATGTATGTGCCTTCTTCCGAAAAAAGAGAAGAAGCAAAAAAGATGGGCGAATAAAAAAATACGGAAAAACGTACGATCGTTGGACCGTACGGAAATACGAGCATTTTAGGGCAAATTTCTTGACTGTATAAACTTTTCCTTTAGGTTTGGAATATTTCTTTTAGCTTCTTCTCCTTTTCTTTTCTAATTAGGATTCGTAATTGGAGAGAATATTTTTTTTCTCTTCTTTTTAACATAATAAGAGAAAATATTCAAAGGAAAGTTTTTGCTCACCGTAGGGGGTCTCTTTCTTCTCCATTTTATTATCGCTAGGTTTACCGGCCGTTACGGTGGTAGAGGTGGTAGGTATTATTGTTGGTACGTCCGTTTCGATCGAACAATCTGGACCGCTCCAGCCAGGATGACAATAGCACTTGTTCACGTTTGTGCAAACCTTCAAAATGAAAAGGAAACTCATTTCTTTTTCTTATCGGGCGAAAAAATGTTTTTACTGATTAAAAAAGTTTCTCTTTTCGCTCATTTACCCCATTTCCCGAACACTCTTCGTTGTTGCGATTGCTAGGACACTTCTCCTGGCTCATATGCGGGAATAAGCTCGTGCACGTTTGATTGATGCATATCTGTAAAACATACGAGAATATAATAACAAACGTCCACGGTATTTATTAAAGCGTGTCCCCATTGCGTATAAGCGAGTCTAAAATTGAAGGCAAACAGGGATGTCCTTTTACTCCCGCGTTCCAGGCCTCCCTCGTGCGTAACATTATTAAAGCGTACATCGCCTAGCCGCTTTGCGTAATGCGATTTATCGTATCGGCCAATTAATCGAGAGCCGATATTGCAAACGCTCGGCATATACACAGTGCACGCTAGCTCGCTTCGTAATAACGCGATTAATGATTACAAAACAAAAAATATATAAAGCGAAATTAATATCGTGCTTGCCCTCACCAAATTATCACCGCAGGACGTGCCGTCGCGAACCAATCCCATGCCCGGCACGTCAGTTCCGTCTACTTTTCCCGAGGTGGCCCTTGAAAAAATCGACAAACGTGTATATTCTCTTCAGGATTGCAAACTCACAATCTACACAAGCGATATTTACTTGCACTCGTACTCTCGTCCCTTAAATTTCAGAGTGGTCTTCGAAAATTGTTCATCCATGCCGTCGATAACAGGCTCTTTGTTGCCAGACTGGCACTGCAACGATCCACACCGTACGTTTCTAAAACCGAGGGACAATCGATCAGAAAAAAATGTCTATTATGAATACCCAATTCGGCGAAACTAACTCGGAATCGCATTTGATAAAGTGTCCAGTCGACATGTTGGTACCACAGTTGCCGCCTAATAAGCCTTTCGAATTGAACTGTTCGAAGCACTGCTTATCCGCCGCGACGGCGCTGTAGCCCCAGATTTGCTCGCATTGCAGATTCAGAGACGGGCATACGCCGTTGAAGCAGTAACCATCGTTGTTGGCGCAGGGATTGCCGTTTTTCTTGTAAACATCGGCGGGACACTGGCCACTCGTTCCGGTACAGACCTCCGGCAAGTCACACTCGTTGGTCGACTCGCGACACACGACACCACGTTCCTTCAACTAAACAGAATTCATTACCGGAGATTAGTTCCGACTGACGCATTGTTTGCTCGATTTGTCTCATCTCAAAGCTAAATATTTGTCACCTTGCAGTTGCTGCAACATGGGCCAGAGGCGCACTGCGCCTCGGATGTGAGCTTGCACGTGATCGGGTCGCAACAAGGGTCGAGAACCTTGCATTCTTCGATCGTACCGCAATCGCAGTCCTCTCCGTCATCCTTTATCCTGTTTCCGCAAGTCCTCCTCGACATTTCGAGCTGTTGACGGAAATCGAAGTTTGGTATCAAAATTTCACGAGTTTCTTCTCAGAGATAGATTTCGAAATTTGACGAATGTTTGTCGCTATTTTTATCACCTCATTCGGTTTGTTCAACAGGCAGATGCCGTGGCCACTTTTCAGCCCCTCGATGTAATCAGTCTTGCTGCATTCGGAAAACTTGTAAGGCTGTACGTTCTCCAACCCAACGATAGATTGTGCCATAATACAACCGTGCCAGTCGCGACAGGTGCACTCTTCCCCTGGAATGAATTATACGTTTATTCCATTGTTATTCCGCGTCCTTCGTGAAGCAACCAAAATCTCTTCCCCTCCCGTAATCTCTCGCGTCGTTATTTCGCAAAAGCTACTAAAATCCCGATTCTTGCCAGGATAATGTATAATCAAATTCGTTTTCTTTACGAGGTGCTGAATAATTCATCTACATTGTGTTCGCAGACGATGGGATGGACTTTTAAAAACACGGCTTCTGTTTGCAAACACTCACTTCCATCGTCGTGACCCATGCCAATGTTGTGGCCAATCATGTGAGCCATAGTGCCAGCCAGAAGATGTGGTTCGTAAGCATTTAAATCGACGCTTATACCGACAGCTTTGGGAGTGCAAACAGTCTCGGGCACCGACACGCCCGACTCGCCGCCGGAGAATGTTTCGCCTCTGTTATAGAACAACATAATTAACGTTTCCAAATATTTCCTAATTTTTGACAAAAGAGATTTACTAATTTAGACCTACGTGAGCAATTGTGTGGTGTCCTGCGCGACTTTAAACATCTTGCGCATCGTGTAGTCGTTGAGATTGAGGAGAGCCAGACCAATGTCCATATTCTTTTCGATTTGCACCTGATTGCTGCCCTGCCAGGCTTCGATGTAGACGATGGAGACTCTAGTATTTAACGTACGGAAATACTGGAACGGAGAGAGACTTTTTTAGAGCGTCGTTCAATCTCGGGGAAGAAACCAGAATTAACTGGTGCGGCAATTATCGACAGAATAAAAAAAGGTAGACAGTACGGTATCGAGCACAGAACGCGTGGTGACGTAATTGACGATCGTAAAACCGGATGCAAAATCGATACTCGTAAATCTGTCGTGGCAAAACGTTTAATGGCGAGCGCCCGCGCGCCCTCCTGCGCTTTTATCGCTGAAAGCTCAGGAACATTAAGCCATCGATTATAGTAATAACGGCGTTACGATGATGCATATGTATATATTTTATTAGATATTCGAATATATGTCTCGAAAGATTTTAATAAATATCGCGAACTCACCAAATCTGCGATATTTGCGACTTGGATGGCATCATGAACGACCTCCGCTCTGCTACTGCCGTTTCGCTTGTCGAACTGTTGAATAAAAAAACATTCGGTCATTATCCCCTTTGCATAAAGTATCAATAATAACGCGGCGAAAATCGAGTTTCAGCTTACACGAGGTGCAAATCTTATTGCCGAACCGTAAACTTCACTTTAAAGGAGAGGCGAGAAAAAAAAATATCGTAGGAGAGTTGCCAGAAGTTGGCGAAAACTCGATTTAAGCGTGAAAATTTTCACGAGCTTCTCCGTAGAGTTAATTTTTTCTTCGGGAAAGTCTCCTCACCATAGCCTTATCGATAATGATGGCAGTTTCGATGTATTTGGTAGCCTCGCGAACGTCCCTCTTGTATCGATCGGAGATTCCCTCCGATAATCCGAGCACATGCTTCTGTCGGCGGTTCTTTACACGCCACTCAAGATTTCCCGAGTTGGCGCAGCCTTTGTTGGCCTTTGTCCGGGCTTCAAATATGACGTGAGGATGTTTCTGCTAAAAGAGAGGCTTGCATATAGTTAACATTCACCTTGGGTGACCCATAAAGCTATTCCATCGTACGTCCGAATAAATTCCCTCGCATGGCAAATTTTACCGGCCGTGCGCTATTTGTTCAAATATCGCGCTCGAAGCGATGAGTCAATCGCTAAGCCCGAACAACAGATTCGCACAGCCGTGAGGTTTAAAGAGCAAACTCAATTATTTGCATCGTCGAAATTAATGAACAATCATGAACGAGATATAAAAATGGGCTATTCGCGCTTCCTCCTTCTCCTCCTCTCCATTCGGACTTCTTTTATTTATCAACTCGAATCTACTGCTGGGGGATTTTTCCTCCGGTATAAGTCGCGGAAAATCTTTCTAACGATTCGTCTCGATTGTGGTTTACAGTGCTGACGAGGTGGCTTAGGAAAAGAGGTAGGGGTGTGGCACTAGCGGATTCCGCGTAACAATAACTGAATGGCTTTTCTACTTTTCCGCTCGACTCTTTATCCTCGCTGGAAAACATTATTTCTACCGGGGAGAAAGGAGGACGCGCAAAAAAAAATATCTTCTACTTTAGTGCGTAAATCGAAATCGAGTGTCGTATGGGCCGTTCACGCCCCTCGCGCTAGCACTCTCCTCCAAAATACAGCTATGGCGACGCTTGTTGTTCCTCGGCACACATCTCGATCCAAGAGCGCCGGATAGAGAGGGAGGGAGGGGGGGATGAATCGTGCGAAAATGCGAACGCAGTTTAGCGGCCGGCTTAACTCGATCCTCGATTCATGATTCCTCCTCCCACTCTTCTGCCGCAACATCATCCCCCAATTCCCTCTCTCTCTCTCTCTCTCTCTCTCTCTCTCTCTCTCTCTCTCTTTCTCTCCTCGTCGCCCCTATTTCGACCACTAACGAAACTGGATCGCGAATGTGTGTGTTTACACCGTTTCGCCTTACGCAAACATTCGGGGTGAGAACTAGATTCGTACTCCCCCTCTCGTTTCTTCAACCCTCTCGCTCTCTCTTTTTTTCCAAATAGCCGGAAAAAATACAATTCAAACACGGGACTCGTTTCCGATGTCGAAGCACGCGGTTAATTTGGCTCGAACACGGGGCCAGGGAAAATATTTATTCGCGACGAACGGATTGACTGACCGACAAATCGCCGCCGTAGAACGGATGAATGACGAACGTCTCGTTGCCCAGGTGTATAACTCCGCTGACACCGTTGCAAGTGTGAAAGGCAGCAGTGGCACCAGGGTAGTCCCTCACCGTGCCGTGATAATAACAATGTTCTATATCCTGCGAATACTGTACATAAAAACACGAATCAAGAAGTTTTTTATCTTGTTTACACGAAAATTGTCTTACCTGACTAGAAGTTTCTTCCGCGCCGCCGAATAAAAAGTCCTTCCGTCTAAGATTCGGAGCTAATAGTTGCCTGGATAAAATATGTCACATATTTTATTCATTCGCGTACATTTAGTTCGATCGTTCGATACTCACGTGTTTAATTCTAAATCGAGACGAAACTTGTGATTAAAGGCCTTTATCAGCAGGGACGTTCGATGATAATGTCTACCCGTCTAAAAATTCACGCAATAATTAAAAAAACAATACTCGAAATATTTTAGAGCGAACATAACCGCAATTTACTCACTCTCGTTCTGCCTCGCGAATTTTGATACCCGCCGTCCCCATAACCTCTTTGAGGATACTACAATTCGAAAGGCAAACAGAAATTTCAGTGAGTTGATATAACAATTATTCTATTAGGAACACGAAATGTTACTAGTTAATCTTGTTTTCTCAGTTTCAACTAAACTCGGAAAATCAAACAAAATATCAAAAGTTCAAGCAAGACGAAATCGTTACAGCGGATTTCCTACACGACCATAATAGAATTAAAAGCAACTAGGGTGTCAATAAGACTGTAACTGCATATGACACGCAAAATTGAAATGAGTCACGTAAATGAAACGGAGCAAGGACGGCGTAAAAATATGAAAATAAGAAAGTGTACCAACTTACCGAGTAAATATTGGAAGTTAACTTTAGAATAGATCGCAAAATTACGAAGGAAAATAAAGATGAAAAATACTCCTCGTAAGTATTTAACGTACCTCATAATTTTATATACTCGAGTCGCACTTTCGAAGAAACACAAAACAAAATGGTCTCCGTAAGGGTCCATAAATTTTAATCGTTATGAAAATTTTATGTCGACGAAAACGACGAAATTATCGATCCGAGACGCCAAACTGGATTATCCCGACACGTATTTAATACCGACGACGTGTATTTTCAGTAAATGGAAAAACGATTACATTTCAATAGTACCGATAATTATCGAACACAGAAACTGCGCAATTTAACAATTCAACAGCCATCACCCGCCAAACGATCGTCGGAACTCGGAAGAGGACGAGAATGCGCGAGAAAATTAGCGTATCAGAGACACCGAAAGTAATAATTGGACGAGCCATGAGAGGACGACTGTGATTGGCGGAAACGAACTTTGAACACAAAGCCTCTCTAACGGTTACGCAATTAGTGAACGAAATATGGACATTGAAGAGGTTGAAATATTAAACGCGGACTCGAAATTAACTATAAATTGAACAATTATTTTCGCGAGATGAATCGCGATACGACGCAAATATAAATACTCGTCGTTCCGGGACGTAAAATGGCCGCGTTATTCACCGACGCGGTAAATCGCAGTTAGATAATCGAATATGGGATAACGCGGTAACGAAAATATTATACGCGCGAGGGTGCGAGGACATTTGGCATAGCCGAAAATAAAGCCGTAATGCGGTTTCACGACGCACTAAAATATAGGTTTAACGCGCGGAACGGTAAACGAGTGAGTGATGTGTAAAAAGAGATGTGTAAACAATGGGTAAAGAACACTGGACGTTTCTAACCAAAAACAAAACAAACAGTAAGGTTTTTAAATTGTTCCTCGAACTCACCTTGGGTACTCCGATCTCTCTTGTGGATATCCCCATTTTCTCGTGATGCCGTAGCTGTACCGGATAGATTATCTGGTAGAAATGAGCGCCAATGTTTCGTACTAGCTCTTGGTTCTGCCGAAACTCACGCAGCAGTCTTTCGACTTCACCTGTAATCGTTCAAAGTGAGTAGAACTTTTCTTTTTCCCGCTCATTATCCGCGGCGTATATACGACCAAAAGAGGAAAATCGAAGAAAAAGAACGGAGATATAAATCGTTTTCTTAATCCAGGGTAGAACAATTAAAAAGGAAACAGAGGGAAGCGAGGGAGAAAAAAAGTCACTAAACAAGATCGTGCGAGGTCGGGGGCAGCGAAAGAAAAATAATTTGATGGAGTAGAATGGAGGAGTTATAAGATCGGGGCGAATAAAGGAGGTGGATTAATATAGAAACTCGTGGGGGGTCGGTTAGACCGATAATAAAGTTTCGCGATAAAACGTCACGGTTGTTCGAGCTCACTTCTCTCTCTCTCTCTCTCTCTCTCTCTCTCTCGCTCTGTGTATCCTCGCGCGAGCATTAACGTCCTCACGTGTGTGGAGAAGCGAGTGCATAGAAATGCGTGTTGCGTGCTTGGTGATATCGGAGACCCCGGTTACAATATACGTATAAGTAATTGTCGAGTCCGGCTTGAGTTTATACCATAATATATGCAAAATCCGCGACAATTACTGCTCTCTCTATGCACCGGGCTGGATTATATTTCGCGCGTTACACTCGCGGGATCCTTTCATGCGCTCACAACCACCTGACTGAAACGATCCTGAATTATCGGCCGAGCGTCGGTTACGTCAGATTTATCGAGCGAGCAGGGTGATTACTGTCCGAAGCGCTTAGGTTAGGATTCAATTTACTTTCCCTCTTTCTCTCTCTCTCTCTCTCTCTCGTTCTCGCTACTTTTAGCCTTTTTCAGCTCTGTTTCCGATTTGAATGATATTTTCGCGCGATATTACCGACTGATTAATTCGCGAGTGTGCAGCCAGCGTGCACCTTTCCCGGGAAACCGTGCTTTCGCATTATAACGCAACGTGCGATCCATTGTCGCCCGGCGAGGGTAAGTGCGAGAGAGAGAGAGAAGGAGAGAGACGAAAGCACACCTCTCGTCTCCACCTCTGCCCTCTCGCGCTTTCTGTTAGTCGAGCTCACGGCAAATTGCGATTAATTCAGCTGCAGCCTGACAGGTTATTACATTCAAAGGCGAGTCGAGCGCGCGAGAGCGAGAGAGCTTTAGCGCCACGCCTCGTCCCGGATTTTCGCGTTTTCGACGCGAGGATACCCTTGAAACGTCCAGCTATGAACCTGGCACCCCACTTAATGAAAATCAAAATTTCTTTTCAGAATTGTACCAGCTCGCGTTCATTTTTTGTCTTTTGTTTTCATTTTTTGGAGCCCCTGTCGAGATTTTAAGGCAACAGAGGTTGCCATGGAAAATTGTTGGAAAAAACTTCGTTATTTTCGATTTTTGTTCTTTAAAAAAAAAAAATAACGGTACAAACGAGTATAGGTACTTTTACACTGAAAATAAAAATTTGAATTTACTTCATTGTTTGCATACGTTGAAATAAATATCAAGTACATTCAATAAAATACTTGTTTGAGTTATATACTAATTTCTGTATTTTAAATAACTAATTTTATCATAAAATTTTATTTTCAGTATACGACTGAAGGAAAAATCTCGATTTTTATTAATTGGTATGCCAGGTTCGTGCAACAGGAACGTCCCCACTGCCTCGACGTTGCATCGCGAGAAAATAACTTTTTCGTAGACTATTTTTCGTCCTGTTTTGTTCGGATATTTTTTCACTGCTCGTACGCTATGTCCCGTCGACAAAAAGGTCCAAAATTAACGCGTCCGAGCAACAAAAGCCCCCCGGTGTTCGATTCGAAATTCAATCCCCCGCGAGCGCGAATATGGAACGAAAAATCGGACGCTACTCACCAACGGGAGTCTCTTCGTTCCAATAGGAATCATCTAAAGTGTAGTCCGCTTCTGCAACAGATAACAATTGATCAGTCTCTGATGAAAATATATTGTTTCGAGTTTTCGCTGTTTCAAAATGACATACTTTTTTAACAAGAAATATTGAGAAAGTTATTCGTTATTGTATGTCAACATGAAGCTTCTGGTTGATATTGAATGTTTTCTGTGCGTTAGCGTTGATTTTATATCGTAAACTCTTTGGAACTATGATATAATCTACACTGAATGAAATATTTGTTTGATTTAAAGATGCTAATATCCTAAATAATACTTCTTTTTAGCAATAATTAACTACATTGAACAAAATATTTATTTTTATATTTTCAGGCAGTAATTAGCTTTAACAAATTTTTATTTCCACTGTATTATATCATAGTTATCAGATTATTTCTACACTACAAATAAAAATTTGTTCAAGCTAATCGCTATTCGGCATTGTAGAGATGAATATTTTGTTCAATGCAGTTAATTATTGCTTAAGAGAAATATTATTTAGATCAATAGCACCTCTAAACGAAACAAATACTTTGCTTCATAATTCTAATAATTATTTGAACGTATGCAAGTAAATGTTAAGTGAATTTAATAAATTATTACTTTAGTGTACGTATTTATCTAGTAGAAGCGAATATTTCTAGACGCATTGTATCCCTCAAAGACGAAATCCCTCTACACCAAACGTCCCCAATAGGGGCGAAAAATTTCTCCGAGTGTATCTAATTTTTCTTCCCTCCCGCTGGACCCTTCGCCGGTTTTATTGCTCGTCTCTTACGCGTAGCCGAGGTCGCGATTAAGTAGGGTAGAATGGAGGTTGGGATTTTCTTTCCTTCCCCTCGGCTCTCGGATCTGCATTTTTGCGCGCCTAGGCAAAAACCGGAGGTGGAGAAGTGAAATTCATACGGCTAGTGGGGAAAGGCGCGTATAAAACTCTTCGGTGCGGTCGGGACCTTCCTCTGTGGGTCGCGCAGGTTTGTCCGGTGGCCCAGTTCGGCAATGCCCGTACGAAAAATAACCGGAGGGCAGTTTCTCGAATGGACGATGGGGTTCTATACACTCACCCAGGGCGAAAGGGAGAGAGATAGTAGAACGTAGCGGGGAGAGAAGATAAAAAAAAGAGTTCGTTTCGTGGGATGAAACGACGTTGAGATTTCTCGCGTCTCTCTCTCTCTCTCTCTCTCTTTCTCTTCTCTCGTAGGACCCGAGGAACTCGATCGGAATCCATATCTCGGATGGAAATCTAATTTCGTTGCCTTCCTACAGAGCGAGGGAGAGATCAAGAGAGATGGGAAAAAACGGCTAGAGATGAAAAAAAAAACCAAAGGGGATAGACAAAATCCAACGAGTCGTGTTTAATTCCCGTCGCGCGAGCTTTCGAGTACCCAAAATACACGCTTTACACACACCGGGATTATTCGTCCGCTGTCGCGCGTTTTATACGTACCCACCTAGGTTATATATATGTATAGACGCGGGGGAATAAAACCGATGGTCAAGTGTTGCATACATTAAAACCCCGTGCGGCTGTTTCGCTTGTAAGAGGACCAGGAGGGGGTGGGGATCGGTGGGAGGCTCGGTGACACTAGCACGCTCGTTTAAAACTGTCCACGGCTTGTAAAGTTTAATTAAACCGAATTTATCCGGGCGCGGTGTCGAGTGCCGAGGTCTATAAAAAAAATAGCTAACGACATGGAAAAAAAGAGAGGAGTGGAAAACAAGGGGGTAACACGAAAAATATCAATTTTCCTCTCGGGCTCGAATTAGCCAATTATTTTCCTCCCCCTCCCACCCTCTCCCCGTCGTACCGCGCGAATATGTGTACGTCTCGGTTTTTTCGACGATCGCGCGGCCGGTAATCGTATCTCGCGAGCCGCGTGCACCGAAAAGGGTCTGCGAGAGGGGCTCGTTATTAAACGTCACGCGAGGCGCGAGCCCGGTTAATCGGCCTCGGACGGGCTCGAACATCGCGTGTCAACGACGTTGGATTAGACGTCGTGAAGAGCGACGAAGGGAGAGCTGTGCATTCACGCCGGTAGATTGCTATCTATGGTACACCTAGTGGAAATTCACTGTAAGCGCGGGCCGGGCCCTACTTAATTTTACAGGACACAAAACAAGCCATTTTTCGACGACACTACGTGCCAAGCGCTTTACGAGTTCATGTTTGTAAACACGGCTTATATATTGTTCGAGCATTGAATTTACGAAAAACCTTTCACTGTATTGATAAAAATCATCAGATTAATTGAAAATCTTCAATTTATAAGAAAAATCAGTGCTTTATATTCACATTTTGCTAAATTTAGTCGCGATTTCCTGGAAAATTGATTTTTATATTTATAAGTACAGCTAATGTTTCATTCGAGCTTTAAATTTCTAAGCAATATCTCTATTATCGGTATTCTCTCAGTATATCGATAAGAATGATCAGATTTACCCAGATTCATTGCGAATTGAGAATCTCATTCAATTTAAAAAAACCGATATCTCATATTCAATTGCTGCTAAAATTGATTGATTTATACCCGATATTTTCACACGTATAACAAAAAGACCGATATTTGTACTTATAAATGTAAAATTCGTGTACAAACACCACGCAATACGATTAAAATTCCTTATAAATTTAGACCAGAAACCGATCGAATGTTTTCACTCTGAATATATCGACTTCATTTTGTCTAGCATACAAAATTGATATTAAGTGTTGAGTGCAAAAATTCCTTGACTATTCGATTCCTCGGAGTTTCGTCAGATGCGTTTAAACGATAACCTCGACAAGCGCGCACGTGTGGTTTATTAGGCCAATGTGGGGGTTAATACTCGTCCTCGGAGATATATATACGTATTTTATATATCCGTCTCCGTGTGTGAGTATATATATAACGAGGATCCGGATTTGCCGCGGCTGACGCGAGACACCGGGACACGGCACAAGTAGTACAGGGGGAGAAATTGTCATCCGCTTCGAATTCGCCGAGGGGTTGGTTTATGCATTGAACTCATCCCTCTCTCATTCTCTCTCCGCCGTGGCATCCACATAACATCCCCCACGCGGTCGTGTTCGAGGGTAATTCGAGCTCGGTTGGGGGTTGAATCCTTCTCTCTCTCTCTCTCGCTCTCCCTCGTTCTCCATATCTGCAGCTTCTTTCTCACTCTCGACGGAATCACGGCCGAAGCGCGAGAAATAATATTTGCCGGCCGATTCCCTTACATCCCTCGCCGTTGCCTCTCGAGCAGGGTATTTATTTTAATTTAAAAAATGGAAAGAGGGAAGGGCGGTTATCTTTACATCTCCCTCTCGTAAGGAGATAGACGAGTTGTATATATACACGGCTCTTCATCGAGGGGCCAATCATCGGCCGCTCGCGTCGTTCACTCGCCCGGCGTTAAACAATAGACGCCGGGACGAGTGTAATCAGATAACGACTCTATCAGGGCCACGTGACCCAATTTTGCACCAACGACACGAGGGGCCGTACCTCGCCTCGAGTGCTGGAAATAAAAAGTATACCCTCCCCTATCTCTATCTCTCCCCCTTCCCTCCACCTTTATCATCCCCTGGCAGTCGATACGAAATTTTTGTACTCCGCGAGAACTTTATGAATATTCAGGATAGCTCGTTTCCGAGGGCGGGATGCTCCGAGGTGCCGTTCGATCGTCCTCGTGAATTTCGAGCGTGTTCCGTACCGACGGGCGCATAATGTTCCGCGTTTAAAGCACTCGCGCGTGAAAAAAAGTTCACTCTCTCTCTCTCTCTCTTTCACTTTTCTAGCGAAGAAGGAAAAATCTCGAGCGAGTAATGCGATTCGACCGCGTGCTTTTGCGCGACCGTTTTTATCGCGGTGTTAAAAAAAACGAAGAGAACTCGCAAGGGTATTACAACGGGCAAAATCTTGATAAAGATAATTCGATCGCGAGGAATACTCGTCAATGGAATTACGAAACGAAATCGGACTCACGTTGTCGGTGTTACATTGCCATTCGAAGGTAATTCGAGATTCTCGTCCCTGCCTCCTGTTTTCAACTCTCGAGGGACTCTTCCTCTCGGAGAGAGAGGTGGGTTCGATATGCTGCGCGCGCGAGAGAGAGAGAGGAGAGGAGAGGAGAGGAGAGTAGTAAAGAGGTGGGGTGAGAGGCGGTGGTACAGAAATCCGAGCGATGCTCCAATCTCGTCGTTGTGTAAAGCGAGCACGCTAACCGCTTTTATGTCGCTAGGGGTAGCAAAGAGGAGAGAGCGCGGTGGTGGGAGAGAGAAAGAGAGGTCGTGTGTGTACTGCGAGCCGTGTAACACCCTCGTAAGCCGAACGATAGGGCAGAGCGGGAAAGAGAGAGACAGAAACACGCCATGACAGATCGACGCGAAAATTCGCTACCGCCAAGTACGTCCATACAACATCCGCGGGATAAAATTTATGACACTCCAAGTTCCTCGATCGATGCGTTTTTACCGAGACTGAAAAATAAAAAGCTTGTTTGTACTTGATATTTACGTTCGAATATTAAGTACATTCGTATTTATCTGAATTAAATACATTAATTCTAAACGATAAATGTGAGCGAAAATTTCGAATCAAATATTCAACTCCATATTTTCGAGTAGCTTCAATTTTTATTTTCAATGCAACGAAATTTGTTCCCCCTCTTTGTTGAACGAAAAGAGAAGAGTAGAAGCGAAAAATGGCAGCGATTTTATTTTTATTTTTCGGCCACGCACCACGAGACAAATATTTGAACTCGCAAAAACGCGCTAGGGAGTTTGAGAATGTCTACCTCGGAGAAAGAGAGAGAAAGATGGGAGGAGAGAGAGACGCGGCGTGGAGCCAGAAGAGTGCTTTTTCGAATGGTATAACGTGGAGCGGTTCGATAAACTCTCACTCGCGACGATTCCGCGAAAGCGGCGCCTCTCTCTCTCTCTCTCTCTCTCTCTCTCTCGTTCTACTGTGTGGTTGCGCGCGAGTTTGTGTATATAGGCGTGGACGGATATTCGGAGAGGTTTACCGAAGGGGTGAAAGGCGCTTCAAAGGGTCCCGAGATAACGCCGGATTAACGATATTTCCTCGTCGAATGCAAAACAGTCGTCCCACTTCCCAACCCCAAAAAGGACCCACGGAATTTGCATGAAATTTTTCTATTTCGACTCAATCCGCGCGACTCGAAATTCTCGTATCGTATTTTCCACACCGTAATATGTGTATAATGTTAGCCTGGCCACTCTTGATAAATGGAACTTTTGAAAAATGTACTGGACTGTGCTATATTTGTACTATTATGGTTAAATTACCTGGCCTCTGGTTCCTGGGTTGGTCTCGTTACTTAGAGCTTGACAAAATATAATTAATTAGAGGAAATAAGATTTCGGTAAACTTTCTCGCAAGTCTCCGCAGCACCCGGGTGCTATATGTACAACCCCGAGAATTTCAAAAAAGAATTCGTTATCGGCAGGGGTTGTACATATAGCACCCGGGTCTCGCGGATACTTGCGAGAAAGTTTTCCGAAATCTTATATCCTTCAATTAGTTGCGTTTTAATGAGCTCTAGATGACGAGGGCAGCTCAGAAACTACAGGCCAGTTATTTTAAACAAAAATATATATTTTTTTAATTTTTTTTGTAAATAAACAAATAAAGTACAATCCAGTATAATTTCAAAAAATCTCAATTTTCCAAAAATGAGAGGCTAACGTACACATCCCCGTAATATAATTCTCTTCCCAAGCCGCTCGCGCACGGGTCAAAATACCTTGACCGCAAAAAGGATTAATTATTCCCACGGTCTTTAAATTCAATTTAGACCCGAGATGACCCGCTCACTCGTTCTTCTTTAGTGTCCATTGTTTAAGAGGGAATAAAGCGCGGGCTAGCTCGTTCGAGGATTCCGTGAAAATGCAGACCTCCAGGCGGCGAGTGAGTTTGCGACAGAGTGATTTGCTTTTTCGATTTTTGCGCTTTAATTTTAATCGCATTTCGGAATGAATTCCGATGCGTAAGAAGACACTCAAATAAAACGAATTAAAATGTTGAGATAACAAACTCTGTTGAACAAATTGATATATTCACTCGGCCTTAGCAACGCCGGCTCAAGCAACAAGCCGACAAGTAACTGACAGCAACAGCAATTACAACGCGTCTTTCGCAATCCGCCCCATCGGCGTCGACTCAACCGCAACAGTCGAACGTGAAAAAATCAGTTTTTCGAAATAATAACTTTCCGAAATTGCGAAATTGATACGATATTGAAACATGAAATTTAAAATCGTCCGAATCATTTAAAATGCAAATTAAACCGCTGAATTTCAAATACGTAAAACGCCACTCATACCCGAGCAAGAATTATTTAGAACGAGAGCGTAACTTCAAACATTTCTGTTGAAATAAGAAAGAGCCGCTCTCAAACATTTTACGAACGGGCCGATTTGCATTCCCAAAGAGAATTTTCGAAGAATCGTTCCGGATGGCGATCGAGTGGTGAGAAGCGAGGTGGCGAAGGGAGAGGACATGTCCTGGCAACGAGATGAAATTCGCCTGTGTGTGTAACTCGGGGATCGGAATTGAGCCGGGAAATCCATCCCTCCGCGTCCTAGGACACGTTTTCCTCGCTCGAGACAAACAATGCGGGTTCGAGCGAAAGAGAGAGAGAGAGAGAGAGAGAGAGAGAGAGTTACACATAACGAGAGATGGATAAATAGAAGTTGAGTAAGAAAGAGAGAGAGAGAGAGAGAGAAGACTTGGAGATGGAAGCGGTCGAGCGTGAGAAACGGCCAGAAACGTCGGAGAGGAGAACCCCTGGAGAACGCGAGATGAGGGTGAAGGAGGGGGATGGTTACTGGTACAAGAGAGAAAGAGAGAGGGGGGGGGGGAGAGTGCGCGCGCGTTCGGTACCATTGCATATCCCGCGCGCACATCTCGCAGGTGCAGGGCGTGGTGCCTTGTCGGGCAATATCGATTACAAACCCGGGCGGTTGCGCATTCACGCCGACACGTGGACCGCTCTCTCGACTCTCTCATTCTCTCTCTCTCTCTCTCTCTCTCTCTCCCGGGTGTATATACCGAACCGGCGTCGTCGTAGTCGCGGCCGTCGTCGTGCACCGCATTCAGCACCCCTCTCTCCTCTCTCTCGTAGTCGTCGTCGCGTTTCTGGTAGCGGGGAACTAAATTTGTGTTGCCCTATATTTTAGGCTCCCGCACTCATCTGCCTCTCAAAGATTGATTGCTTTTCCCTCCTACTCTCCTCTCTCTCTCTCTCTCTCTCTCTCTCTTTCACCCCCCACCACCGAAAACTCCCCTCCAGTCGTCCCCCGACGCGTCACGCGTTTAGCCCGTACACACACCACTCCAACTATTTCGTACATCTCTGGCCGCGCGCGAAATCGTCCCGCGTGCGTGCCTCGGACATCTTGTTAACCCGAGTTCGATTTTTTCCTCGACATACGCGAAAAATCTCACCTCCCTCTTTCCCCGTGAGAGATTTTAGAGCAGGTTTGGGTTGAGGAGAGAGGTCGGCCGATAACTTGTTGCCATGTGAGAGGGGGATCGTCTCGCCCCTCTCGCCTCGAATTAACGATACACGCCGGCCGTTCAAACGTCGATCGATCGGGTTAGCCCCCAATCCAATATTCGTCGAGTTACCTGTTCCCCAGATTTCACGCCTCTCCTTCTTTTTCGCTCCAACTTTCTCTCTCTCTCGCTGTCTGTCTTTCTCACTCTTGAGCGCGCTAGTTTCTCGGTACAGCCCGCGGTTACGGCGTAGCCCAGGAACGCTGTACGATCGCGCGCGCACCACCCGGCATTGGCTGCAATCGTGTACAGAATCAGCCTGGGCAACGACATCGATTCTCGCTCTCCTTCCACGCCCGTCGGCGCGGTTCTTCTCTCGCTTCTATCTCTCCCCCTCCCTCTCTCTCTCTCTCTCTTCTCTTTTCCTACCGTTCCCTTCTCTTTCTCTCTTCCTCTACCGCGGAAGATGAATATGAAAGACCTAAATATAGAGCGTAGGGACATAAAACGCGAGATGAAAATAAAATTATTCTCCACTTTTTCCTTCTTATTCTTCGCCCTCTGCCCTTCTCTTTTGCTCTCTCTCTCTCTCTCTCTCTCTCTCTCTCTCTCTCTCTACCGATCGTACTTCCCGGTGCATAAACCTTGGGCGTTTAGTACTTCCCGAGCTGGAACCAGCCAGTAGCGAAGTCGACGTTTTCTCCGCCCTATATTCCTCTCGTTTCTCTGTCTCTCGCCGTTCTTTACGAATCAAATAAATCGTCGCTCTCGTTTTGTTTCAATCGAGCCTCAACGAGAAATAGAGTTTAACGAGCTTGTCGGTTCTAGGGGAATGTATATATGAATGCGAATGCGTGGGGACGAGTGTATTTCGAGAAATAGGAAGAAAAAAAAGAAGCGAGAAGGTCGATTGACGTATCGCCGTCTCCATAACGAGCTCCGTCGTTGAGGTTTAAACTATTCTCGCTGATTTTTTTCTTACCCTCTTTCCTGCCTCCACCTCTCTTTCTCTCTCGTTTCCTTTCACTCTCCTTTTTCAACGGAGGGATTACAAAAGCTCCAATACTGTTCTCTCAAGTTCTCCTGTAATTAAAACTTTTCGCGCGTGCACAAATACATGCTAGCGAGGCGGGACGTATGATGAATTTCCCTTTTTCCCTTTTTTTTTTCGTACTTTTTCACGTCGACTGGAACCAGCCTCACAAAGCTAATGGCACTGCGATGGATAATTTTTGATTCCGATGAACGCGCGTGGGAAAGAGAGGACGGAAATTTCGCTCGTTCCCGAGCCGTAAAATCGATCGCGGTAGAGATGCGTCCCATTATCCGGAGCGACGGTGGAAGAAACAACCTCGCGTGGGATTTTAGCCGAGCTTCCGGTTTAGGCGAAATCGAGTTATTATTCGGTTTTGTGGTCGCACGTGTGGGAAAAGGGTGGGATTTACCCCGGCCACTTCTTCCTATCTGCATTTCTCTCTCTCACTCTTGTTTGGTTTGCCCAGTGGCATGGAGAAGAAAAAAGAAATACGATTCACTTTTTTCGTGGAAAACTCATCGACGATGTCAATCGACGCTTGAATTAATGATCGAACCGAGAACCGGACGGAAATGCAGCTGAGCATTAAAGGGGAGGTGAGAGCGATACGCTGTACGGCTTATATAACTGTGTTTTATGTATGAAACACGCGGGATTCGTGGAAAAGATTTCCCTCTATCTCTCGTGAATATACGGCATTTCATTTCGATAAAACAAAAAGTTTATTACAACATATGTAGTTTTATATTCATAGTATTCAAAGGATTTTCACCTAACCATTTGAAAATAAAAATAGTTG
>NCVS01000779.1:226347-241817 GCA_003055095.1 Goniozus legneri
CCCTACTCGCTCCTGCGTCTTCGATCCAGACTCGATCGAATTCGATCTCTTCCTTCGAGTCATTTTTTATCGAAATTCGCGGGGGGTTTTAATCGCGACGGGTATTTCGCTCGGAGGGACGAACGAGGTACGGCCCTGAGGGTGACGCGAGAGTGCGGAGATCGCCGAGCTCGAACCGGACAGCTGCTCGCGCCCTCTGTCGTCGCCACGTGCGAGCCCTTCCCTCCGGCGCTCTTCACCGGGTCGAGAGAGCGGCCTGGCGTGCCACGGGGATGCCCGTGGGGAGGGAGGGTGTGGGGGGAGGGGGATGAAACACTGCGCGCTTTACGAAAATCTCCCGCGAGCTCGCGCCGTCACGCACGATAGAGTCGCGCGCGCGTCATTGTCGCCAGCACTCTCCCAGATTTCCCACGGCGCGAGCTTCGTCCTTCTCTCCTCTCTCTCTCTCTCTCTCTCTCTCCCTCTCGGTCTTCCTCTTCCTCGCTCGCCCTCTCTTTGGCCACCGCAGCAGGCGAAAAACCGAATCAAAAGACCGGCGAAACGCTTCGAATGGCGAGCACGAGAGAAAAGCGACGGTTTTCCATTCCCTTGGAAAAAAAGGGCGAAAAAATTTTACGTTCCATTTTTTTCTCTCTCCCTCTCCGCACCTCTCGCATCCGTTCTCTTCTTCAAAACGGTTATTGAGTAATCTGGAAAGTTGAGCGCGAACTGCCGCGAAATTTTCGGCGAGTCACTGGTTTTCTCGGTCCTTCTCTCTCTCTTTCGGTTCTTGTTCCGTCCCCTCGCGCGGATATCCCTCTTTACAACGTCGAAAAGTTTTGCTCGCGCGCCTCGTTCCGGCCAGTGCCGTACGTCTATCTCTTTCTCACTCGAGTCGGCACTCCGTCATCTGTTCCACGCCATTTCCTTTATTTGCTCGCTCGCGCGAGGAGTCAAATCCGTCGACTCCTGCCGATTAACTTTTCTCGCTCTTTGCTCTTTTTCTTCTTCTTCTTCTTCTTCTTCTTCTTCTTCTTCTCCTTCTCCCGCTTTTCTCCGCGAGCGGGGCAAACAGCCGATCCACTCGAAGAGTAACGATATCGCGATAGATACGGCCCTGGGATGATCGTTCCGGCGCGTCGTTGCCGGTTTATTATCGCGGGGATTACCCCGAGAGCCGGGGGCTCGCTTATCGAAACGTCAGCCGCTCTCTCTCCCTCTCTCTCCCTCTTTGTACAAGAGCAAATCGCTCTGTCGTATATTACTCTATACAGGGTGTCTTAGTGATACCACGACCCATTCAGCTCGGAAAGATCGCGAAATTCCAAACAAAACGTTCTTTTCCAATTTTCCCTCCGATATTCGCTTGTCGAGTTACCCAGATTTATCGCTAACCAATCGCGGAGGACTCTTACCTCTGAACGCATGGTCTGCTTTAATCTACCAATAAGAGAATTTATACCTGATGTATTTCAATGTGCACATACAGAGAAATATTATTTAAAATTAGTATTTTCGATCTAAATAAATATTTTGTTTACTATATCAAATATTCTGTAAATACGCGAATAAATATTAATTCGTTAAATTTTTTCAGTGCACGAATACAGATTTCATCTCACGAAGCGAACCCGTATAAAATTTAATGACGAAATCAGAAACTGGACTAAGGAACGTCTCTAGTTAACGAAAAATCCGAGGAATTATAAAAGGTAAAAAAACACTTTCTACTCAAAGAATGAAGTCTGAGCACCCTATATACATATTTCTCTCTCTCCTCCTCGAGAGGGAGAGACCAATAACCGAACGGGATACTCACCCTCTCGCGGAACACTCCTGAGTGGGGTGAAAAATTTTCGTTAACGAGTTATAGAGATAAAAAGGAAAACGATCGCTTAACGAGCAGCCGGCTCGTCTTATCCAGCCTACCCCTCGCGGTAAACTCGCTCGCGATAAGACGGCTTTTATTGCGCTTCTCGGATCTCTCTCGTCGCGAGAAGCCTAGGAGACCCGCTCGCAATCAATTAACTCGAAAACTGGCCTACGTGGGCGCGATTCGCGCCCGATAAACCTCTCATCCTTCCATCGCGAGCGGTGAAAAGACGCGCGTCGAATCGAGCCAAAGGATGAACGTGCGCGAGAGAGGAAGAGAGAGAGAGAGAGAGAGAGAGAGAGGGAGAGAGAAAACTAGAAGGACCCCCACTATCGAGTTTCGCGAGAATGACTGACGCGCGGATTATCAGATATCTCAGGGAGTTTTATACCCCAGTCTTCTCCTTTCCGAGTTTTCTCACTCGACCGTAGCCGCGTCGAGTAGTAAAATCTTGTTTGAGCCGGACGCATTCACGTCTCGCGCGGCCCGAGACCCCTTCTCGACTCGCTCCTCCTCCCGAGAACTACTTTAGACCGTCCTCGACCGATACCGATCTCATTCTTCTTCTTCTCGCTCCCTACATATATCTATAACCATAGCTTTCTTTTTCCCATCTCGCGTAAATTACACGGGGTGTTCTGGAAGTGCGGCCTTTCATTGCTGAACCGTTCGAGAAATCCTAAGGGAAGTTTTTTATCTGCGAAATTCTGAATTATGAGTATTTTTCGTTGACGTAAATCAGAGACGATTTTCAGCTCTGCCGTTATCGTTAGAACTCAATTGGATTAATACGCGAATATTAATTTGATAATATAAATCTTGTTTATAGAGGTCCACGTATAATTTCATATTGAAATTTAACATTACGCTGTAAATATAGATTCGGTGTACAAAATTTTACAACCAAGTATCATTAACGCGACACGATCGTGTTAAATGATATTGTACATTTAATTGTAAATTTCAATTTCCTACAAAAATGCGATGAAATATTTCCATTCAAAATTTCTACATTATATTCCGCAGTGAAATACAAGACACCCCGTATAGCCATTTAAATTCCGCTCGAAAAAGTTTGGTCGTTCGATTTCGTTTGACGAGGCTATTGAAAAATTTCGCTCTGTCCCCTTCCCTCTAGTTCGGCCTCTAGTTCGTTATTGGGGAGTTGAGTTTTTTGCCGCAGTCAAAGTTCGTGCCAATTAGCGCGGAAAGTAGTCTCGCAGCCGAGGGAGAGGCACCGCAAGACGCGAAACCGCGAAGGGATTCGACCGTCCACGGACAAGAAAGCGTTTTTCCACGCTCGCTTAACCCGAAAACAGTCGACTGCGACTTTGCGCGAGCGAGCAAATGGGTCTCTCTCTCTCTCCGTTTCATTCTCTCTCGGCGAGCTCTCGAGGATCGCGGTTGCTGAAATTCCGCTACTCTCGCGAAAACCGCGTCTGCCGTTCCGTTTGCCTCGCTCGGAAACTCTCTCCTCGTTTTTCTCCCTCTCCTCTCTCTCTCTCGAAAAAAAGAAAATATCGCGAAGAATTTTCGGGGTCCTCAGAGAGTAAGAGAGCCTCGCGCGAGAGAAAAAAGAAGAGCTCGGTATCATCAAAGCTCGGAGAATTCGCGCTGTCGCGAGAGAGTGGAAAAGATTCCAGGCGTGTGACGGCGAGAGTGAGAGAGAGATAGTGAGATATATAGGAGATGAGAATTCACGGAATTCCCGTTTGCAAAAAGAAAAGCCCTTCCGCTACTTCCGTAAACGAGGCACTTAACGCTGACAGTGGGGGTGGAGGGGGGAGGGGCGATATCGACTACCCGCAAGCCGGTTGAAGAAAGAAAAATTATTCCCTCTCTCTCTCTCTCTCTCTCTCTCTCGGCTCACCTGACTCACATACACGATCCCCACCGAATCACTACTTTTATCGGCCTTCGTAATCTCGAGCCCGATGTCTGACTCGTCGATTTCAATTTTAAACGCCCGATGATAATAGCGAAAAGGGAACGAGAGTGCGAGAAAAAAAAATTTATTCTTTCTCTCACCATCGTGGGTATAAGTGGATCATTCGATTTGTCGCGGATATTCCAGCTCGGTTTTTGCCACTCGCGGCCCGCAAAAATTACCCCAGCGCGCATAATTCTCGCCGATGGGAACATCCCTGGGAAATAAATTTCTTTCCAATATCGTACGATATTTCTTTTTTTTTTTATGAATTCGAAGTTTGTCAACGTCGTAAGAGATCCCGCTCCCCGGGTGGGGTAGAGGGGGGTCGGGGAATGAAATTTTTCATTTCAAACGATTTCCGGCGCTTATCGTCGTATTCGGCGGAAGGAGCGATTTCGCGTGGAAAAGCTCGCGCGAGTGTATACGTATATGTGCAAGACTGCAATCGATGCTCGTACTGATACGAATAACGTCGATGACGTCACGAGCGTGGAATTTGCTTGTATATCGCGAGCCTCGGTGCCCCCCACCACCACGCGACTCGTTCTATAATTAAAATACATTTCGCTCGCTCGTCCATGCGTGACGCATTCTTCGAACGCTCTTGAATATCGCGCGCTCGTCGACGACGTCTTTGTAACGACGATCGTCGCTGAAATGAAAAAAATTTTACCGCCGGCCTTTTAACTCGAGAATGAGTTATTACCGCGGCGATATTCCGACGGCCATCAAATTCGAATTTGACGAATATCAAGCTAAACACAATAACGCGAATAGAGCATTTATTGTTTATCATTGAAATACGAATCGAAGTACGTAATGCTGTTATCGTGAAATATTCAACTCGTTCGGAAACGTAAATTCAATGTAAATCTAACGCGGATAAATTCGCAACAGGAAGTTGCCATTCGTACCAATTTCGAAAAAATTGTTTGTAGCGCAAATACAAAAAAATATAAATGATACCGCGCCCCACGGCATTCCATACATCATCGGTAAACTGTTATATTACGAAATTCACTGTAAATAATTGCACGCGAATGAAACGATATAAATATCGATGCGGCGATAATTTCGGCAAAAAATAAGAGACAGTATTACTGTTCGTCGATGCGAGAGCGAGGGTAAACGTGCGCGGTTAACGCAGCGCTGTAACCTCTCCGAAGTCGAAGAGCCTTCCGCGAGGCTGGCGAGGAATACATGAGATAGAAAGAGGGGTGGCTGGGGAGGGTTGCACCGCAGACAGGATTGGCCTAATTTTCAGCCCCGCAATGTTCGAGTGCAGCACACGTACCGCGCTCTCCTTTCCCGAGAATCTTATTTTCCTTCCCTCCTCCCTCTCCGAATCTCCTCGCCTCCTTTCTTTCTTTCTTTCTATTTAATCCTCGTCGCGAGCGCGCGCCCCGAATAAACGATTCGCGTGCCGTGAGCTCCACCAGCGGCCGACTGCGACAACCTCGAATTTGAATTTTCCCCACCTCGTCGGAAAATTGTCTCGGAGCGTGTACGCTCGTTCTGGATTATCTTTCCTCCTGGAGGGAGCTTCGGTGATAAATATCCGAAAAAACTTCTTACCTGCTGGATGATCGCCGGGCGTGTAGACTCACCGGCACGGGAAAAATATATTTCTACAAATTGCTCTCGAGCGATGAAAAATTTTGGCCTCGAAACGAGGAGCGTGGAAAAGGAAAAAAAAATGTGGTATGCTAATGAGAAACGAGAGACCTCCCGTCGTTGACGGCTCGCGTAACGCGCGAGTGCTCAATTGTACGTACAATTGGGGAAAAAAGGCGTAATTAAAGTAAAAAAAAGAATTACATAGAAAAAATAGGCATGCACGCTCGGCGAAATTTCGTAATGAGCATCGAAAAAAGCTTAACCCTGTACTCTATTATTATTCTCTCTCTCTCTCTCTCTCTCTCTCTCTCTTCCATTCTCTCTCCTCTCTCTCTCCCTCTCTCTCTCGCTCTCACTCTCACTTTATTACTTCTCATATCGTCCAATCGTTTATTGTTATTTTTCTTCTTTTTATTTACGTATAATAGGTACATTTCGACTGCATAATTGTTCGCACTAATTCGTGGGTTGTTGGGGGTTGAACGAAAAGCTGGTGGCAAAGTATCGGTCGTTGATTTACGTACAGCGACGAAACGAAGGGGTAACAAAACGCGAAACAAGCATTACCCGTTTTGTTCGGCTGGCACGCAAAAAACAAGAAAAAATTCGCTACAATCGACGTGAGATTCGCAATTGGCAGTCACGTACAAATCGAAATGAGGGGAAAGGCGTTGATTCGAAAATCATTATATCGTTTACCTATTTATAAGCTCGACAATAGCTCGGAACATGTCTCTAGAGATTTTCATTCGTATTTCAGGTTTCTTTAAAATCTTTTTTCTGTTAATTTTTTTAAACCTAAACGCTGGTTATTCTGCTTCACCGCCGGTCGCCACGTTATTTATTGGTCGCTAAAATCTCTTATGCATCGAACTCTGGTTTTCTGGTTGCTTATTTTTTTCGTTTTCTTTTTATTCGACATTATTACGCGTAAGTATATTTATGTCATACACTTGGCAATTTAGGTTCTCGAGTTTTTGTTTTTATCTCAGTTTTATTTTATTTCTTTTAAATTACGATCAGAGCCAGGATTTTGGGATTTCTCATCCATCGAAACGCGCCGTTTTATATAATGTGTGTGAGTGAGCTTCAAGAAAGCACGCTAAATCCGAGCTCTAATTATCATTCTTTTAATGTTAATTATTACGTTACGTTTATATTTTTATGTTATTCTTTTTTACTCTCTTATGTACATTCTCGCCTGACCTTTCACACGCCGAATCTCCAGAACCATTCTCGCACTTAAGTGTATATGTATATAATATTTATATTATCTGCATGTATATATGTATACATATCTCTTCATATATTTATTTTTTTATCTTTTAATATTATCCAGTAACGTGATAAAATGTTTTTAAAAAAGTCAGTACATTATTTCGTAATGCTTAAAAAATCTTAACCTTCGCTACTTTTTTTTTATGTTTCATTTCGACAGTGCACAGTAGGATTGCGAATGGTGATTATATTTTTTTTCTTTTCTTTCACTATTATAATAATGATGCACGCACGCGTGTGTACTTTTTCTTTATTACTCGTTTTCTTCTTGTTTTAATACTTAATAGAGTACCTCTCGCGAGGGAAGACCATTTGACACCGTAAAGAGCTCAAATTATTATATTCCTGTTTTCGTGTGTGTTCGTTCTTTTGATTAAAAAGTCCAAAATCCGTGTTTATTTTTTCTCGTACCGAATGATTAATTCTCTCACTGCAAAGAAAGTATCCTAAATTTTGTGTGTATAAGCGTCGCACACTCGGAGTTTTGTGAATGTATACAACAATGCGTTTATCTGTAAATGTGTTTCATTTTTCTTCTCAACTCTATCTCGCTCGATCGCGCGCCTCGGAATCTCGACCGAAAGTCACAATGCGGCCATGCAGATACGTAGAGGTAACTTGCAATGCGAGGTTGATTGTGTCACGGTGTGTTCATTCTTATTTCGATATAACGTTATTTTGTTTTTTTTTCTCTTTTTTTTTACACGAATATAAATCGAGAAGACGCTCAATTAACGATTCCTCTCACCGTAGTAAATTCTTTTAGTATCTGCATGTACGAAAGATAAGACTTACACTTTATAACAATTTTTATAATTATTTTGTTTTATTTATAGATTATCATTATTTAAAATCGCACTAATAATTAATTATCGGGAGAACTGACAAAGAATATTTCCGTTTCGGTAGGTTGAGTGTCGTCGGGAATAAAATTTATTTCTTTATACAATTTTTCTTTTCTTTTTTCGTGAAAACAAGGAAACCCATTGTCTTTTTTTCCCTCTTTTCTTTCTCTCTTGTTCTCTCTATCTCCCACCAACCATGTAGTATATATTCTTACCCGTCGTCCCACTCGTTCACGATTGAGAACGATCGACGAACGAACGTCAAACATCGTATAGTAAACTTTATCGACATAGTATCTCTCTACCACTATCACCACCCCCTTTTGTTCTCTCTCGACGAAGGAACGAGTAAACAAAATGTACAACGACTCAAATACGCACTTAAACGATCTTATAAATACAATTACTATTTCATCTTTCCTCATCTCTATCTCATTAATCGTCTATCGATCGATCGGTTTTAATTAACAATTCGTGAAGTCGATTTAACCGTAATATCCTGACTCGCACCGCGACGTCAGCCCTACGGTAATGAACATTTGGCAGATTTATCTCACTTTTATTTTCTTATTCTCTCGTTTTTTAAATCTTTCGTTATTTATTTTTTTCTTTTTTTTATTTATTTTGTCTTTGTTTTCTTTTCTATACGCGTTAACATTAATCAGTCTAGAGTACTTCGCCTCGAGGTCGATACGAAAGAACGTAAGGATCGTCGAAAATTTTCGCGCCAATATAACTCAAGGGGATTGCGAGAAACGAATACGCATCGAACTATAGTACAGAAAAATTTGTTCACGCGTTCCTCGCACAGCACCGAGAACGCGTCGTTTTGGCTAACAATGTTTTTTTTTTAATCGTTCTTTGCTTGCGCATTTTATACAACGGCCGTGCTCGCATTTACGTCAAACCCTCGAGTCTGTCGACCCAAAACCATCCGGGCCTCGTTCCACAACAAATTTGGCCGCGTTTTGATCACAGATTTCTACGCGAGACGCGGTATTCCCTCTCTATTTTGTTTGTTTGTTATTTTTTTTATTGTTATTATTGTTATTATTGTTGTCGTCTTGTTTTTATTTTGTCTCTTGTCTCTCGTCATTTCGAGGCCAAGGCCACTAAAAATCTCGAAATTGGCAGCGTTTGTGTTTGTTTTTTTTGTTTGTTCGTTAGCTCGCTATCTCTCTCACTCCTCGATCACCGGTTGTGTTTCCTCTCTCACTCTCTCTCTCTCTCTATCGCTCAATCTCTCGCTCTCTCTCTCTCTCTCAATCTCTCTCTCAATTCTCGATGAGACACGACGAAAAGTTTACAAGAATCGCGTCAATTGACAGAAAGGCGATGACAATTATATATTTATGTATATATATGTATATCTCGCTCATTCGAGGTGGAAATTAAAAAAATATACTTAAAACTATGGCAGCTATTATATTATGCGAAGAGATGGAAAAAAATTTGACGAATGGAAATTGATCTCTGTTTTTTTTTCTCTCTTTGGCAACGCGCGAGCTCTCCTCCTCGTTTGCCCAACGGACAAATCTCGTTTCGAACGCCCCCTAATTTTTGAAAAATAATCCAGAGCCTGAAATAATGTAATTTTTTCAAAAGTACAAACGCGAACACTTATGTCATCGAAAAGCTTCTTCCTTCGGTAAGAAACGTCGAACAATACTAAATCGCAATAGTATACGTTTTCGTATTGAAAATATTTGTATTATTCAAGGCTTTGGATTGTTCGTAATTCGCCCTCGCGGTGCCCGTGTTCGTGTTTTAACTTGCTGTGTGTATGCCTGTTACGTGTGAGTATGTATTGCGCGTACAAATTGCGAATCCTCGCGACAATCGCGAATCTACAAACTCGTTTCTCGGTTCATGTATTTATTCGAAACTTCGTATTTCGTTTTTTGTTTTCTTTTTTATTATATATACGGCTTTCGCTCACGTCCATCTCGTTCGTCCCACGGAATGTTACTTACAATAGAAATATATTAAAATTGCAAAGTTTTTTTGTGTGTTCGCTTTGTTTTTTTTTCTCATTTTTTTCCGCCGCTCACATTCGTCCTCGCTCGTTTTACTTTTTCTATGTATTACGCTCGGAGCGCGAAAGCGCGCCTCGTCTCGCTTGTTTATTCTCTCTTAAAACGTAGGTTTTTTTCCTTTAATATCCGCTAACGTATATCCTGAATAATGAACTATGTATATCGTATTATAATAATATTATGTGTACGTGTGTTTTTTTTTCGTGTGTGACTGTCTGTTTTTTTTTTATTTTACCGTTATTTAGTATGTTAATTTATTTATTCATATTTTATTTTATTTTATTTTTTTTTTTTTGTTTGCTTATCAACTCGCCACGCGCGTCTTTTCCGTTATCGGCGAGGGTTGAGCGACGGAGAGGGTGGGGGGAGAGGAAAAAGAGCGAGCCATACTGACGTCAATTCAGACTTCGATTTCTCTCTCGCTCTCTCGCTCTCTCCCCCTCCCTCGCCCACGCCTTGCCCTTCATCTCTGACTATTTCATCTTCTCTCTTCTTCTTCTTTTTTTTCGGGAAAATTTTCTCGTCTTTTTCTTTTATCTTCATTAAATAGGGCAGTGTTGTGGACGGTTACGGAATCATCGTCCGTAATCCCAAAAAACCTTATCTACGTGTATACATACTATTTAATAAGTACATATTTTCAACAACCGTCTTTAGAACTAAGTTTTATAAGGTTTATCGTATGATTTTTCTTCCCTCGTCGTCACCATCCCGCGTTCCCGTATCCGAATGTCGTGTGTTCCTTCTCGTTTCGGTGTTCGCGACGAAACGTTTTACCGATGGGGGGGAAAAAAAGGAGAAAGAAAAAACGCGAAGAAAAGTTCGTACCCTCGACAGTTTCCCCGCCTTGCCCCCTCCCTCCGACTCGTATCAGGCTTGCAAATTTTGGTACAATACTATCTGTATGTATGTGTGTGTGTTTGTGTTTGTTGTTTTTTTTCTTGTTTTAATAATAACCATTAATAGGTGTATAATCTATCTATCTATCTATCGAGTAAAACAGCTTCATATTAAAGTCTATCCTCCTCCTCCTCCTCGTTATCCTCGTTATTCTCCTCGGACTCCTCCTTGTAGCCCGGGTGCTCCGAGATCGCGTAGTAATTACCGTTGTAAATGACACCGAGTTCGCGGAGCACGTCGCCCCTGATGATGGCCTTGATCGTCCAATTGTAACACTCCTCGCTCTCGCTCTCGCGATCTAGCCGCTCGACGTCGAGGATCTTGGAGTTCAGCCGCTCGAGGATGATCCCGATGTCCTTGATGCTGAGGTGGTGCTTCTGATCGACCGTAAGCTGATCGATCAGCAGGAGGAACTTCTCCGAGGTGACGATCTCGTCCTCCATTATCGTGTTCTCGGTCTCGGACTCGGAACTGTCGTGCTCCTGATGATGATTGTGATGATGATGGAGGTGAAACCCGGCGCCGTTGCTGGCGCCGGCCAGTCTCGATACGGGCGAGGACTCCTCGTCGGCGGTGTCGCGAAATCTCACGTGGCCCTTGGCGAGACCTGCTCGCCTCGTGCCGTCCGACAGCGAGGAGGGTGGCTGGGGCGAGGGCGTCTGCGTCTGGGTCTGCTGCTGCTGCTGGGACTGGGGATGATGATGATGATACTGATGGGAGGCGTCCTGGATCGGCGAGGTCGCCACGGACTTGTGCACGGCGATGCGACGGCCCTCCTCGTGGAGGGCGCAACAGTGGAAGTCGCACTCGCCGGCCGGGCCCCCGTCGCCGCCGTTCACCGGGCTACCGTTTCGCACCACCGGCTGATGAATGTGATTCGAACACTCGGGCGTGTGGATATGGATAGTCGTGCTCTCGAAGGAACTCGTGCCCTGCTTGACCAGCCGTCCCGGTAGATGCTGCTGCTGGGACGCCGACTGCTGCTGTTGCGGAAGAAAAAGATCGTCAAGCGGGGTAAACGACTGCGCGGAGAAGAGTCCTCCGGGTGATCGATCGACTCGCGTTAGTCAAACTTTCCCATTCACCGACGCGGCACGTGCGTCGATCGATCGCTCGAGGGCTCCTAGAGTATCGCCTACTACCGATCGGCTCTGTACACGCCGTCCCGATATCACTTCAGCTACCTCGAGTGCTAGTTACCTCCTGAAATTTCGAGGCTAAATTTTTCTACACTCGAATAATAACGTTTCGATAACTTTTAAAGTCGAACGTTCACGAGATTATCGAGTTTCAATATATTTGGATTCTAACGAGAATTCAAGTATTATGAGTGTTTAGAATCTTTAACACTAGATTTACGGACGCTGTTACATACCTATTTTCGTGAGAAAGTTTCAATTTGAATAACGAAATCATACATTTTTTTGAAAAAATAAATTATAAACTATTAACTTTAAATTTGCATTAAAAATGCGTTAATAAAACTGAAAATCTGTCAAAATGACGAATTCCGTAAATCTAGTGTTTATAAAATGTTTAAACTGCCAATTCTTCAAAATTCATAACGAATATTGTAATAAATATCACGCTGAGAGAAACCAATTAGCTCCCACATTTTTCAGTGATCTCGTCCGATTAATATTCGAGTCATTCTACTTCTTCGACAGCCAATCTCACGCCCGTGGGCGTGGCTCGTTCCGAATCTTTACAAGCCTAATCAGTGTCTCGAAATTTCAGGACAGCCTTTACGTTCTAAGTACACTGAAAATAAAAATCTGTTGAAGCTACTCGCTCTATTCGAGAATATAGAAATACAAATGTTCAAATAAACATTACGTATATAAAAAGTAAATTCGACAAATGTTCATTCTCAGTGTATAAAAATACGGCTCGCGTTGTCAATACCATGTCGTCATGATTTATCACAGTGATTTGGGGGCTCGCATAGCGCGCCGTGCCTAGCTCGCTCGCGAGGTGAGCCTTCCCCGGCGTCGTCCCGTAATTGAGCTTGTCGAGGCTGGTCTGTATGACCAGGGAGGGACGCTGGCCGGCGCTCAGGTCGGCCTTTTTCGTGGGCGAGTACTTGGAGCTCTGGGTGTCCTGGGACTTGGACTGCGACTGGACCTGGGACGAGCCGGACGTACGCTGGTCCCAGTGAAGGACCACCGTGACCCGGCCCTTATTGTCCATGATCTTCCACGAGGGCGTCTCATCGTGCAGCTCCAGCGCGTGTATCGTCTCGCAGACTATTTTCGGTATCGCCGATATCGCTGGAAACATCATCCTTATCAGTCGAGCACGTCTCGTCAAGAACCCTGGTTGTCGTCATCAACGACGACGCGCCGCCAGCAGCACCGTCGTCGTGGCGCGACGATCTACGAACGGGCGGCGTAGCCGGCACAACGATAATTGATATACCGGCGCGTATGATGTCGACCCCGGTAGGACACCACCGCTCCCCATGCCTTAGCAGCAGCAATATCGTATTATTCGCTAGGGTCTTGAAGTATTCGCCGTCCTCCACCTGAGTACCATCCGACTCCAGCACTAGCGATACATTCTCGTTCGGCGGCACGCCCAGCTTCTCCTTACCTGCAACGTACAACGTTCGCTTTTTCCATCTCGCTCTAAAATCCACTTCTCCCTCTACCACCCTCTCTCGCTCGCTCGCTCTTTTTCTTTCTCTCCGCACGTAGCCTATAGCCAGCCGGATAGACTCGAATAGAGTAGTGTATTCGCGGAAGGAGGTAGAGGATACCCGGGGAGATGAAAAAAATTCGAAAACTCGCATTGGAACGGTTCCAAGTGGAGTGAATTTGATCGTATGTACCAGGTGGAAAAAAGAACTAATTACGTAGAGAAAAAAGGAGTGACGATGCTTCTTTCTCATCCCCCACCCGGGTCGGCCTTTTTTTTTCCTCCACGCTAAAGTAACACCAGGGAATTTCCCGCTCACCTCGATGGACTAGTTCCTCGAAATTGCTAACGACCAGTCCTTTTCTCACGTTTCGCCAGCTGTCCCATATCTTGAAAGGTCTCTTGTTCCGTAACTCCTGCGGAAAAATAGAATCGATCAGAGATCTCGCGACTGCGAGGTCGATTATCCCGATCGACGGAATCGCCGGATGACTCCGAGGGGTGGAAGAAAAAAGGGTTACGGGGTTGGAATGACCGTGGAAAATGCTTATCGCCTACTTGTTAAATGGGCTGTTCATACCGGGTCAGCGGTGAAGTAATTTACCCCCGCGTGCTCCGAAGGTGAGAAAGGGACGGCAGCCCGGTGGGGTGGGCCGAGGACGACGGGGGTGTCCTTTTATGCACAGGCTAAATAGAACGAGGATGATAAACAAAGTAACGGGTTCGTACGTACGCTCTCGCGCACCGTAAGTGGAACTTGATTATCGAGTGCATTCATTGCCGTAACGTCGCGAAGAGGAGCTGGAAGAGAGAAGGAGCGAAGAGAGAGCGAGAGAGAGAAAGCTCGTGTGCGCGCGCCCACGACACACGGAGCTGCCTATATAGCTTTCCGTTGTAGTGTTCGAGGCGTGTACAAAGGACATTTAAAAAAAGCACACTTATAATTATACCCCGGTACGTTTTTTTTTTATAATATCTCTCACTCTCTTACTCGCTCTCGGTATCCTTAAGAGAAAAGAGAGGAGTCGTGTTTACCTTGATAATTACGGATACGCTCGCGCTTTTTAAAGTAAATCGATAAATTTTTTCTCTCTCTCTCTCTCTCTCTTTCTCTCTCGCTCCTCTACAGCCTCTACTTTTTTCTCTCGTAATTTACCTTCACGAAATGATGCATCGACGTCGATACCTAGCGTGTACGTGCGGTTTGCTCTACTTAGTTATTTCTGCTTCGATTTTTTCTACTCTCTTTCTCTCTCTCTACATACATGTGTGTACGAGTATACACGTTCACGTGGTACGCATACGTGTTTGGGCTCAAAAAGGAAGAACCGCGTACATGCAGGATAAACACGCAACGGGCAATCCGGAGGGAAGTAAGAGAAACACCGGCGTGCATGCGAGAGTAAAATGAAGAAGAAAGAAAGACGTAGGAAAAAAAACAGACCAATTAAAACGTCACGTGCGGTCGGACTCGAAACTGGGACGTGCAGGACGAAGGGGGTTACCCGGGAGGGCGAAAAACGAAAACTAGGCTGGCGAAAACAAAGGGGTCGGTCCAGCTTACGTCGTTGATATCTTGTAGGATCATGATCTCGACTCTTTCCCCACCCACTTTCTCGCTCTCTCACGGTTACGCGGAAAGATGCACTCCGATCCCCATCGATGGCAGCTCGCGCGTTACGGAGACCATCCCCGAGGCGATGATAATGACCGATATACGCGAGAGAGCTCGCGCACGAGCTGCTCCCCTCGATGGGCGCGCACTCGACCGGTCTGTCTCGCTTCTCCGCACTAACTGAGCACCCCGCGAGAGTGAAGAAAAAAAAAGAAAAGAAAGGAAAGAAACACGCACAGGGCAAGCCCGAGGAACGAGCGAAATTTCTCTCGCTCGCGGAGGAAAGAGGGAGGTCCCGTGGCCGCTTAATGTATTATGTTTTAGGTCGTACCTAGTTTTCAACGGGGTGGCGCTTGAGCGTCGTATGGCGCAGGCGCAGGCGCAACTTATGGTCGAAAACACTGACCTGATTCAATCGTAACGCGAGCGCCGGATAAAAATTACGGGGCTTCGCCCCCCTCGGGGGAGAGGCTACGAGGAAAATTCTCTCCTCTCCACCGAAAAATTTTCTTCTCCTCCTCCCTCTCTCTCTCTCTCTCTCTCTCGTCCCCTCGCGAGGCCCCATCGGCCGCGAGGGAAGCCCTATCGGGTATAATCCGAAAAAAAGAAAGCTCACGATTCTCGTGTTTTGCTCGCTTTTTTCGCGGTGAACAACCTCGCAGGCACTGAAACGCTTTTTTTCGGAGGCTCGAGAGGAGAGAGGGCTCCGAGATTCACTCGCGATTAACCCGGGCTGCGTATGCGGGAGGAGAGGGAGGGT
>NCVS01000779.1:241845-267757 GCA_003055095.1 Goniozus legneri
GGGGGGGGTGTTCTCGACGAGGGGGAGTGTAAACACTTACCTGTGCGTTCACCGTGAGCGTATCCGATCGTGAGCAGGTACGGCAGATCATCCCTTTACGACGCCTGGTAGCGCGCGCCCGTGCGATAAAGGGTGCGGGAGGACAAGGAGGGTGTAGGATCGTGTCACGAGGTCATGTCGTAAGGGAACTGGGTCACGCGAGAACCGTTTCGCAACGTAGGGGAGATGCGAATCCGCCGGGTTCCGTGGTCGATCTGCGCAAAATTTTTTTCCTCTCTCTCTCTCTCTCTCTCTCTCTCTATTCTCTGTATGCTCTCTCTCTTTTTCTCTCGAGAATCTCACTCTACGCTCCCTCGCTCGCACTCGCTATTTCGATTGGCGAAAAAAGAGGCTCGTTTGAATTTTCTCAGTCTCGTCTGATTCGATGGATTCTCGGAGAGACAAAGAGAAGAAAAAAATGACAGGGGGGTGGTAAACAAACGTAAGGAACGAAAGAGAAGAATGTAGGCGACCACTGTACTACCGAAGAGAATGCACGAGAGCGAGAGAGAACAGGGAGAGGTGGAAATGAGACACGCACAGACACAGAGAAACGATGCCGAGGCACAAGAACGACGCAGGGTGAACTCGGTGCGTGAATCTGTTTGCGTGGATCGAACACCGGTCACGGAATTTTTATTTATCTCCCGATGCGCGCGTGTGTATCCCGATTGCCGCGGGCCTCCTTCTCTTTTTTAAGTAAAGCGTACCTCTCTTGCCATTACGTCATGTCCCTGCAGGTAAGGGACCGTCCCACAGCCAAGCACTTTATTCCGTAGGCACGGTGGATGATGGTGAACGTCGCATTATCGCGGCTACGAGATGCTCTCCGCGCGATCTGCTGTCCGCCCACCTCTCTTACTCTCTTCTCTCTCTCCCCCTCTATATAAATATATATATAGATATTTTCCTACCCCTCTCCTGCCTTCCTCTCTCTCTCTCTCTCACTTTCTCTCTCTCTCTCTCTCTCTCTCTCTTTCTCTCAAGCCTCGCTCTACTAGCCCGTTACAACGAAACAGAGTGTCCTCCTCTCCCTCTTTGTACCACTGTTCACTCCGGGTAACCCCCCCGTTATCTCCCGGTCACGAGCACTATCGCGAGGCCGGCGATCGTCGAGGCACACTCGGTCACACCTCGTGCGGCCAGGTAAACCCGGAGCGAGCCCCCGTGACAGGCGGTAACACGTTCGCGGCCGTTCCTCTCGGCTCCTCGGCGAGATTCGCGTTCCTCTGTGTAATGCCCTCTCGAAGCGTACACTACTAACCCCCTCTCTCTCTCTCGCTCTCTCACACCCGAACCCTCCCCCCACCCCCTCCCCCCCGCTCCAAGTCTCGCTAACACACACGCACCGTATACACGCGCGTAAACGCGTACGATTTTTCAAAGGCCCGATCTTCACCGCGAGTCGCACTGGTAGCGCCCATATGGGGGTAGGGTGGCGAATTGTAACACAGTGGCTTTTCCTACCCCTGGCGGTTACTGCGGCGACTCCTAGTTTTAGATCGATTCTCTCTCACTCCTCTCGCTCTCCACACCGCTGGCGGCGGGTGTGTGCACCCTCGCTCCGGACTCGTGCGCGCCAGCGCGTCTTTTCCCACCCTTCCTCGGGCCTTGCATAAACCTCCGCTGCCCTCCCCTCGCCCCCTCGGTCTTGCCGTCTCGCTCGGGCCAACGTCTACCGCGATTCTCACTGGAAACCTCGCCCCATCCGCTCTCTCTCTCTCTCTCTCTCGCGCGCGCGCGCGCTCTTCTTCTCTCGCTCTAGACTTCTCTCCTCTTCGTCTTCCTGGCCCTGTATGTTCCAACACCCCCGTGATCGACTCGACAACTTTGTAAACTGCCGCGACTCCGCCGGTCATACAGCTCTCTTTCTTTATAAATTATGTGTCGTGTATTTGACACCAACTCGACCGAGTTTCTTGATTGAGAAAGGACTCGAAGGACATTGTATTTTAAAATCGCGGATTGTACAAATTTTCGTTTCTAAGGGCTACGAGGTGTTAGGATCTTAGATTTTCCTACTTTGGAGAGGTTTCATTGTCATTTCAATGTAATTTTCTTCGAACGATGGGTAGGGTACATTTTTTATTGAAACATATGTAAATATACCGTGTTCGTATTCAAGTTTTACAATGACAATTCTTGAAAACGAAAAGCTTTACAGTTTTGCGATTTTCAATCTTCTCATTCTCGTTACAAAATACGCGTCGTTCGAGTTACAAAGGTTTCGTCCCTCTTCTTACATATACCCGTTCATACATGCGTTACATCTCTTTTTAATTGCACATTCATTTTTTATTCCTTCCCATTTTTCTCATTTTGTACAAACACTGTTGATCAGTTGTACGGAGCACCGCGTGCTTCCGTGGAATAGGCTTTATAATCGTATGCAAATGTATCACAGTATAACAAGAGTTTCCGGAAAAACAGTATACAAGCGAATAGTCTTACAAGTTAATAGTTCAGCGAATATAAATTACGATAACGTTAACTTATAAATTAGTAAAATTATGAAAATTAAGTAAAAATGGTGCGTATGAGGTACTCTGTAAATCAATTTTGTACGACTAGTTTGTTAACAAAAGCTTAACCAATTAATTAAGTATCCAAAGAATGAATCTTATCACATTTTCATCTCTTCACGTGTAACTTTGTTGCTTTCGAATTGATTCATCGACTATAAATGTAAATAACAAAAAAATATAAATCACAAATAAATTGCATCACGTAATTAACAACTAATTCCGAGCACCGTGATTCGATTAAGGCATAGTTAAGGCAAGCTGCTCGGCAGATTTGGAAATTTCATTCACCTTAACTTATCGACTTTGATCGACTCTTGAGAAATTATTTGAGTCGGCGCGTTAAAATAATTAGGCACCGTTTAGGTGATTCATTCCAGAATTTCATAACGAGTTACATCGCGAAATTTTTAGTAATAGAAAGTGGAATAATCATATTATTCCATTCATTTCAACAATCCGTAGCTAACGTTTTGAATACATTTTTGCAAATAAGTTGTATGAAATGTTAGTTTTGAAAAACTATCAATTGGAACTTTTCAAGCTTATATGAATATCCTATTCATAACTATAGTACCGTAGCTTAGTACGTCACATTGATTTATATATAAATATTCTCATATAACGGAGTATGCTTCTCGTAATTTCATATAGATCTTTTTTGTTCGTCTTATTCTGGATACTTAAAGATACACAATAGTATGCCATAATTATTAAGTCTATGAAATATTAAAATAAAATAAATTTGTAATAAGCATTATTTGTCGAGTAACTTATGAGTTATCTGCATTAGTTTATCCCACCAAATTATAAATTTGTAACGTAGAAACTATCGAATCATCCATGTGCTAATTTAAATTGGATGGTCCCGAAAAATAAATTCACGATTACAAAAATAACGAACGATATTAACATTGTTTCCTATTTCTACATAGCTCAGTACCTTCTTCTATGCTTTTTAGAATATCTACTATTAATCTCTAAAAAGTTACATCAAAGAAAGCACATTGATAGACAAAATTATTATTGTATGCTCTACGAAACGCTCGAATTACTCAATCCACGAGAAGTTTCCAACTTTCTCTTCAGTTATCTTAAATCAACAGCTTTATAATATAATTAATATTTACCTCTGCTTCAAAAAATATCAAGGGCACACCCTTCTTATCCTTAATCATGCGATTATAAGCAATATGCACTCTACAACCTTAGACTAAACACTGACTTTTTGGAATTTCTCAAATTACAACCAATTAATCACATCTTAAACGACACGATCCGTCTAAGCAACTTATCCTATCGTTAACATTTATCATACGATTACACAAAATTTGCAATATACTTTAGTATATAATGAGAAAAAAGAATTGCATTAATATTCTCCATTACTGAATTGCACAAACTTTCGACGTCCCTTGAGATTCGTCCATCGCGGCGGCTCTCCTTCTGATGCCCTCTAAATATACGTCTCTGTTGAACAAGCCAGCTGCAAGTGGAATGCTGCAAAAGAGAGATTGTGTAATTCCCAGATGCTACAATTTACCGTGGCGATAAAATAGAAAATCTAATAGCCACTGCGTGCGATCAATGTTGCCGATTTATCTGCATTTTACCAAGATAGATTTGCCTCTACTTTAGTCAACGGGTAGAAACCGGCGCCAAACCCAATAGAGCGAATAGAAAATCACGTCTAAAATTAGCACTTACGTGTCTATGCCGGGTCTTATAGTCGTTTTGAATACGCCCCACACGGGCTTGTGATCGGACGTGCAAATGCTCGGTACCGAGTCATACACGAGGCACTCGATTGCGCCGTCTCGCTGCGAATTGGTATTGCCTTGACTAACGCGTCTGATGTAACCCCTGGTATGACCCTTGCCTTTGAACAGTATACGATCTGTGTATGCGGGTATACGCTGCTTGCTGCTGGAATCGAAATTCTGTGTGCCAGGGTCGTATTTGTACGTGGGCGGAAACGTGATGGGCGCCTCCTCGAAACCGCGCAGAGCCGCGCCCTCGTTGAGCATAGTTTTCAATTGATCTTTCTGCAAAATTGTAGGAGACTCGTGTGGGAACTTTGTGTCGGTTATCCACTGTATCACCTCCTCCCTGGGCTGCGATATGCGAAAGTTCAAATCGCCACACCAGAACACGCAATCGAAATTCTGCGTGACATCTAAAATTATCGTCGAATATTTTAAAATAGATATACACTTCTCAGAAATAAATTAAGGGGATATTTATAATTTTCAAATGGTTACATCTGAGATAAAAATGATCGAATCTAATCGATCAAGCGATCAACTGAAAATTTGGATTCTTATTTTTAGTCAAGATACAGTTATCTGCAAATGACGAGTGTTCCCTTAATTTTTTCGATCACAATCGATACCGATTTAGATTTCGTAGATATCTGTAGGATATCCTTTACAAGTATAGATATAGACACTTCAGATAAGCTTATTCGAATAGATAAGAATAACTTCCGAACCTTTGCTTTTGTGCTTAACGGACGGCAACTCTTTGGGAAGATCGAGATTGCGAACGATTCTCTTGATGTCGTTGACTCGCTCTTTGACCTTGTCCTGATGGGCGGTAAGGTGGGCAGTAACGAACAAGAAGCTCGTGCCGAAAATCATGAGAGCTATCGCCACGGCGCCTTTGGTCCTGAAGGCTGTACCGGTACGAGTCGAGAAGCTCGACTCTTCCGGCATCGAGACGTACCAAATGAGTTCTCTTCTTAGGAACAGTGCCAGGTGCAACGTGCCAAGTCCTGCGCTCGTTAGCATTACGTGCGAGGGTCCCAGAGTCTCCTGGAGAGCGGCCTCCCATTCGTAACGCTCGGAACAAGATTCCTGCGAACCGATAGCGAGTATATCCGGGATCGTCTCGATATCGGTAGGCAGCATGAAGTCATTCAATTCTTTAGGCGGTGACTGTCCGTTCATGTTCCACGTGCCAACGAAGATCTTTAGCTCTCGATTGGGCAGCACCTTCTCGAGCTCTCGTGAGCCGAGTAGAGAGTTAGCCGCTATCCGGCCGTGAAGGAAATTCCTGCCAAGAAGAACAGTGTTAAAATATTTAAACGTTATAATTTACACGCATATAGTATAAGTCTGTCAGCATCGTTAGCTGTGAATTTACCTCTCTCTGGCCTTTTGGGCGGGTATCAAATTCAATACCTGCGCGGCCAATAGAGCCTGCTTGGCCAAACTGTCCATTGATGATCCGGTAACGCGCGGCAAGTTAAGATCTTTGCGCTTGGACAGCGTGTCGTGCGAAATTGAGCGTGGCTTAGCATTGTTTATGGGTGCGCTTTTTACCGACTCGGGACTAGAATGTCGCATAGAATTCGTTGGAGAATTTACCGCTAAATTGTCCGCCGAGCGTCGGTGCAACAGCTTTTGCCTTACGTAAAGCGGTATATTCGGCGATAACGACTCGGAGGAATTTTCACCTGGAAAATGGTTAAGAACTATATAGATACGACGAAATCAATCAATCAGCTGATAATATTATCATTCAATTTTCCCGAAATAGTTTACGCGGGTAAAGCTCAGTACTTCAAAAAAAACTACGTAATTTTTATTGCTTCATTGCGGCACAATGAAACCAAATTGCTCCAATTACTCTCTATTGAGTTTGACTCTGACAATATATTTGCAGTCTTACTTGTAAAATCAGATTTACCTAATTTATCAAAGTAATTCAATTTATTACTTTAACATGCTTATTTTCTTACCAGAGTTATTGCCAATTTCTATAATCTATTTTACAATCATGACATAATAAACTGTTGCATTGCAAAATTAGAAAAAAAAATTCAGCATATATAGCATACATATGACATTACAATGTATACTCAATGTGCTCTTGGATATTTTTAGCACTCATAATAGTATCAAATGAATAACATACACAATGCTGATCCAATATCAGTAATTACAATTATAGCTTTCTTTAACATATTTATGCTCCCCCAAAATCAAGCAATTCACAATAAAAAATAACAAAATAAAAAAAGCATTAGAATAGAATTTTAAACAACATATAAATTTCATTTTTTGCTTTGTACCTTCTTTTTCTTGCTTTTGAGAAACATTAGTGTAACGAATCATACTGTAAACTTCTTCAGGATTTGAAGATTGCCGTTCCATTGCCAGGAAGAAATAACTTACATATTTCCCAGTTGTAAAATACTCATCCTTATAAGACTTATCATTTCTTTCAAATTCAATTAATAGCTCATTCTCATCATCAGAAGAATCTTGACATGTTTCATCTGTATCTGCAGAACAGTCACTGTCGTCACTACTGTCACAATGATGAACATGTTTCCTTTCTTTTGCTAATAATTGGTTTGTTGAAATACTAGTATTTTCAGATGTTAGTTCTTTAAGAACTGTTTCTGGAGTAACATTATTAGGAATTTTAATTGGAGAAATATTTTGATCCCCATTACTGATTTTAGGATCAACAGGTTTACCATAATAAGATTGACTTAAAAAAGCAGTTTTTGCACTTAAGTGCCTATCAGCACTCGATTCAAATTTTTCATCCTGACTACTGACATTAAAATTCTTATTGTTATCTACTAATGATTTTTTCATGATATCAGCATTAACAGAATTTGCTGATGGATCTACTTTAGAATCCCATTTCACTGCACTACTAAATACTTCATCTCCATTTTTATAAACTTCTACGGTATTATTAATATGAGAAGTAGAAGGAATATCAGAACTTTTAACACTTTGATTTGCACTTTCTAATTTACTTGGAGCAGCTTCTAAACGTCTATCACTTTTTTTTTTAAATTTATTAAATATTCTTTGCATAAAAGAGACTTTTCTCTGTTTCTTTTTCTTATGGCACGTATGAGGCATTTTAATTAAAAAATTGAATTTATACTATCAATATTTAAATTATTTTAAATTAAAGAACAATCAGATGTAGAGCACGTTTCAGAGGATCAACTGCCAACTACATTAACTTTGCTTGGGTGGTATTCAGGCAGATACTGTGCTGGGTATCACACAGAGATAGGTGGGTAACCATATGTGAGGCATAAAAATACAGAATGGTGGGGATTCCCAAGGTTAAGACTTCAGACTTCACACAATGCAACTCTTGAATTCACACTAACAGAAATGCTGTAACCGGTTGTAATGAATGTTACACCTCTTACATCATCATTGAATTGATCCTCATTCCAGTAATTAAAATAGAAGAATTAGTGCATTTTACCAGTGTTGGATAGTTCTTAATTCAAATATAATTAGAATTTAGTTAAATTCATGACAGTGTGCAAGCATAAAAATTTACTGAATAGTTAGGTTTATTTTTTTCATTTTCAATGGCTCATATCAAATAGTTAGTCATGAATGCATAAAATAGAAAATAATATAAAAACATAACCTTACCTGATGTATACAAATTTGAATGTTGTTCCTTTACAGTTCCTGTACTGGGATTTTTTGCAACTTGACTATGTACATTCTGATATTTGTTGGTCTGTCCACTTTCCACTCTTACATCCGATTCGCAATTTCCATTGAGCGAAGCAATTTCAGATTTTACAGAAGTTCTACTCAGTGTCATAGGTGACAATCTGCTAACTGTTAAACTTTGAGGAGGTGTTCGGCTTCTTTCGGTCATGGCACAGCAAAGGGACAATTTTGTGCTGGTGTGAGATCCGTGCTGTGAATTTTCCAGTTTGGAATTTTTATTAGAATGGCCATCTTTGTAAGAAGTCTCGAGACATCCAACTTTAGTCTTTTTATTCATAAGCATTCGACAAAGCGATTTCTTTTTCTGTTTTGATTTTGGTGAAATTTCCGCCTTCGAGACATTTGGCTGATTGGAAATATCATCGCCATCATTTTGTTCCATATTAATAGCAGGAATTATAATTGATACAATTATAAATCACAGTTCATATAAACTTTAGAAATATCAGTCTGATTAACCTTCTTCTAGTGTTATCATTTAGTATCATTGACTAGATAATTATATTTATAACATATATGTATATGTTACATCTAAAAATAGTTATAATAATTCAATAATACTTTGTTGTCCATGAAATTCTTTACTATACGACTCTGGTCATTCTAGAATTTCAATAATTTAAGTTATAGCAGGAGTGGTATAGGCAACAAAAATCTTCTGATAAAACGTATTGACTAGAATCAGAGAATTATTTTCTTTTTTCTTCATAAAATCAACTTAGGCTTTGCAACCTCTTGGCAAGAGGCCAATAAACGATTACCGATTATTACACTCGCAAATATATATACTATAACTTCTTTCTCTGTACCGTCGATGAACTTGTCACCGTTATTAGGATTTTTTAAGAATTTGGCAATCGGCGAAATTATTTACGGCAGAAGTCACGGAAATCGTCGCAACGATGATCCATCATTTCATTCCCAATTGAAACACGACAGTCGTAAAATCCATAACAAACCTCGATCGAAACACGTAATTGAGACAAGCGAATTTGACGATCTCGTAAGACTCTAACCTCGGCTTCCATTTTCTTCACCTCTTCACGTTAATAACATACTGCCCGCTTTTGCGAGCACTCTCAGCCAACTAGGCCCCTCATTCTCGCGTAGAAAGCGGTACTGATCCTCTTTTTTTATTATCGAATCACCCGCATTGTAGTTTTTACCGATACGAGCTTCCGTGCGACAAGTTCCATCGACACTACCGACAGTCACGGTCGAGTACGCGCGATCTGGGCATGCGCACTAGAGAGTGAAGCAGACGACGCGGTGCGTATGACTCATTGTGAATAATGTTTACTATTTACCCTAAAATTTTAGGCAAAAAATAATCAATGAAAATAGATACAAAAAAGAAATCTTATGGACTATAGATTACAGAGTATCAATGTTCGCAATGATTAGATACGAAAAATCAAATTCCCTCAAATGTCAGAAATAGCAGACGACAAAACAGCCATTCCGCGTCTAAACATTCTGGCGGCAATGTTAAGAAATCAAATTTTTTTAATAACAATAAAATTAACAATTCTCAATGAATTACCCTTATGAATTGAAGAAGGGTGCTCATGATATACACATCTGATTTGAATGACGTAATTTTTGCGTACCCGACGCCAAAATGTCTCAATCAATAACTGATTTTGCCGACGTGTCTCAATGTATTGTATAATACTGATTTTAAATACTGAAATTTAAGAGTTCGCGTGTTATTTAAATAATATGTATCAATTGTAATCTATTTTTTGGCAAAAATAATTCAGTTTTTCATAAATATTTATTTTTGGCTACTTTACGTTTTGCTCTATAACGGCTGTTTATATAAACAATACTTGTTAATTAACTTCAAATTTCCACGGCAATACTTATTAATAATAAAAGAAACCCTACTCCCGTACTTACGATCACACCTGTCTGAAGTGTCCGACACTTCGTGAAGTTCCCGAAATGACCAGTACTACACTCCTTCACCAATCCAACTGTAGTACACAACCGCGAGGACGTTCACCGGTTGTCCATGCCAGAGTGAAGCACGAGGGCGCTATCGAGCATCGGGGGAAAAGTTTTCATATAGTGACAAAAGTTGCCATTCGTCAATCGTTGCTAGCTGTCTTCAATGACAAGCTGCATTGCATTCGGTAACATTCAAATTTAACGGTCAAATGACCTATTAGCAGCTCCATTATAGGCTACCTAAATGCAACCTCTTCCATTTTATTTAGAATACCAAAATCATAATCAGCGTACCAAACATGAACCTAGATTTAAAGGAGGAAAAATAAATATAAAATTTTCGAAATCGTTCTTTAATATATCCAGCAATATATTGATTTGTCATATTTGTTTACCGTTAGATACGCGATCGTTACGCCAATCAGAGAAGCGGTAAGAAAAAATGCGACTCCCATTAAGAGGAATAATCTGTAACTTATGGGAGATTTGAGAAATAATCGGGCATGCGATACGAGCGGGTCACACGCGATTTTAGCGTGAAATAGGCGCGTACATATTCGTATCGTGAAAGGGCGATAGGCGAGAAGAGAGAAGAGAGAGAAGGCAAAATAAGGGTGATTGAAAAAGGATGGGAACAGAGGAGCGATAGTTCGCGTCGCCACCGTTAGACGACGCTCTCGTCAAATTCGCTAGCTATATGCCATAAGGCGCACGCATCGGGCCAGCACACGGCAGCGGCCACCATTGTTGAAATCCTTGCTCGGTTTGATGCGCCCCCCTACTACATACGCGCGTACGATTTTATTATTTGCACGGTGCCGTGGAACGACGGACCAACCGAGACAGCCCGAGAATTTTATCAAAAGCGGGTAATAAATTAATTACGTACGACGAGACGCGCGCGTTCTGTCGCGAGCTTTCCCGGCGTGGGCGGTGACGCGCCTAGGTGCGTAATTTTTTTTCTCCTTTTTTTTTCTACACTCCCTAGCAAACGCGTGCGCGAAAACACGTACTCCTCGAAACGTTCCGTGCGCGTGTCGCGTAACGCCAAAATATTTTCGGCTAGGACGCCACGGGGAATGGGATTTAAAGCCATTACAGGAGTGAAATCGTGCGCTGACCATCGATTTATGCGAGAGAAAGAACCGCGCGAGTGTGTGTGTGCATTGGATCTGGTGTGCATGATCTCGTGCGCGCGCGAGCTGTCTCATATAAGTGTGATCGTATTCTGTATGCGTTTGGTGTGTATGTGTGTATGTGTTGTACACTGTGTGTTCTTTCCGTGTACGCGGCACTGCTTTTTAGGGGGGAAAAAGGGCCTGTTTTATCTGCATGTGTCGATGCCCGTGACGAGCTTTGTGAGTTGCTAAAAATCATGCCGGTAATATTTTAGGAATTTCAAGCTCCTCTCTCGTGAAAATAATGCAAAAAACGACGTTAAGGAACATCGTGAACATCCCTTTATGATTTTGCCAAAAAATTTCTTCGTCCTCGAACGCCAGCACCAAGGTTGGTTAGCGTGTCAAAATATCTCGAAGAGACTCGTATCGAAATCGTCCCAGTCATTTATTTTGCTTGTAAATCGAGTCGAGTCGTGACAACGTAGTTTTGTGTTTTCCTCCTATGTACGTTTTAGCATGCACCCACGTGAAAAACTGTTGCGCGACGCGACAACGTGCTCGTGAATGTGTAATCGACTATCTCGCGTGTAATCGTTATTCATACTCGTTTGCGATTGACAGTGATGTTACCTCTGTTATTCTGGTTTGTAATTCTGTGTTTTCGTGCTATTGCAGAAGCTGTGAATACGTAAACAGTTTATCGAATCTTAGACAAGAGTTGAAGGAACATTACAGTTCATTGAGTACATATTCAGATTGTGATACACTATGTTGTGATCTACTATTTGTGTTCTATTCCCTAAAATGGTAATGCGAAATTCAATATTTTGTTTCAGTTTGAATAAAGCTAGGTACGCATATTAATACAAAGTTTTTTGTTGCAGGGTCACAAATTTCTTGAATTGCGCCACAGTTGGCGCTGCCAAAACATTGAATTTGAAATTGCGCACAAAATATTTTAATACTATGTGCATGAACGAAGTGTGCAATTAATAGACAAATTCATTGTACTCGAAAATCATGTAATAGTTAGTACAGAAGAAATATTCTATTGAAGTTTGCAAGCGGCAGATAAATATTTCTTTTTTTTTACTTATGTTGTGAGAAGAAAATTTGTGAAAGCATAGATATGCTCAAAGACAAACAGATCATTCCTTTATTGTAGAGATTTTAATTGAGAGAAGAATTACTTATAAATTACAAACCGCAAAGTCTATTTTGATGAAATTACACAAAACTAGCGAAAAATGCTTCACTTTCAGAACGGAAAATATATACACCATTCGAATTGAAGTTACAATTTAAAAAAATATAATTGTTCATTAACAAGAATTATTATATATAACATTATATGTACATAATATCCTGACTAAAAAGATATTATAACTCAACAAAAAAGACTACTGTAATAGTAGATATTAATAATTAATAGTAATAATAGAAAAGGCTTAAGAATGTCTGGACAGTACCCTGGTCACAGCCGACCACCGGTTGGCACTCCTGCACCTCAAACTGTCTGGAATCATCTTACCATGACTCAAGGGCAAGGTAATAATTAAATGAGAAAATTTATATGAAATTGAATTGTATTGGATAACATTGCATTGATTATTTAAATTGTAATAATTATTTATGTCAGTTTCAGGCTTGAATATTCATCCTACAGCGTTATCAGGCGCGACACTGAATCCAGCCGGATTCTACGCTCATCCATCCATTACACGTGCATCGCATCTAGCATCGCAGCTTACACCACAACTGGCACATACTCAAGCGCCACCGACGTGGCACACCCCGACGGTACCGTCGAAAAGTGTCACACCTTCGAACGCACCTGGCAACCCTCTGTTCAGTTTGCAAATGTTGGTTGACAATCGGCAAAATCAAAACCAGTACCGTAATTCTCCTGGCGCACAGAACACTTTAGATCTGTCCGCCACGTCCGATATTATCCCAGAGAATTACTCGAGATTACCGCAAGACATACCGATAAGTTTAACAGCGAGAAACGTCGACAAAGGTAGCAGAAATGGAAATATCATATCTCCACCCATACCTCTCAATGGCGAAACATCGTCTGATAGTGGTATCAGTTCGTCCGTCCCTACTCCAAATTCCGTTAGTGAACCGGTTTCACTCTCTACCAAAGAATTGACGACACCGAAGATCACGGTGAAGAATTTCGAGAGTAATCTAAAAGGAGTGGCAAATCTTCACGATAAAATCAAGGAACTAGCAGCTGACAGTTTTCAAAAAGTTATCAACCTTCCACCGAGCGTTACGATCGAAAGGGTGATGCCGGAAAAGAAGGATTTAGAAGTGACAAAAGTTAAGGACACATTGAGCGTGATAGCGCAAGTGCCAAGAAATGTTCTACCTGTTATTGTTAATTTGACGTCAAAGAGTGAAAAGGACGTAACGGACGGCCCATTGAGGGAATCTTCGTCCGAACGCGATCGTAAGCTCGATGACACGAGTGTCAGGTCGCCGAAGAATCTACCAAAGAGGGGCAAGAAGGGTGTTGACTCGTTGCTCGAGAAATTGGAAGGTGGTAGCAAAAAACTGGGTTCTGCGGAAAACATTGGTTCGGTGATCGTCATGCCGGTTGAGGACAAAGATACGTCGAGCATCAAAAGTACTTCGCCAGAAAGGCAAAAATCAAAATCGCCTACTAGAGAAGATGAGGTAGTTTCGCCAGCTTTCAGCAATGACGATTCGAACGACAATACGAAACAACGTAGGAAGAGGAAGTTGGAGAAACCTGTGAGGTTGAGTAAAGATTCGAAAACGGAAGTCGAAGACATGGAACTCGAACCCACGGAGCCTACAGAACCACGAATTTGCGAACCCATACGCGAAGAGCCACGTCGTGAAGAGATACACATACCTATACTTCCTTCGGCTAAGCCTGATCTTCAAGAGAAGCCAGAACAACTAGAATTATCCAAATCGTCTGAACAGCTCGAACAGCCTAAACGATCAATATTATCCGAACAGTCGGAACAGTCTGAACGTCCTGAGCAGGCTAAGCAAGTTGAGCTGTCTGAACAATCAAAACAGTTCAGGCAGCCTGAGCAACCTGATCAGCCGAAGCAGCCAAATGTAGTTGAAAAGGCAGAAGAGACTGTTGAAGACAAATCTGAAGAGAACCAACCTATCAGAAGGCGGAGAAGTAGTGAAGGTTTACCGGTACCTCAAGCTGCCACATCAACGCCAATGAATCAGAGGGTAAGGAGAAAATCAAGCGACGACGCCATGGATACCTCCAAAGCTCCAAGTCCTAAAGGTCTAAACAACACAAATTCGTTCAACGAAGTTGAATCAGAGTTGGAGAAGATGTTTGCTGGTATCGTGGAAAACGATACCGATTTGAAAAAGGAACCTAAGGCTGAATTGGCTGCTGCGCAAATGGGTGATGTAAGTTCGTTTGTGAAAGCGGAAAATATCGATGACAGCTTAATTTCGCAAACGAATAGTACACAAAATATTAATCCAACTGATGTAACGTCAACGGTTGGACCAAAAACTTCTGGTAAAAAGGGTAAAAAGGGTAAGACTTCTAAAGGAAGTAAACGAAAATTATCGGCATCGTCGGAGAGTCTCTATGGAGCAGATGCGATGAAGAAAGAAGCCAAAAAGAAGAAGACGTCAAAGAGCGTTAAGAAGCAAGATACGAAAAAATCAAAAAAGATTACAAAAGTCGATGGTCTGAGGGAAATGGCGTACGATTCGGGTTCGAACGCTAGTTCTATAAGGTCTCGAGGACCGGTAGTTCACGTGGAGGGACCAAGGGATAGCCCGTTAAGTATACAAGTTGTAAATGCGCCTAGAGAAGAAGAAGAGGAGAAGAGCAAAGAAAAGAGGAAAAACATTGGCAATGGAAATGCCGGGAGAAGTAAGAGACTCAGTCATCACAATGATTTAGACTATAGAGGTATTGCAAATATTTTTCGTATTTTTTATAATCGAAATTTGAAAAGAATTTGAACCATAAAATCCTTTCATAGGTAAAGTAAACCGAGCTGGGTTATTCAGTTCAACACTATCGTCACGGTATGACGCGCATACTACCGACTCGACTTGGATCTGTGTGTTCTGCAAGCAGGGTCCGCATTCTGTCATACCAGGCGACCCGTCCAGGCCACATCCTAATTTAGCAGGCCCGCATATAGCTCCCGGAACATATGTGGTATGTATTGTTACAGGCGTAACAAAGCCTTGCCTTATTGTAGGCTCATTGTTGACAAATTTTCGTTCTAGGTTCCAGCGGGTGTTTTAAGTGACTTATTCGGTCCCTACTTAATTGGGAAAGAGCGCTTAGAAGATGGTATCCTGTCAGCAGATGAACAGGAAATCAATATCGAGCAAAAGAAGGGTAGTAAAAATAAGCGCAGTTTGAGGCACGCTGGATTAGCTGACCAGTTTTCAGCAAAAATGAGTAAAAAGAAGAGAAATTCTGTGGAAGCGAATACAAACACTAATCTCTCGGGAATAACGTTAATTCCTGGTGAAGAACAGCGTTGGGAAGTCTGGCTTCACGAGCAGTGCGCTGTGTGGGCAGCTGGAGTCTATTTGGCTGGTAAAAACATAATATTTACATTTTTTTATATAATGCTTACATTTAGTTGAAAAAATGAATTGTTTGAAAATATAAAACAATTTTTTTAGGTGGACGAGTAACTGGTTTACAAGAAGCAGTTTGGGATGCTGCGAAATCAGTTTGTGACTCGTGTGGATTGACGGGTGCAAACATAGGCTGTGTTAAGAGAGGTTGTAAGGCTGTTACTCATTATCCCTGTGCCCTGACAAAAGGTTGGTTATTGGATTCGAACCAGTACATACCGAAATGTAATCTACATCGAATTACGTGAAAATTCGGTGAGTCTATGAACAGAAGTTATTCCGAAAGAAATCGAATTTGTAAAAATGACTTCGAAACCCGGCTTTAACTAGGTGCACCAAATGTTGGGCAATAACTATAGGCGAATAAGTATAAAAAAAAATTGTTTATGACTGAAGATAGCCTTACTAGTAAGTAAGGTAAATTCAAGATTGAGATACATAGAGTGAAACGTCTTTTAAAGTTGTAAATCAAAGAAATTGAAACAATTTCGGACATTATCAGGAATCATGAGATCTTTGTAATTAATTTTTTTCAAGCTATTTAGTGAATCATCTTTGCATTTATTTATATCTACAAGAAGTTTCAGCATTGCACTTTATGTTAATAGTGTATTAAGTGTGTTTATTGTGTGAGATTTTTTATGAAAGCAGGAATAACAATTAAAAAGAAGACTAAACTCAATATGCTCGTGAAATTCGCTTTCCAATGTACAGGATGTTTAAATTAAAATGATGTTACGGTCTTAAAAAGAGTTAGATGTGTGTTTAAGAAAATTTAGCAAGGTGGACTCGTCACGTTAATTATATCTAATTAATTTTCTTGGCCTGTGGCCTTGTACTGTGGCCTTTCCAACTTGATATAAAAATGAGAACAAGAGTTTTAATTTAAAAAAATATAGGGAATAGATAAATAATCGTTTAAAAATGATAATCAATCAAAAAATCTTGCTTTTTTACTGATATTTGACCTTTTGGAGCATTGAAATATTTTTAGGGAACATCGTGTACGCAGGAATAATGCATTGGGCATATTGTACTAAAGCTATCATTTGAAAATGATACTTGCGCTTTAGTAGCACACGTACTTCCAGAAAATTAATCTTAAATAAAGAAATAGGAAAAATCACAACTCGTTCCAAAGCGAGACAGTACATGTACTTTTGGTTTTTTAAAAAATGTCGTAATATGCATGGAAAACATTTTCTTGCATGTGTAAAAATGTCTTGTATATAAAAAATCATATTAAATGAAAATAATATTAAAATGATATATAATTACAATTGTAATCAGGAACTTTATTTTGAATGGAATGGACTAAGGTTATTAATCTATACCATTTACTAACGTAATTGTCAGATTTATAATAGGTATGGAATGATGCCTAATGTTAGACTTTGTAAAGTATTTTTATTCGTCATTGTGGTTTCTAGCTTTCAAGAATTATACAAATTATAATTCATATGTTCTGTAAATATATGATTTTTTTCATTAAAAGCACTCTTTACGAATCGTAGGTAATCAATAGGTTGTGCGTCGACTATATTGCAATTCCTATAATTTTTTGAAATCACAAAATCTCTTATACACGTATAATTGGTAATTTTATTATAACTGTGGAACCGATTATGAACAGGAATATACATAGAACTTAGCCATTCAATTAGTACATGTATTATTGAAATTGACAGTAATTATCGATTATTGGTATATCACCGTTTATATTATTTTATTCTCATCATCATTACGTAGAGTTTCATTCTTATCCGGTTATACAAGGGCATAATCGATGCGACAGTTTGTTGCGTTATATCTAGCGTCATCAATAGGTTACTGAGGAACAAGTAGCGAGAGTGATTAGGAAGCAAAACTTGTATAAATAAAATATATTAATTAAAGTGTACATACTACTACTTACATAAAAATATTTGTGTATACATATGAGGAGGCTTAGGTATCGATAAATTGGAAAAAAATATATGGTAGTTAATTTTTCTTCAACCGCACAGTGTATGACAGTTAAGAATAATAATTTTCAACATTAGTCATTTAGGTACAATTATGAAATTGTTAACGATTCGTCTGTACATATACCCTACTAATATCGGAAGAAAATCTTACTAAAAAGAAGTGTTCCGCAGAATGGAAGCTGGCGCTTAATTTAGAAAACATATTATATTTGTTTTATATTAGTGTCAGATTATCGAGGATGGTCACGAACCTTTTTTAACATCTCGGTATACAAATGTGAAAATGCTGCGATACGAATAAAGAACAAAAACAGCCAAAATACTATTTAGATGTAATTAATACAAAAATATTAAATTGTAAACAAAACGCTTATATTCTACAATTGTACGAGGGAGAAAACAGAAATTTATCATAGAAGAGTAAATGTAATGTTATATTACTTGTGATACAAAAAACAAATCTCGGTATAGGATGTATTAAGTAATTTCGGTAATTCTTCTCCTTTGAGGGAAACTTTGCGTACACAAAGAAATCCATAGATTATTGTACAGTTCAATTTTATAGTAACCACCGTGTACATGATTCATAGATTTATTTGTGAAAATAAAATAAAATATATTACCAATGAAATCACGATATCGAAAAAAAATTATGGATACATCTAAGATTCTCTTTGTACGCACGGTTTCGAGGCATTCGATATAAATACCGAAAGTGGTAAACGACGAAAAAAAAATTAACACGATACGATTTGCGACTTGTATAAACGTCAGAAGACAAATAATGTAAGAAACCAAAATGTAAACGCAAGAAAACCTGAATATCACAATGCCTACTGTAATTTGTATAAAGTTCAAAAGTGTAAAAAAAAAAAACAGATGAGAGTGAGTACGCAAAACGTCGAGTTGTCAATCGGCCGTGTGTGCGTGCGCGCGCGTGTATGCTGCGTGGGTGAAAAAAAAATAGAGCGAAATTAGCGACAGGGCGGCATTATGCCACAGCGAGGAACCGAGCGTATAACAATTCTGTATGTTTAAAAGAAACCATTTAATTCTCTCCTTTGCGTTTTCGACTCTCATTAGAAAGTACCTTTTCTTTATCTTCCACGTTCCCCGTACCTCCCCTGCTATCTTCGTCTCGGGATCCAACGTGGTATTATCATTTCGCGACCTGGTTTAGAAGTAATCGCAAAAACGAGATAGGAAGAAAAAGCATACCACGCAGACCGTAGAGAGGGACAAAAATAATTGGTGAAAATTTTTCGAGTCAATTTTGTAGAACGTACACTTCTCACAAAACTAAGGAGATAATTAAAAGTTTAGTTATCAATTTAAAACTCTACTGACTTTTTAAGATGACCTGTTCGATTTCAAATAATTTAGTGTATAGTATGAGCATCGATAGCAACGACAAGAACGTCGAATAATTTCGAATCTACCGCGCTGAGAGGCCGCACGCGCGAGGGACGCGAAAAATTGGGCCTCGCGTGCGCTGTTCGCGAGGAACAACGCGAAAATTGCCGATGAGAAATGAATTTATCGCCGAGAGGACCGTTAACTTCGATGCTCCTCGAGATCGAGCCCAGGTACGAGCCTAACTCGAGTCACGTCCGGCCGAGTTCATCGTTTTTAAAAAAGAGAGGTCGATTTCTTCAGGTAGCACTAGCTGCGTGTCAAAAACGAGCTGTTTTGGTAAAAGCAGAAGAAAAATATGAGCGAGTGCAACTAGCAATAGGAAAAGGCTGAGGGAGAAAGAGAGAGAGAGAGAGAGAGAGAGTGAGGAGGGGAGGGAAGAGAGAGAGAGGGAGGAACGAGGCGCTTCACGCGCTCTACGAGGGCCCCCTCTTCAGTATGTCGAGGCACGTTGCGTGGTGTGGTTCGACGATCGTCGCTCGCGAGCACGAAAAACTCGTGCTGCCGTGTTCACGCACGGTTCTCTCTTTCTCTCTCTCGTGTATACACATCTATATAGATATATATACATGTTTATATACACATATACCGTTCGGAGTGCAAGTGGTAGCGCATAAAGGGGTAGTTTGTGGTGCTCGCGTGTCAGCGAGGTGGTGCACGTAACGTTTACATGCTCTGTCATGGGAATGATGCACCCCTGATATGGGAAATATCGCGACGGGGGTGAAGCTCGCCGCGGCCCTTGTCTGCTGCCTGATGGATTACTCGCGGGCGCAGGAGCAGGTGGCAGGTAAATCGAACTCCCCTAAAGGACTCGGCTAGAATTTTTTCTTTCGCCACGCTGCCAACCGTAGGAATAGTCTTGGGCAGTGACAGTGGACGCTGACTCGAATATTCCACTGAGATCGTGAAAAATCCTCGAAATTAAGAGGACACTTACTTTTAAACAATTATAATTCAACTAGAAATGATCAATGAATCGATTTTGAGTTGAGTACATTGGAAATTTTTGTATACTCAAATTTGAGTATTCTTATAGTAAAACAAACTAACAGTTAGGAACGTTGTAATTACCAAATTGTATGTATAATTTTTCTTAATACAATCTTGACTCGTACTCTGGCAATCGGGAATTCCGCGCTGCGGCAAAACAACTTTTTTCCTCGCTGACACATTTTTTTCTCCAAGACGCGAATAACGAAAGAGCGGTACCGTTGAGATTTTCCATCTTCGATGACGCCGAGAGAATTGCATTTCCGCATCGGGAGTTTCTCGGGAGCGCGTCGGCACGATTTTCGAACCCCGAAGAAAAAGAGAGAGAGAGAGACAGAAGGAGAAATGAGAGAATGGATCGTGAATATAAAAGAGAGAAGTCGGGTCTCGCAGCGTGGCTCACCTTTGAATTTTTTTTCTCTCCCCCCCCCCCCTTCCCCGCTTAATGTCAAGTATACCCGTTTGACATTACCAGCGGCGTTCCTTCACGAAAAGGAGCGAGGAGGGAAAAAATAGCGACTTCAGGTTTTCCAGCCGCGTAGGTGAGCCGGACTCGGCTGAATCCCGGGACTCGTTCGCCCATCGCCTCGGCTAATTACTCCAGACGCGCGAACTCAGCGCACCAGAAATCCTCTTCTTGCGCATCGGCGAGGTTCGCGGCTGCCCGCCGTGACGCAACACCTCCTGTCACGCTCCTTTCCGCGTTTTATCATTCACGACTTTCCTACACAGAAATTTCTCTTTTAAAATGCAACAAATATTCACTCGTTGAATTTATACGCTGAATTAAATATTTAATTTGACAAAATGATAATTGTTTAAAATATTCAATTAAAACAATTTCATCTAACAAATTGAATATTTATTCTATCGTATGCAAGCACATCCCACAGAATTTTATTCAGTGTTTGGTTGTCATAGGAAATATCTTCGAGTTTTCTCGGAGTGGATTAGTTCGAAACTTGGGCATCGATTTGGGTTCCTTCCAGTTCGCATGTGCTACACATTTGGCACGAAATTTCACGATTATTATTCTTTGCATTTGAATAAATTTCGTTTCTCTCGGCATATCCACTCGGAATAAATACAAGATACGAAATCAAATTCTTTCTGCATTTCGCATTTCCCGAACGAGCGAATTACGCCAGCGCGCTTCGCTCAGTCGATTAGGCCGATACAGCTCCGCGCGTGGAAGTGAAAGGTGACTGGAACGGTTTTCGCGCTCGCGTAAAAAAGCTCTTCCCCTCCACCTCGGGCGCCTTTCGTCCGCGCGTTAGAGCGATAAATTCACCGGCCCTGACCGATGCTATGGAACTCCCCGCGATCGAGAGAATAAAGGATATATTCTTCATACCTGCAGAAAGTACGTACTTTCTGCTTCGAATTCAGAGGCAAAAAGTCTAACATCTCTGCTGTTAGAACAGCCAAGGTCGTACGAGTACTAACAGAGTAGAAATGTTAGACTTTGTAAAGGAAAGTAGTGTACATTGCACGGACAGGAAGTTTAATATTTCTGCCTTGTTAGAACAACCACGATTGTGCGACTACTAACAGAATAGAAATGTTAGACTTTGTGAAGAAAAATAGTGTACATTGCACGGACAGGAAGTTTAACATCTCTGCCTTGTTAGAACAACCACAATTGTACGAGTACTAACAAAGTAGAAGTGTTAGACTTTGGAAAGGTAAATAGTGTACATTGCACGGGTTGCACTGCGCAGCGCATTCCTGCCAAACTTTCTGTTGCAGTGTGATATACCATCTCATTCGAGAAGATTTTCCTCTCGTTAAAAACTTTTCGCAATTAGCTGTTATTTATCCTCGCTGAAAATTACCCCCGCGAAGGGTGAGGCTTATCGAATGGACTTTTCAGGGGCTCCGATGCGCGAGCGGAGCGTGAAATTGCGCTGCACTTTTCTTCGGTCCTCTTTTCGCGGATCGGGAATCGATTCTCTCTTCTTTCCGTTCTCGGCTCCTCTCGATAAGCCGCATCCTGCGCGAGCAACGTGTGCTCAGCGCCGATAACCCAACCGCCACTTACGCGAAATGATTACTGGTTCTATTTCTCTCTCTCTCTCTCTCTCTCTCTCTTTCCCGCTTTTATTCCTATCTCTCCTTCTCCCTCGTTTAATTATACACGCCCTATCCGTAACTCCGGGTACCGATAGGGTCGTATTTATACATCGCGAGGTTCACCGAGGAGCGCCCGTTACTCTTATCGTACAAGCGCGGAACTCGATCTCCGATCGGTAAAGCGGAATTCAGGATTTTTCCACTATCTTCTTAGATCTTCTTTACTTTCTTTCTCTCTCTTTCTGGCCCTCTTGAAGTCTCTCTCTCTCTCTCTCTCTCTCTCCTCCTGGTTCTCTTTAGGTCTCTTTCCCAAGTCACCAGTCAGACGAGACGGCGACGAGATGAAATGGGATTCTCTCCTTCCTGCTCGAGGGGAGTCCCGGTTCTATCCGATTTGTCTCGAAGTACCGTTCCTTTCCACGAATCTAAACCCGATCCGCGAGCGGCTCAGCCTCGCCGTCTGACCTGCATTTCCCGGCATCCGCGACCTCGTACACTCGGAAAAATTAATGGCCGTTCCGAGGGACATCGCGATCATTTTTATGAAGAGCGTGAGTGTAGCTTCTGTAGTATTTAATTCTGTAATGCGTGTAAAACCTCGACATTCTTTCAGAAAGAAATTATCACTATGCGGTAAAAATTCTGTTATTTTTTAAACTATTCTCTCGAGCTTTGTAAAATATACGACCCAAAAAATTAAAGAGAAAAGTTATAATTTTTTGACACATTCAAGTGAAAATTTAAAGATTTAAATCTTTTTCTTCAAAATAATCACCTGTTTAGTTGTGACTAAACAGTTGTTTAAAAAAAACGTGTGTCTTTTTATTCTTTTGAGGAGTGTGTCTGATACATTTTTTGCTAAAAATAGTTTCTTCAGATATTTCATCGGCGTGCTTCATTGTAACCCTCGTGGCGTCTTCATTTTTCTATTCGCGTTTCCTCTTCGGAATTCAAAGACCTTCCGACGAATTTTCCGTCGGCAATTGGACAATAGTTTTACGACACGAGTTTCCTGCGTTCGAGATTACGCAACGTCAGATATATTCGCTCGACCAGCTCGTACCCTAGCGTATGTGTATAACGTTAGCCCTCCACTTTTGAAAAATAGAATTTTTTAAATTTGTTTCAAGTTGTACAACACCCACAAAAAAAATTAAAAAACCAATATCTGGCCTGCTCTAATTGCTTAAAGCTCGTTAAAATGCAACTAATTAAAGGATATAACATTTCGGAAAACTTTCTCGCAAGTACCTGCAGGGCCCGGATACTATATATTCAACTCCTGCCCGTAACGAATTTTCTTTTGAATTTTCGTAGTTATACATACAGTACTCGTGTTCTGAGGATACTTGCGAGAAAGTTTTCCGAAATCTTAATTTCTCTAATTAATTATACCTTATGGAGCTCTATGCAACTACAGCAATTCAGCAACCACAGACCAGGAAATATAAATATAAATATACGTTTTTTAATTTTTTTGTGGGTTTTGTACAGTATAGTACAAACAGATTACAATTTTTAAAGGTTCCATGTTTCGAAACGGGAAGCTAACACTGCACAAGTCCCTAACGTTCCACCCATTGGTACAGTTATCCGTTAACGCGAAATTCGTACCAGCACCTGTTTTCGATTCCTCGAATTCTCAATTCTTATTCTCGTTCAATTCCGGGCTCCCAATTCATTGTCGTCGTTTCGAGGAGGCTTTTGTCGCGCGCTGAAAAACGCTAAACGGCGCGTATTAAACCCGCTTAATCGCGCCACACGGTCGTCGAGCGTCAGCCCATTATCTCCGAACGTTGTTTCTTCGCTCTCTCAGCGAAAAATCACGTACGAGACGGTAAAATCCGACACTCCTCGCGAATACACGTCGTATTGGGTTTCCTGCAGGGTTTTGAATTCTCTTTTATTCCATTTCCCAGATAAAATATTTGTTATTTGCTAATTGATCGATTTTAACGATCGATTTATTTAAACGATTATTTGATCGAAATGTCAATACTTTAATTGAAAACGATTCGAGAATAATTCAGTGTACGTACTATATTTATCTCTGTTTTATTATTTTTATTATTCAAACGACTATTCGATTGAATTCTCAATACTTTTATATTCTCTATTGTGTCCAATTCTTTCTTTCTCTTCTATTCTACTCATTCAATTTGAGATTTCTATTCGAAGTTGTAACCTCGGAATTATCGCGGCACGACATCCGCTTCCAAAAAGTCGAGAAATCGAGCCACGCGAGGAGCTCAACGCTCCGAATGACGTAGGTCCCTCCGCTCGATTAGAGAGACGCTTGTTTAGGCATGATTCACTCGGACAAATGGATTTAAATTGCGAACTCTCGTTGTACGCGGCGCATCCGTCGGACACGCGCGACGTTCTCTCCCAAAGAAAGTCGCGTTCCGAGTCGCGACGGTACCGTGAGAGGAACAGTTAGAGAAAGAAAAGACGCGTACACGCGATACGCGCAATTATCCCACAGCGACACGCGAAATTCAGCGGTGCGGAAAAGCCAAATTGCCCACTCCTCGGATTTTCACCGATCTCGATATCCGCGCCAACTTTTCCTAATTTTCGGCTCGTTTTTCCTCGCCCGGGGGAAATCACCCGGCTCGTAAAGACCCATCGAGAGTTTCGAAAGCGGAAGTACCTCCGGGAAAGTTCGGCGGGAGGGAAAAACAAAGCTGGACGATCGTTCGTTCCGATTTTCGCCGCTTTTTCCGCGACCCTCCTCGAAACATCGATTCGCAGTCGAATCTCGTTATAAACGCTCTCTGTTTCTTTTTCCTTCGCGCACTCGAGTTGAGAGAGTGCCACTCTTGCCACTGTTTTTCCGCCTACTGTGCAGAATACGATTTTCACTTCGCTAAAAAGTTTGAAGAGATTTCAAGTTTCGAATTTTGTCATCTAAATATCCATATGAGTTTTTCGGTATTATTTCTTCATTCACCGTGAATAAACTTTTATTGAATGTGCTCATTTGCTCATTATTAAAATAATATTCAATTTTAAACAATAATTATCGAATTACATTCCCATATTTTCAAATATCAAGCAGCTTCAATTTTTTTAGTTTTCTCACGTACAACTAATATTTAATTTTACACAATAATTCATTATCGAATTTATTTTCAAATATCAAGTAGCTTTAATTTTTTTGCAGTGTACGTTTTCAAGTACAACTTTTCCGAACTTATACCCGAGAGAAAAGCGAAAGTAGCTCGTTTTTCAACCCCTCCCGTTCCCAGCTAGACGAAAAAAAAATGGAAACGAGCGAGAGATCGAGCAGGAAGCCACGAGAGAGTTCTCTCCATTGAGAATCTCGCTACGTCCCAATCCCGTCCACTTTCGACTTCCGCGTCCATTATCGGCCGTTTCGCGAAACGGATTCCCGTCGTCTATTTCAATTCCCGTGGCCCCCGCGCGTAGAACCGCTCGCGTCATCGCTCCCGTGCCCCGATAATGAGCCTTCCCGTTACGCCACTCCGCTTCATTACCTCCCGGGAAAGAGAGAATCGTCCAGATCGAATAAACGTCCAATCCCGCCACGGGTTGAGATTTTTTCATTAATTTAATGGACCGCGATATATATCTCTCCGATATCTGCCGCGATCCTTTGAAGAATAAATTTCGTTTTTTAACCCATTAACGCCCAAGAGTACAGAAATTCGTCTTCTTTTTCGACGAATGATTTC
>NCVS01000784.1:1526-13067 GCA_003055095.1 Goniozus legneri
AACTCTCGACGACTCTCATTGTCGAGTATCGGTCGCGTGTGCCTATACATCGTTCGCGCCAACTTCCGTTCCTCTTTCTAGGCTTCGCGGTTCGCCGAACGCGCCCGGAATTAAACGAACGGGACAAAAAGAGAATTTCTCTCCTGTCTAATTCGTTGACTTTGACTGTCGTGCCTCCCCTGCAATTTTCACCGAGTCCAATATCGAGCGAATAAATCTGATACAGCTATTTTAGGTTTTCGTTTCAGCTATTTAGGTCGAGTGTTATTAAATTAAAATTCAAAATTCGAAAGGGGTTCTTTCTGCTGCTACATTGAAAATGAAACTTTGCTAAATTTGCTCAATAATCCATCAGTCATGTAAATTCAACCAAAGATCTGTTTTAATTAGATTTTATTCTAAGCGTCATTTTTTTGTTCCTTTCTTGATTTATTAAAACACAACTACAATCTGCTATAAAGAAGATATAGCAATAATTAGTTTTGATAACTGCGTCATTAGAAACAAAGAAAAACAAATACCAATGTGCAGACGAGAATCCAACGATTCTACATCTGTTGTATATTTCGACCTTAAATTTCTGGTTCACTAATTTGATACAGTAACTAGTTATCCGTCCACATGCAGGCAACCAGGTCCAGTGGAATTAGACGTATTAATCTTCTGATGGTACTGTGGATAGTGAGGTCCTTAGCGAGCTCGTTGGGGTGATTTTTAAGGCGATCCTGATATTTGCCGCTGAGTCGTTGAGCTTCTTCCTTAATAGTTTTAATGCCAAGGTCTCGATGGATTGCAGCATTGGATACGTACCAGGGCGCATTATTTTTTTGTTATGAGTAATAATTTATTTCTGTATTTTCAAATAAATATTAAGTAGCCTCAACGAATATTTATTTTAAGTCTAATCTCTCGAAAACGAGAAACGAAAAATCGTGTATATCAGGGGCCGATAACAGCAGACTGCGGGGAAAAAAAATATTTACGCGTAGATGGTCGTTGCGGTTTTCTGGACAGAGTTTATGAAGCGTGATAACGAGCCAGTAACTCGTCGATGTAGATCGGGGGAGGGGGGTACGCATAAAGTCCGATGCTTCACGCGGCATCGATATCATTCGATGCTGGAAAGTTCCGGGCAGGCTTTTGCAATTTCTGCGATTTCTGGCGTGCGCTAGGCACCGCGGGAAGATAAGAGAGCGACAGAAATACGAAGTGGGTGGGATATTTGAAAAGCTCCGTGTACATGCACCGAATATTGTCTACCGTTCGTGCGTAAGCATCGTATCTGATTCGTCGGTAGACGCGGTACAATGGCAACGCGCACGTGCACACGTACGTACCTACATACGAGTCTATATATAGTTTCCTCTGTGTGCACGACGTACACGTGTCCGTATATAAGCAGGAAAATTACGCGTAGACGAACAGTGCCTAGACGTTTCAAATGGAATGAAAATAAAATCTGTTTCGCGATATTCGCGAATGAAATGTCACGCTCAGAAAAAAATTTTGTTGACCCAATTAAATATGCAAGAGGATGAGAAACGGAAAATATTTTGAGTGGAAAATTTAACAAATATCTTGTTAGATTGAACGATTATTCTATTGAAGTGTCAAAATGTTATCTTGACAGCATAGGAATGATATAATTGGTTTAACAAATTTTTTTGTTCGTACGAGGAAAAAAAATTGTGTAAAATTTTTCTGATTTTTCACAAAAATTTCTTCTGAAAATTCAAACAATCCTAGCATTGTAGCGTGTGAACGCTAAAAATGTACTTTGCTTATTTCCAATTCTCGCCAAAGGCGAGAAATACGGTCGGGAATAACGCAATCGGCGAGTAGCGTACGCGGCTTATCGCGGTCTCGAGATGATTTTCCGGAACTCGAGAGTCGAGCGACAAGGCGCGGTGCAACGAGCGCACAACGCGAGCCACCCGACACCGCGCGCATTTCTCGCGCGCGGTACTCGCCGTCTGTAACACGAGATGAGACGCGCGCCATGCAGAAAGCGAACAAGAGGGATAGAGAGAGAGAGAGAGAGAGGAGCACTTTGTCGCTGCGAATCTCGCGGCTTCGAGTTCCTCACAATGGGAGAAAGTTGTAAAGCGAGAGGGAAAAATTCGGCCTCGAAAAAATATTCCCTCCGGCGAATCGATCGTCGACATTCGCAGTTATTTAATCGAACGGTAACGAAATTGAAAATTCGAGCGAGAAAGGATCGGCGGTGGCGTGTACTCTGAAAAAAGTTGAGGAATTTGCAGTATCCGCGCAACGCAAGTCTGAAGAGTGTCTCGAACCTGCGACAATCGACGATGTCGGACTAAGATTTCACGTGCCTCGACGAAATTTTATTCCGGCTAACGGCAACGACCTTGTCGATTATTTCATTTCGTGTTAGTCGTTATTTTATAACAACTGGAGTGTAACAATAATATTGTAATAATAATGACGATATATAACCTAAAATAAATAAATAAAATGATAAGGACGATATATGAGCTGGTTTTTTTGAAAGTGGTACAAGTTCATTTTTTTTGTGATTGTAATTGTGGAGAAAAGGTGTCTATAGCTCATCAAAATTACCATTAACTTAGTTTTTTTGAAAAAAAAACTAGCTCATACACTGAAAAAAAAGTATTTTTCTACCTAGAATATTTCTCCTTATGGTAAAAATAAAGGTATTCTTATTTTAAAAATATCAAAATATACTATCCATAAGAATAAATATATTGATTTTTAAAAAATTTGGTAGATATTGTTGTTATTAAAATACTAAAATCAATATGGCCGACTTAACCTCGCTTGGTCAACACGGATTAAAACGAACCATGAATTTGAAATAATAACAAGTAATATAATATATTTTTTATTTAATTCCATTTCTGATTCATATATTAATTTTATTTATTATCCATTATTCATGTTATGAATCGTAGAGATAAAATTTGCATTAAAATACAGTGGATGCTACAAAGAGTTTAGTTTTAATCTCGCTAAAAACCTTGGTATTTTGAAAGGTAAAATACCACAATATTTTTAAATCTAAAATATTCAAGTAAAAGTATACTGCGAACAAGAATCCTCGGATAAAAAATATTCTGTATTCTGCGTAGAAAAATACTTTTTTTTCAGTGTATTCAAATAATACAAAAATTACTTCATTTTTGGGAAAAATGTAACAGCAGCTTGATTAACGTCGATTTGACAGAATATATATTTCTAATCAATACCCTGTCCCCGGCTGGGCGAGTAACGCAATAAGAGTTATCAATCGAGCTCGGTAGCCCTTTGACCGTGAGAAAAATTAGCCGAGAGGTGCGCGCGCGGTACCGCACGGCACAGGCAATTTGCCAAAGTACGAAGCGCAATATGTTGCGCCGCGCACGTGCGTTTAGTGTATTCCACAGATGGAGCGTAACCGAGCGCGTTGCCTAATGCCCTCGGGATTCCATAACTCATTTTCAACAGTTTCCTCGCGAGATTTTACCATTTCCCGATATTTTCCGAAAAGTATGTCAATCGCGATAAGAAAACTTTAACGAGTTGGACTGGGAACAGAAATTCCTTGCTTAAAAAAAAAATTCGAACTCGCGATAACTTATCTATACAATAATTTTACGAATAAAACTAAAAATTCATTTCTATATTTTCGGATGCAACTAAGTAGTTTCCATATTTTTCTTAGTGTACAAAGTTTTGGGGTTTAAAATTGCGAATTTAATGTCGTTTTAAAATGCGAGAAAATAATCTTAAAGCTGAAACAACACGTTTTCTGAGAGTCTGACTGCACACGTAGATTTTTAAAGCTCTCTCTCTCTCTCTCTCTCGCTCATACGTGTAATATGCAGTATATTTTTGCTCCTTTTTAAACATAGGGTGTTGCGCGCCGCACGGCGTGTCGCGCGCGTTACGTATGCAGCGGCACGCACACAGGACGAGCGAGGAGAGAGAGAGAGAGAGAGAGAGAGAGAGAGAGAGAGACCGACTGGCTCCGAGAAATCGTAACGTGGCTTGTTTATCACCGAGGGCCCCCCGCCGTAGGGGCGTTAGCGCGAGAAATGGCTTCTTGCGTGGGGCGTTAAAATCGTATGAGATTTTTTACCTCTTTCTTTCTCTCTCGTGCCCACACTCCACCCCCGCTGCCCCCCGCCCTCCCGCCACATTCACGGAAAATGTCAACCGAAACGTAATTTAACCGAAATTTTTCTTCCCTATAATTCAAGCTTTCCCCGTCCGCAAAAAAAAAACCGAAACGTAAAAATAAAACTCGAATAGTCCTCTGTCCTTTTTCTTCTGCAATTTCGCATCCGGAAGACAATAATAAAATAAGGATGCACCATAAATTCCCCAAACTATACGTCACGATCGGGACTCGACTTCCAACGGGACGATAATTCACCGAATGCAAAAATAAACCGTTATATATTACGCATAAAGAATTCGAAGGGCTCCGGACGGTAACGATCAATGAAAATTTGACGAAATTTGTTGGTCCGGGGTGGCGAGGGGGGAGGACACCGTGAGGCCGGGGTTTTGCTCGTCGTGGAGGGATTCTCGTCGCTCTGGGGGCAAGAGTTCGCGACCGGGGCCGTTCATCAGAGGCATCTTGTCACGCCGCTGGGCATCGGGCATAAATTCCGCTCGGTAATGTGACAGGTCCCTCGCGGCCACCTCAAACCAACCAGACGACGATTGGCGAAATATAACCGTGTAACGGGTGATCGAGAAATTCTCGATTCTTTAATCTTTTTCATGGAAGAAGAATCGAAAGAATTGAAAAAAGTATTAGAAACGATTAGAAGTTGCAATTAATACAATGAAATAAATACAGTAAAACTGTTCTTTCAATACTGATAAAAAAAAATTAGTAAACTACATATACTAATTTTCTACTATTTTTATTAGTAAAAAAAAGGACCAGTTATTGATATATAGTAATATATCATAGTTTTAAAAACTAATAAGAATAATTGAATATGCTACGATATTTTTTATTTTATTTCAACAGTAAAAATAATCACCAACAAAGTGGTAATTGTTACTATTATTTTGATGACTACTTCTGATAGTAAGTATAACCGAGAAAACTTGGATTACACCAACTTAAAAATTAGTTAATGTGACTAATTCACTGCTTACTATTTGACATAGTCGAACCGAGCTGTCAAATTTTTCTCAGTGAAACATTTCCAACGATTACAGTTTTTCAGAAACGTTCGAAATTTCGACTCGGATCGATTCGAGCTCTCGAATTTAATTGCCCGGAACGCGCTCGGGATGAGTCTCTCCTCGCGTTTCGACGAAACACGTAACTTCCGGTATCCGGTTGTTCACTTGCGTAAGTCTTCTCTACGTTACTAAAAAAAAAATGTCGATTTCGTTTTTTTCCATACCAGCCGTGTAACTCATCCTCCGACGAGAATTCTCGCGTTTTACATCGACGCGAGATTTATACCTCGCGAAGTTCGTCACTCTTCCGCGGTCGTTAGTGTCCGTCCCGTCGAGATATGCGACTTTCTCGAATTTGGGTCACTCGACGATCGCTCGGAAGGAAAGTATTACTGGACGGAAGCTACGCCGTCGCGATAATTCGCCAGACGATCCATCCCGACACACTGGACGTAATTTCCCGATAGGGATCCGATATCCGAGTTTTCAGCAGTCGCTGGGGGGAGAGGGGGGTGGGGGGGTTAGACGTGAATCGAGCGGGACCGGGATACGGCCGGTGGCGTTTCCTCTCCTTCCGCCGGAACTCGATAGTCATCGAAACGGTGTCTACCCCGTCCGGGACACACCTAAAATGCTCACCTATATACAGCGTGGGCGTATGCCGAGCTTCGATTATCGTCAGATTATTTTAATGAAAATGCGGGAAACGGATATTTCGAGTTTCGTTAAAAATTTAACAGCCCCTGGGAGTGCCGCGTTTCCAATTGATCGAGATGTTTCATTTGTGATGGGCTTCAACGATAAATCGACCCGGATCGAAAAATTTGCACACTTTTTAATCTAAGTGATCGATATTTGAACTCGTTGATCTGTTTTTGAACTATTCAGTACATTTTAATCTATTTTTGGTCTACTGACTTGTGTAATAAATGCATTACGAAAGATCAAAATAAGACTAATTATGGAACTTGGACAAAATTTTTTGCTTAAATCTTATTAGAACAAAACAAGATTAATGTTAATGACAAAAAAGTCTGAAGTTATTTCGAAGGCGATTAAAAACCGATCAAATAATGTCATAAAAAAGTTTTAAATTGGTCTGAAATGTGAATAATATGGGCAAAAAACAACCAAATTCGTATTCAAAAATAGAATATAAAATTAATTAAAAAATATTAAAAAGTATTATAAGTTTGAAAACAGATCAATTTTTTTGACCCGGGGAGTCTTTTCGAAGAAATATTTATATGTATATTAATGTGTTATTTTTAATGAATTCAAACAATAAACTGAGTCGTTTGAAATTGCAAAGATTCAATAATCGTTCTATTATAAGAGCATGTTCTCAACAATAAACTGAGTCATTTAAAAAATGTAAAGATTCAATGATCGTCCTACTGAGAACATGTTTTTATGGAAGATTACTACAGGAGAAACAGAACTCGTGTACGAGATTTTACGACTAGCTAACACGAGATTGCACACTTTGATAGAAGCAAAGAAGAACTCGTGCGAAGCATCGAGTTCACGAGACAAGAACTCGTAGCTGTATCAGAATAAAATAATTATCCCAGCAAAACTTGATACTCTCAATAAACATTACTGAAATTTCAACATCGAACGATTTCGCTAGATTTATCTAACCCGAAGAATCATATTTCAATGTGTATTAAGAACAACAGTCCCGCTTTGAAAGTACGAAATATATCTATGAAGCGATCACGCGAATCTCTCGTCAACTTATAAAACTAATTTAGCGTTGAAACGCAACACCCATTAATCGCCGTGATTGATGAACTCGACGCGAAACAATAATTTAAGCGCGAGATAATACGGAATGTGTTATTTTTCGTTAGCGCGCTAGCGCGCACGGCGAGCTTCGTCGATCATTAAATAATTGCTTAATCAATGAAGTTGGTATCGAGTGAGTCATTAATACAGGACTCGAGAATCGAGAGTTCAAGACAGTTTTCTCGCGTTGCGGCACACGTACCGCGATTACGATGGGTATTAATCTCTGTTATACAATTCTCTCGGGCTCGGACTCGCGAGAGCGTTTAATCAGTGACTAAACGTCGGGTACAAACGCCATTAACCAAAACCTTCACCCGAATGTTACCAGGTGAAAATACATTGCCACGTCCATCTCGCGCGAGCGGAGCGTTTTTGACGCGTTCGAAGACGATTTGTCAAACTCTCCGATGGTGAAACGTTTTTTTTTTATTTCCTCTCGCTCTACCGCTTTTTTTCTCAAGATTCGCCACTTTATTCCTCCAGAGCGGATTCTCACACATGAAAATTTCTGGATTGAATTTTAACTAGTATTATAGGAAGTCACGCTGAGAAAAAAATGTCGAACCAATTAAATATGCAATCATATACTGCCAAGAGGATACTTTGTTGAGTGGAATGAAAATCTTGAGTGAAAATTTATTTATTTAACAACTGTCAAAATATCTTCTTGGCAGTTATGAATGCATGTTTAATTGTTTTAATATTTTTTCCCAAAACCATTCAGATGAGATTCATTTTAATTTTCAAGAACAACAACGTGGAATTTTATACTTCTTCTTTCTCAAAGAATATTTCTTAATCACGAGTATTTCCTCGCGGAAACCCATTCTCGATTTTTATCCATGTAACACGCGCTGGCTGCGTGTAGATTTCTACGAGGCAATGTGCATTAATAACAAAATCACGGGCGTTAGAGGTTTGGTTTCCTGAACGAATTATCGTCCATTCCGCGTTGCGAGGCGCACGCCATTCACGCGCCGTACCGAACATTAAATTATCCAATTATTCACATTAATCCGGAGCAGAGGCCGCGTCACCACGCGATACCCATAAACGGAGTTCTCTCTCTCTCTCCTTCTTGCACGCACGCGCACGAGAAGAAGTACGCTCTCGACCAGTTTCTTCTCTCTCTCTCTCTCTCTGCCTCCTCCCTCTCATTTTTTTCTCTCCCTTTCACGCGAGAGAAGAGTCGCCGCGCAGTCTCGGACGGACACACATACGTATTAATCTTCCACGAGTCTTACAATGGCGGACGGTGGGCCTATATAGATATACCGACGCGTTTTTTGGCGGATACCTTGCGCGCCATCCTCGTACATACAAGGTGTACCATTTTCGTTGACCCGTCAAATAATTATTCTAATGATCCACCTAAAATCAAAGATATCATTTGATTTTTTGATAAGTCAACTGTGTCGGAATTTTATATTTTAATTAACCGATCATTTTCATTCAAAATTAGAATGTTAATTTATAAATTTCTCTGAAATATCAAAAGAATTGTCAGAGGTACCAAAGTGAATCACCCTATGTGCGTGTATGCGATATATATATATAAATATATATGCTTCTCATCACTCTCCCGCGTCCGAGCCGTGACCAATCCGAAATAAATATTGGCGATTATTAACTCGCGGATGTGTTACGTCGAACGCTCGTCTCATGGGTTGTATCCCCGAGCTCGCGGGCGTGTGTAGGGCCTATATAGATCTTCCACCACAGCCGTGTACCACGTTCCGTCCCGTGTTTGAGACGTTAAGTGGACCCCCATTAGCCGCGTTCCTAGCACCGCGAGGATGATGGAATTCCTGCGCGTTAACGTCCCGAAGTTCTCCCATTCCGCGGGCTGCGCCACCTGGGTGGGACCACGCTGTGGAATTCGGCGGTGAGATTGAGTCGAATCAAAAATTCCACCGAAACGAGGTCTCGGGGTTTCACGGATTCATTCTGGAGCATCCAGGACTGCATCCGTCAAGATCCAGGTTAGAGCTCGGAGACAAAGACTCTAAATAGAGCTTGAATATTTTGAAAATTAACTATTAGGTTAGTGATTAGGAACTTGAAGTCTGGAATTGAATTAAATTAGAAATTCTGCGAAACGAAATCTTAGAGGATTTATGTATTACTGCTAGAGCTCTTGGGGCTATATCTCGAAGCTCTAGTGATATAGCGATATAGAATCTCGTGTAAGCTGTATAAAGTTCTGAGTACTTAGCGTGATTAGGAACCTAAAATGGGGGACTGAGATTGAATTGAATTAAAAATTAAAAAACGAAGTCAAAGATTTTACGAATTAGAGTTCGATGAGTATTTTGATAATTATTTTATAAAATATAGAATACTATAGAAGCTGTATGAAGTTCTAAGAACGACTATTACGGTTAGAGCGATTAGTAGCGAAGCCGAGGTGTGGGAGAGCCCGCGAGGGCCGTGGGACCAGGCGGGTTGAAATTCGTGCGCTAAGAATGTGAGCAAACATCAAAAAGAAGAAGAAGACGAAGATCCGAGATGATGTTTCACGCCGCGTTCGATGGTCATCGCAAGATCAGCGAGAGGATGCCCTCGGTGATGACCTCGATGGTGGTGTCTAGGTGTCGCGAACCGACAAAGAGCTACAACATCTTCAGAAGAAACGTTTCGAATCTTTCTCTCTCGCTCTTTTTTTTCCTTTTATATACCTTCTTGCTTTTCTTCCCTCTGGAACGCGAGATGAGGATGAAGATGTCACCGAGAGCTACCCAACTCTCTCTCTCTCTCTCTCTCTCTCTCTCTCTCTCTCTCTCTTTCTCTGTGCGTGACCCTCGAGCAGAGTCAGCGAATTCCTCTTGGCCGATCGATACCGACCAAGATGGCACCCGACGATTCACACTCTCGACGCCTCTTTAGCGTCTGTTCACTTTCGCGCTCTCCTCGAGATGGACGAATATATTTCGTTAGGCGTTATAAACTTTCTCAGGCGCTGTTCGATTCCTCCCACTCTTTCTCTTTCTCTTTCTCTTTTTCTTTCGCTCTCGGAAGGGCAAACAGAAGTTTTAGATCGATATAGCGCTTCTACTTCTACGAGATTCGAGAAGCAATCCCCACCACCTTTTCCTCGCTTATTTTCGGGGTCCCGGAAGATTAAATTTACACACAGTAGCGCCGTGGAACAATGGCGTCGCTCTTGTTTGCGCGACTCGCGGTAAATATTTGATCCTGGCTTGTACGATACTCTCTATCTCGCTCGCGCGCGCGCGCCTTCTCCTTTAACTCCCCTCCTGTCGGCTCTCTTCTAGTCCTTCCTACTCGCGTCTAGAGTCTCCGGCTAGCCATAGCGTGTAACCCCGCCTTTCTCAACGAACTCTCGACCGGCGGTTGTGTGTACACGAAATTGCATACAGGGTGTCCGGATTGTCAGAATTGTATTTTTCTATATAAACTTCAAAATGTGTGTCAATTTCAACACACAACTTCAACATTCATTTCGACATTTTTTTTTCTGTTTTATTTGTTTGACATTAACATGGAATTGTTACAAGATATTTATTATTTTTAATTGTAAAATCAGTCTAAACTATTCTAGTTGACTTCAGTACTATTATAAAATGGTCTATGCAACTCGTGCTCAAAAAATAAAACTACTATAGCCGAGAAGATTTCGCTGGAAGACACCCAGTAGACGCGATTGCACATACCAATTCCCTCGTGTACACACTCAGCCTCAATCGATATTTGCTACAGCCACTTCGCTTTAATTGCTCGCGAATCGCGCGTTAATGACTATTGTCCGACAGACTAGAGAGGGGGGGGGGGGATGGCATAGGCGCGGGTGGCACACACTCGCCGCAGGGAATACACCGGCCCTGCCGAAAATTGCTACTCCTGCTTCTGGCTATGCTCTCGAGTGGGCCTCCGTTTTAAGGACACACTGGAGCGCGTAATGGCGTCCGTTTGCTCTACAAATACATTTTTCATTCCACCCGCTATATCTATATGTATATCGGGAGTGGATTTTTCGCTCGTCGCAGTTGAACGAGGTTTGCGTACGTGTACCTCGGAAACAAACGACCCTCTTTCTCTCTCTTTCTCTCTCTCTCTCTCTCTCTCTCTCTTTCTCTCTCTTTCGTTGGGACAAATCGCGCGCAGGAAGCGGAAGTCCATCACTACTGTAGCGAGACGCGAGAGCGAACGGAAGGGAGAATAGAGGGAGAGATGAAGTTGGTAGGCGTAGGTGGAGGACTCGTGCAAAGTACGAGAGAGAGAGAGAGAGAGAGAGAGAGAGAGAGGAACTGGCGGAACGACGCGAGATGAGATCGCGCCGGAAGTCAAGCCGGACCGGAATTCATAAAAACTGCCAGTCCGCGCTATCGTTTCCCGTGAACCGATTTTTTTCTCTCTTTCTCCCTCCCCCTCATCTCGTTCTCGTCGCGAATTTCTCCGCGAGTGCTACTTCCCGACGCTTATCAGAGGATTCGGCTCGGCGGGTGAACGCTCGCTGAAAATTTTGATTAATGGACCCGCGAAGATTGATGTCGTGCTCCCCCGACGACGTCATCGGCGAACCGTTGAAAAATATTCCACACGGATTGGCCGGGACCG
>NCVS01000784.1:34640-47677 GCA_003055095.1 Goniozus legneri
AAGGCGAAGAAGAAGACAACATTTCGTGTCGCCGAATCGAGCCCATGCCGTTCGATCTCGTGACGTGTCTTTTCTTCGTGAGCTCGAACAAGGCCTCGTTGTGGAAAAGGTGTCGGCGATACTCTCTCTCTCTCTCTCTCTCTCTCGCGAGATTTTTATACACTCCGTTTCGTTTTTTAACTCTTATCAATGGCCCCTCACATCTGTCTCGCTTTTTCTCGATTCGCCCGCTCCTTTCGTTAGGATCCTAGATTCTCTCTCTCTCTCTCTCTCGCTCTCTCGCGCAGGCACATATACTACATATCGCTCGCTCGTTCGCCCTCGTCATCGTGTCGATCCGCGCGAGCGAGCCCGGTGGGATATTAGAGATGCAAGATAGCTTTATTAAAGGTGAGAGCGTGGCAAGGCGCGCGAGCGAGAGACACCAACGAGTCGGTCGCCTTTGATCACGCGAATTATCGAGACGCGAGCGTCTCTTCAGCCTCTCTCTGGCTCTCTCTGTCTTTCCTTTTTGGCCCCTCTCCCTCCCTCTTTCTCTCGCTTTTTCTAACGGCACAAATATGGATCAGTGAATTCACGAAAATCTCGCTAACGAGGGATCCCGCGCTCCACATACCCGAAGTGCTTGTGAAATTTTCAAATTACACCGCGGCTCGGAATTTTCTACGTTTCTGATAATTAGTAATAGGTATTCTTGTGGTATTTTCGAACTCATTTTCGGTTTCAGCAAACGTGACAATATTTTTACCGAAATAGTTTTATAGATTTTTTCTCTTGGTATTCTCTAAACTCGAAAACGATCGGAGCTATAATTAAGAAAAAATTTTGTAGCTCGTCATCGATTGAATGAAACAATTAAACCAACTAATATCGATGAATCACGATTATCGGTGCCGATCGTGTACGTGACGAGCGCGTACACTCTCGCCGGATCGAGGGATCTTTCGCGTGACGTTTTTCGTCAGATTTCGAGAAGTCACGTTCGCTCGTGCGGAGAGACGAAAAGATGAGAGGCCGAGATATCTGATCCTTAGGTGGCTCACTTCTCGCCCTGGACTTCCCTCTCGGCCCCCCTCTCTCTCTTTCTCTATCCGAGAATTTTCATCTCCCCTCTCCCTCCCCGTATTTCTCTCGCTCGGATCGTTTCACGCCGCGGAATGGTGCCTCTCGCGCGAGTTCTGACAGCCGGCACGTCATTACACGATGACTCGGCAATCGAGGGGCCGAGAGAGGAGAGCGATCGCGAGTCCGCGAAGGACGCCCCGCTCGTGAGCGAACGAGAGAAAGAGAGCGGAGAGAGATAGAATGGGTTGCGTATGGGCTCGAGGATCTGTCGGGGGCCTCGAAAACGCGCCAGAGGTGAGAAAATACCCGTTTCGTAATGGAGCAGAGAGAGAGAGAGAGAGAGAGAGAGAGAGAGAGAGAGAGAGAGAGTAACCTGATGATCGAGAACGCGATCGAGGGATCGCGACCTTTTGCGATCGATGGATCGCGCCTGCTCTGCCCCCGAGAGCGAGATCGATCGTTTTCACCGCCTGTTTCATCTCGATTAATCCTTTCGGACTCAACGATCTCCTCTGATATTTTCAAATTAGCAATTTTTATTTAACGAATTTCTGCTTAGAGAAAATTTGTTGGAAACGCACTGGTTTGTTTCGATCACTCAGTTTTCTTGTGATAATATCAATATATCACAATGTACATTGTGATGATATAATTAATATGAAATATACATATTAATATTGAAATATAAAGAAAAATGAGATTGTTCTGGAAAAAATTATATTATCACATATATTAATATATCGCAATTATTATTTTATTTTTTTTTAATATTTCATTAGTTAAGAATATAAAATTCCTCGATTATAAAAATTCTTGAACAGAAAATGTTAAAATTTTGTTGACCAGTGTAATCTCCAATGTATAATATTCGAAACTCGACTTTCGAGATACACTTTGTTTACCGATGACGAAGGTAGATCTCGCGATCCGTCGCGACGTCGCGTCTCCTGACTTTTTCGAACTCTGACTCCCCTCGCACACCACACGCGCATAAAATTTTCTGAATTTGTTTTCCTCTTGTCGCGTGCGTAAATATCCGGGTACATTATCATGGAAATTCCTATAAAGACATCGATACACTCGAGATATCCCAGAATCTTATAGGAGTGCTCGAAAAAGCCCGATTATCGCGCGAATTACCGAAGTTCCCGGAGAAGCTGAATTAACGAATCGAACTTCGGATCGCGAGTTTACAAAAAGACGAGACGGGAACGGCACGAGGAATGATACAACGATCGAGACTCCTTTTTCTGAATTATCTATCGAGTGCACTCTCGTCCTCTCTCGCGACAAAGTGCAGAGTCACCGGCTACCTGGTTTCCGATCCTCGAGGTGCGAAGCCGGGCCGTGCAAGCCAATCAAAACATCTTATTAAAGCGCGCTAGAAAGAGGCGGCGAGAGCGATCGCGGGCAGAAAATAACCACGGGAGTGGTTCCCGATTTTGCCCTGCGCAAATAGAATGAAAAACGAGACGGTGGAATTATATTGTGAGGAAATCTTCCCTCGAACGGAACTTTGCAAAGTCAACGCGAGGTAAGGAAAAATGGAACAACGAGATGTCGTGTGGAAGGAGGAGAGCGAGAGAGAGAGAGGTGGGTGAGATAGAAAGATGAATGAGCAGGGTTGCAAGGAAAATCGCGATGAAAATACGCCACCGTATTTTCCCTTCTTTCCCGCGGAAGGCTACTAATTAATTACTGTGATTAATCAGAAAAGTTGGTAATTAGAAAGTTTCCGCGTACTCTGTAGGATGGTGGTAGGTTAAAATTAAAATGGTGGGTAGTGACGCTCTCTCTCTCTCTCTCTCTCCCTCTCGCTTTTCCTAGGTTCTCGTTTCGCGCAGAGTTGAAACTCTGCGTGCCGCGAAGCCCCGCCGTCTCCTAAGACCAGCAAGGCGGTGGAGTTTCCGATAAACTCATTAATTAAGGTAGATCGCGTTGAGCTCCCCCCTCCGCGACCTCCGAACCGGCCAGGGACTTTGGATCCGGCCAAAGAGCGGAAAAGCTCGGCCTCGATAAACTTCTCCCCCCGAAATATGGATTTAATTACATAAGACAAACCGAAGAAAGGATTGCATTCGAAATGAAGCCATTCGATGAAACTCGAGTCCTGAATGAGTTTTTTGAAGTTGTTAATTTGTAATACCTGTCATATTTTTCTCAGTGACTATTATCGCTATTTGTTATTTCAAAGTGTTTTCCTCGCATCAAACGCAGATCAATTATTCGCGCGTTCAGTCCTGGATTTCTCTAGGAAAAAAAAAAAATATAATAGCCGCGAGAGTTATGAGTTCCACCCCTCCTCGGCAATTCTAACCCTTGTGCTCCTTAGAAAATCACTCGACTCTGGCGCGCCCATTGTGCCCGTCGAGGGGTTGCCGTTTCTATATTCGATTTCGCGAAATCATATGCCATTTGCACGGCAACATAATCGAGTGTCTCTTTCGGAATTACAGTCACGAATGGATTACGTATATCAACATTCCCGAAAATATATTCTCCCTCTCTTACAGGTGATAAAAAAAAATAATGGATTATTAAATCGTCTTTCGCTTTTTCTCACCGAACGATGTCGCGTGGCTACACAGCGAGAGTTCTAACAGCGCGAATTAAAAAAAATTCTCATGAAAGTGCATTATCCGATATTACGCGGTGTACTTCGCACGAGGGATAAAGAGTACTCTCGGCCTTTTTTTGCGAAATAATAATCACGCGAGAGCGTTTTGTCGAGCGCTGCCCGCCTCATGCGCGCAATTTCGAATTAGGCGTTTGCTCTAATTTGAGCGTTTTCCCTCTCTCGGTGCGATCGTCTATTTACTCACTGACGTGTGAAAGGGATACGCGCGAGCCGATCGCCAAAAATAAAAAAAAAAAGATTGGGAGGAAGGGGTTGGGACTACAACCACCGGACACGCGAGTTGCGCGCCCCGGTGATTACTCGCCAACAGTTTTTTGCTCCTTCTTCGTTCTCCGCGACGGCGGATGCGGAATTTGGTCGAAATATTCAGCGACGCGGACTCCGGTCACGCGATCTCTCCTCTGTCTTTCTCGACCGTTTTTAGGAAATTTTCGGGCTTCGCTTTTTGCTTGGTGACGGAACGCGTCCAAATGTTTAGAATATACGAAATTATTTTTTTTTTTTTTTTTTTTTTTAATACACTGATAGAAAAATTATCTTGATTCAAGAGAAATAATCATCTTGATCTAAGAAAATTATTTCGAAGAAACTAGTTGTCTCATGTCAAGAATTTCGCTTGTCTTGGTTTAGATTTTCCTAGCGTAAGAGTTTCAACATTTCCGACCAAAAGTATTTTGAATTGATTCGAGAGTAGGTATATTGTCTTCGATCGAGACGATCAAATTCTTCAACCAAAAACATTATCGTTATCATTTTTTTATCTTGTTCAGAAACTACATAATACTTCAATCAAGAGCATAACTCTTAAACGAAGAATTTTTTGCTCTTCATCCAAGAGTTATAATTTCTCAGTTTAAGAATCGATTTTCTTGAATCAAGAAAAATGAATATTTTTAATCAAGAATTAAATTTTGAAGAAAAAATTTTTCTTGAATCAAGGTAGTTTTTTTATCAGTGTAAGAAGTACTATACATCATAATATTACGTTGTTTTTAGATTCTCAGGCTTCGTTTTTGCTCGACGTTGAAATGTTTAGAATTATTCTTTTTCTTAATAAAAAGTTGTACTATCCGTCATAATATTATAAAATATTATATACAAAATTGATATATCGCGATCCTTAAAACTTTTTTCGTGAATCGACGAATTTCCCCAAACGAGTTTTTTAATTTCGCGAGGGTGGAAACTAGAGAAGGACGAAGGTTAAAAGAGAACGCGAATGTAGTTTTCGTGAATACAAGCGCAGCGAGGCAGTTGGTCGGCACCGATAGCCGATATCGTTCCAGCCAGTTTTGGCCCCCGCTAACGTTCTTTTCACTCTCGCCGTATGATCCTCTATTATTTCACAGCTTCCGTTTTTACAGCCGAGCACGTTCATTAAAACCGACTCTAATATGCACGTTGGCCGACGAGATTTGTCTAAAAAAACGTGTGTGGCAAACAGCGACGATTCGACCAATAATACGTTCGCTAATTAAACTAAAAGAAGAGCTCGCGCAAAAACGACGAGTCAATTATTATCGTCGTTATCTCGCGCGCTTCGCTATTATAGACGTACGCGTGGAGACAAAGCAAATATTAATTTTTAATAAAGCTTAAACCGTAAATCACCCCCCGAGGGAGTGTAAATAACGCATAAATTATGTATAAATATATCGATTGTTGAATTTCGCGATTAGCTCGCCGGAGACAATCGTCGATTCACGTCAACGGAATCATTTTTTAAGTTGATCTCGGAGTCGACGGGGAATCACGTCGTAGTCGAAAATGAGGGGCGAAATGGGGCCGCACCCTTCACCGCAGATTGAAATTCTTAGGCTCGCGCTTCGGAGGGTCCGGAAAACACCCACCCTAAACACATCCCCTGTGATTTTGCGTCTCTCTCTCTCTCTCTCTCTCTCTCTCGCTCGCTCGCTCGTCAAGCTCAATCCGTTGACCATCTATCCGTTACGCACACGCCTCGAAAACCGCAGCAGTGCTATGCGAAATCACTTGAATTCGAGTTGATGAATCCGAGATGAATTTATCGAGTTTCTCGTTCGACTATTTACATTAAAACGATTTGCATTTATCGTCATTCTCTTCTTTATTTTCATTGTTATTATTTTCAGTCTGTTTATAGTTAACAGTTATCAAAAATGGAATCAGTTATAAATTATCTAAATTAAATAAATGGTATGTCCTTTTTTTTAATCTCCGAATTTCATGTTCGCGAGCGTGTTACAGATATTTGTCCCGATGTGTTTTATGTCGAGACCCGAGTTCCAATTTTGTCGTCCTCGTAATATATTCGTCTTTTTTTTATCTCTCGCTTCGTAATCGGAATTTCGCGTCACCCGGTGGCTTATAGCGGGTCGGGGAAGCCCCCGTCCCTGCCGTTGAGCGCGACGACGAGATTTCATTCTGGGGGGTGGTTCCAACCCCCCCTCAGCGAGATCTTTTAATTTGAGGCCAAATTCCTCTTGAGAATGAAATGCGGGAAGCCTCCGGAGTGGTCGTATTGCGCGAAGGGTGCCGAGCGTCTGCTGGTTGTTTGCCACGAGCACCATCATATCGTCGTTCTCCCTTCACCGCACGAGATTCTAAAACACACCCCCCTGGTTTCGTGCTGAGCTTTATTCAATCTCTGTACGATCAAAAAAAAAAAAAGACACTGACCAATTCTGTACAACAAGTTATAATTTTATATGATTTTTAATATTACTGTTTATTGCTACGAATAAATTGAAAAATCAAAATCAAGCTTTATTCGAACTTTGGACGATCGATAAAAAACACTGACCAACACAACAACTTGAAATTTTATAGGATTTTTAATATCACTGTTTGTTGTTTTACAAATTGAAAAACTCAAAATAATGTTTCGACGCCAAATTTCGTACCGAAAAGATCGATTTTCCATTTTCACTTCGTTACCAGTTTCGAAGCTTATTTATCGGCCGTGGCAGTTCGTGTATTTCGCGATATTTCAGATATTTCGAGGAAGTTTACCGGGAGTAAGCGACGATATGCTTAAACAAGTATCGATAAACGTCGCCGTAAGGTACCCGGGGTGGAATTCTTTCGGGCGCATTCCACGCGAGCTGGACGTGAATGCAAAAAGAGGAGAAAAAAAAATGGCAGGCTCACGGTGTAGGAGGTGCGAGAGAGTCCCGACTCGGGTGGCCCTCGACAAGAAATCGTAGGCGATTTCTCGCGCAGGTGTGTAAGTAAGTGCGTAATGTATTCGCGTTGCGATATATCGCGTCTTTCCGGCATAATGAAGTTATGCGCGTATTTTTCCGAATTTTATCGATTCATAAAATCTCAATTCCCGAGCTTCGAGTGCACAACTCTCCCGATGAAAAATATGGATAACGTTTTTCTTCTGATTAATCTGCAACTCAAAAAAAAAAAACTCACAAAGGAATTGTTATTTATTTCCCTGAAGCAAATTTGTATAAACTTTACTAGAAATTCAGGAATAATCCGTTCGATTGTTTACGTACACAGAAAAAAAGGATCACTTGAATCAAGAAATATATACTTGATTCAAGAGAGTTATGCGGAAGAAAGAAAAATTCTGTCACCAAGAAAATAATTTCTCCATATTAGTAGAAAATCAAATTCTTGAATTGAGAATTTCTTTTCTTGAATCAAGTATTGCCATACTCGAACCAAATCTATTTTGTTTTATCCTAAGATAATTATTTCTCAAATAAAAAAAATGGTTTAAAAATAATAATAGCAAGTGATATTTTCTTGAATGAACAATATATTGACTAATTCAAGGACACACGTTATTGGATCAAGAAATTCACAACTATTGTTTTTAAAATGTATTTCTTCATTCGGGAAAGAAAAAAAGACTTGATATTGGAAAGTATATTTCTTCCGCATAATTTTCTTGATTCAAGTAATCCTTTTTTTCTGTGTTGGAGTAGTTTTTTCTCTAAAATTTATTCCTGTCGTTCTGGATACAGTGAAACTATAACAGTGTTGGGTTAAAGTACTATACTGATTAATCTGAAACTTGAAAAAACTCACAAAGGAATTGTTATTTATTTCACTAGAAGGAATTTGTATAAACTTTACTGGAAATTGAGGAATAATCCGTTCGATTGTTCACGTAGGAGTAGTTTTTTCTCTAAAATTTATTCCTGTTGTTCCGGATACAGTGAAACTGTAACAGTGTCGGGGTAAAGTGGGCCCGGTCTAGTAAACGCGAACACATTAATTTTCTCTCTATGAATCTCGTAACCTGGCAGCTCGCTAACCGGAATGTATAAGTAAGGAGCTTTATGCCATCCTCGCCCACGCGTACGCAACGCCCACCGAAAAACACCGACTCAAGCCAAACATCGTTCCCAACGGGCAGCGGGTGTTAACTCTGGCGTTAAGTGGTTCGTCAATTGGTACCGGATACCGCGGAATAATCGTTCTTCGCTCGAGAACTTTGCGGATACGTGAACCTTGTCGGCGGAGGCTTTGTAAGTCACTTTGTCCTACGCAAATTAAGTTTCACGGTAGCAGCATCGTTCACATTTTTCGAGGCTACTTAAATTGTAAAAATTGTTATTTTTTTTATCAAATTCAGAATATAGTGTGTAGGTTGAAATATTACTTTGCCTAGTAATTTGAATATTTCACAATGCGATAAATATTAATTTTATTTGAGCAACTATATTTTCTCACGACTAGTTCGAGGGTGTATCATGTTAGATGTGCGGTGTCGCGAGCCTGTAATCGAAATTCAGAGATTAATTAAGAAACCTACTCAAATTTCACGAAAGGCGTGGGCGTCCGAGTTCCCTCGAGTCTTCCTCCTCGTCCGTTCGTCCCGGCGTTTCCGGTTCTTCGAACAATGACGTTAAACAATCCCCACACGAATCTCCGTAACGCAAACAGAACATCGAACAAGTCGGAGTTTGTGAAATCAATTCTACCGGCGTACGCACGCTTCGCGATAAACGCAAATACAGAAAATCTAACAGAGTATCGGCGCAACGAGCGTAAGCGGCAAATATCGCTGACTCTGAGGCAAACAAGAGAGAAAGCGGGAAAATATTTCGGCTCGAAATTTCGGAGGGTCGGCAGGGCGCTGTCCTCGCGAGATATCGCGGGATCCGTAATGAACAACTTACGTGTGTGCGTTTACATCCTACGCGACACGCGCTGACGGGGGGTGACCTCTCTCGAGTACAATACGCGTCTCCCTAGGGACGCTTATCTGAAATTACAATGTTACTCGCACCGCTCGAAGCCTCCGGACCGCCGGTTAGGAGTCTCAAATCGGAACGATAAAGATATAATTCATAATAATTTCTTCGAGAGAATGAAAATTCGATTACGCATCTGTGCAGCAAAAAAAAAACAGATGCAGTTGAAAATTGCACAGAATCAGTCTGGGAGCAATATTCGTCTCGTTTTTTAATATTTTCGAGCTTTCTATGTTCGAAATAAAAGCTCATTCGCAGGAAAATTCTCGAAAAATCTCGTACACTTGAAAATCCGGAGAAAGAAAAAGTGGGGTTCCGAAAAAGAGCGTTAAGCGTGAAATCAAAAGGAAACTGCGATTGAAATTTCCACGAGTGGGACGCCCCGGCGAGAGCGGTAGTCCTTAAAGAAGAAGAGCGAAAAAGACGGAGATTCGTCGGCGAGTCTCGCGCTTTTCTTCTTCCCCCTGTCGCGCCATTTCGCGCCTTCTTTGAGATGCGACTTCTCATTACGCAGCCGCAAACTCGATTCATCGTCTAGTGACGAAAGAACTCGTTCGTCCATTTATCGGATCTGGATATTTATTTAATGAGAACGAAAATTAGCTATTTCAAGTTGAAATTTGAAGCACATTTTCTGGATATTTTGTCGAGTGGAATGAAAATCTGTTAAGTGAAAAATTTATTGCTTGATTTAACAATCATTTTGTCAGACAATTATTTCATTGAACTGTCAAAATGTCCTCGTAGCAGTATGTGAATGCTTTAATTGGTTCAACATTTTTTCTCAGTGTAGAAGTAGTAGAATGTTTATTTGTAATTTTAAAAGACAACAAGTGAGATAAAGAAAAAATAGTTTGGGAAGATGTGCGTGATCGAGATTCGCCATCGATTCACCCTCGCGTGTCCTGTCGTCGTTCCACCCTCTCATTCTCTCTCTCTCTCTCTCTCTCTCTCTCTCTCTTTTGATTTCATCTTTCACGCCTCTCAACCGGTAGTCCTTCCTTCCTTCCTCTCTTTTATTTTCTTTCCATGAAACCGATCCTTTGGTGGGTTTTTTATTTCTCTCTCTCTCTCTCTCTCTCTCTCTTTCTTCCTCTAATTCCGAAATTCCAGAACTCGTCACGAAGAGGTTAGCTGGGTTCTGCCAAAACGTGTTCGAAATTTCTGTATTAAACTTCAACTAAAATATGGGGAGCAATTAACACGTGAAAATTCAAGTAACTTTTTGTCTAAAATTTAAAAAGCTTTTTGTGAATAGAATGAATCGAAATGAAACAAATTTATCGAACGTTTCAGCAGCCGAATGGGAAAAATCGAAATTCTGTGTAACGATTGAAAAACGAGGTACGAATAAAAAATAGCGCTGTATCAAATGACGTACAGCAGGAGAGAAACGTACTGGCTGCTTTTAACTCGACTTAACCGCCCCGGTAGGGTCGCGTGGCTTCTAAACGTCGTTCGCCAACGAAAACACTGGCGTCTGCGATGAAGTGGCGCGAAACTACTCCGATTTACAGAAACACACCCCCCCGTATTTACGAATCGCAAAATAGAGACGCGCAAGTTCCCGGAACGAAACGAGTGAAGAAATCCGAGATTCAATAGAATTTCTCATCTCTCTCCATCGTTTTTTTTTCATAGGAAACTTTGGCGACGAGATTCACTCTCGTCGCAGAATGGATAGAAGATCGGTGATTAAGGGTGGGAAATATATATACACATATAAACTGAAAAACTCTCCTCTCTCTCTCTCTCTCTCTCTCTCTCTCTCACGCGATTAATGAGCGGTGTTTGTTGTTAATTGCTGCCGCCATTAGGTTTGCATCTCTCGCCTCCTCTCTCTCTCTCTCGGTATTTCGCGGCTATCTCTCTCGCAGACTCGGTTTTGCGATATCTATCCGTCTCTCGCTCTCGTTCACGGATGAGCGAGGAGCAGAGAGAGACAGAGAGAGAGAAACCCTCTCGACTCACTCGAAAGCAGAGTGAGCGCATGTTAATGATCGCCCCGGCCGCAGCGGCCTTTATCTTTTCCACCTCATTTGCGCACCACGAGTGGGCCCGAGGGTTGCGAATCTCTCTCTCTCTCTCTCTCTCTCTCTCTCTCTCTCTCTCGCTCCTCCTTGCACCTCTTCAACTCAACGTTTCACGTGTTCTCGTATAAGTTCATCGCTTCGATTCCCGACCTCGTCTTATTCTTTTCCCTCCTGACTCTTTTTTTCGAGTTAGAGTGAAAGACGGGGAGAGAAAAATTAATAAAGGAGGGGCGGAAGATAAAGAAGCGAAAATGTCCGTTTACTCGTTATACGCAGGGGCGATATTTGAAGAGAGCTCGAGAGGGAGAGGGAAAAAGAGACGAGGCTCTGCCATATTTATACATTTAATTGCAATGTTTCACGGGGATACGGTTCTTCGATGTTTCGTTCTTTGTATGCACCTTAGGCTGATCGATCGCGAGAAATAATGGGACTCTTGCATCGAACATTCACAATTATTTATCACGTAAATATCTTTTGTGGCATATAATCTAACATTATGCAAATATTTTTTTTCTAATTGTGCGATAAATTATACAAATTTTACACGGACGAATTTTTCCCCTCTTGAGCATTATCAAGAACTAGACTTTGATTTATGCGCGAGGGTGTAAGGTTGGGCAAAAACGCGGAAACACCGAGACGATGAGATTAATTTTATTACTTCCGCGAGAGTAATTATCGCATTATTTTAGGCCGGACGAACTTGTCGCGCGACAATCCCCCCCCCCCCCTCAGTTTCCCATTATATTCAAAACTTTCGCCCCGAGAGTTCCCCCCGCGCTCTTTATCCCCTCGAGATCGCGATTTTCGCCCAATCGTCGAAAACAAATTGCGCGTTTTATTCGGGCAGAGAAACACTTTATGTACACACCGATGTTCGCGAATATACTCTCGCTGAAAAAACAAACAGGACGGCAAAGTGGGTGAAGGGTGTGTGAGAGAGAGAGAGAGACAGTGCATTCGGTAGGTATAGCAGGACCGCGACGAAGTCCGAGGTAAGTATCGGTAAATAATCGCGCCCGACGTTACATTACCCCGGCGGAATTTATGATTCGGGCACCGGTTCGGTCACGTTCGCCGGAGGGCTCGTTTCGTCGTCTTCTTCTTTCCTTCCTTTCGAACACACCGAAAAACGAACGAGACGACGAACAGAAGCGAGATGGGAGCTAGAGAGAGAGAGAGAGAGGAGTCGAAAACGGAGTGCATGATTAAAAAAGAAAAAGAGAGGGATGGAGTATCGTGCACGGAGGCTCTTAAACGCCTCGCTAACCAATTTGCCACGGCGTGTCCACTAGGTGATAAATATTGCCCGATATTCCTCGCGAGCGAGTCTCCATTTTAATATCGAGGCTTTCTGCCGAATTCAACTGTAAGAATCGACGGGCGAGCGTCACGCGAAAATTTCGAACGCGAGAAATTGCGTTTAAAAATAACGCGAGATATGTGAAAATTTGTTGAATTGTTTGTTTGTTTGAAAGTATTTTGCTAATTTAACCCTTAGAGGAGCGGCATGACGCTTCTAAGCGTCATCATGTTATTCCATTGCAAAGAAGAAAATAACCAAAATCGAAAACACGAATATTGATTCGATAATTGTGATTTTGTACGCTTTAAATGTATTTGTATTTGTATTAGAAAAATGCAAGTAATAATGCGCTCCTTATTTTCTCATCCGTTTGCGATATTCTTGAGGGGTGGCCGGTTACCAGACCTTTTACGATGGTATGTGAATATGAAACAGGCATTTCTCATTTTCCTTATCCAAAAAAATACTGAGAGTAATATTACAGACACAAAAAAATTTTTTATTCTACTTCAAAAATTTTCATCGTTGTTCCATACCGTTCCCGACCGGCATGACGCTTTTAGGCGTCATGTACTAGTTCCCCGATATTTGCACTTGGTTTGATAGTACAGACCAATTGTTAGCATCAATAAAGAACGTTTAAAAAATTTTTTATACCGGTCGTCTAAGGGTCAACAATGAAAATAAACGTATTGTTCGAGAGGATCAGATTTTACAATTAAAACGATAAATATTTATCCCGATGTATGCAAATAAATACACTCGAAATATTTTTCGGTGCAATTATGAAAAAA
>NCVS01000784.1:47711-175828 GCA_003055095.1 Goniozus legneri
AAAAAAATCGCGTAATCGTGTTCATTTCGCGACTGTGTAATCAGTGTAAATCAGGGACAACGTAAATCACCGATGAACGGCTCGTTCTAATGGGCTGTTCGTCTCTCTCGAGTGAAAAAAAAATCGATTCCCGCGCGCAACAGCGAAATCAAATTCGGAGGTACTAGAATTTCCCGTGGAATCGCGCACAGTGTACGATTCCCACTTTGAATCGCAATAAATAAAATTCGGTTATTCCGCCCGCGACTCGATTTACAATCGACCACCTCGTTTGCAGCGGCACCCCGTGTGTGGTCGTACGAGCCGGCGACGCCCTCCAATTGGTAGCCCCCCCTCTCCCTCCCCTCCTCGCGCTAAAAACCGATTCGAAACGCGGAAAACTCGAAGAGAGGAGGAGGGGAGGGGACCCGCGCGCGCAATCTGTTAATCACGGGCGATTAAATTATTAATATACGGATAATTACAGCGTCTCGGTGGGCGACCCTCTCGAGCTCGCGAGGCTCTCGCTCGCTCGCTCGCGCCGGCCTTCTTCGTAATTTATCGCTAGGGTCGGACTCGGGATGTAACCCCTCCGCGCGCAATAACCGAATTTCGATATTTTTTATAGTCGTCGTAAATCTGCGCGATAATTGACAAATTTTTCCTCTCACTCGTGGTTTACAAGTTCGAGCCGTAGGATTTGTTTTTCTAATTAAGCGCGCCAGTTTTTCCCTCGTGTTGTAGTGCTAGTGTTAATATAGCGAAGCTAGTCAATTTTACTGATTTTATGATTAATTTATTTGCATAGGTTCGAATAAATAATTTGCTAGACAAAATATTTGTTTGAATTGAAGATACTAATTTTATATAAACAATATTTCTTTATTCCAAGTAATAATTAAATTTATTCAATTTCTATATTTTTGAATAGATATTAGGTATGTTCATCTAATTTTCAGCGTAGTTTGATTTAAATAAAATCCGTAACTTTGCTCACTGTTCGACATGAAACTCGTACAAACCAATTATCGATTCCTGGTTCTATATACTTTCCTAATTTTATGATTAAGATTTTACGTCGCATACGTAATTATTGTTCATGGAAAATAAAAATTTGTTGAATTTACATAATATTTGTCTGCACACGTTCGAATAAATATTTAATTTAGACAAAATATTTGTTTGAATTAAAGATACTAATTTTATATAAACAATATTTCTTTATTCCAAGTAATAATTAAATTTATTCAATTTCTATATTTTTGAATAAATATTAGGTATGCTCATCTAATTTTCAGCGTAGTTTAATTTAAATAAAATCCGTAACTTTGCTCACTGTTCGACATGAAACTCGTACAAAACAATTATCGATTCCCGGCTCTATTTGCTCCCCGATGGAGACTCGTTTCTTTATTTGTTCGCGATAGGCTCGCCAACGCCTACCCGCGCTCGCGTGCGCGCGCGCACTCGCGAAACACGCACCGGCTGATTTATGAATCGGAAGGGCGTAAATCATCGTACGGCGGAGAGGAGGCGTTTACGCGGCTCAAAACGAATTAATTGAAAAGACACCTACGTGTACGCGAAGATAAGGGGATACGCTCTCCTCGAAGGGAATCGGATCGTCCGCAAAAAGGCGACAAGTACGCCTAAATGAATTAACGTCGTTATAATAAAACGCGACACTGATATACGATAATCGAACGTGCGGCCGGGCTCGTTAAGTTCGTTTGACTTTTTACTCGACGAAGAGCCGAAACGCGATTCTCCCCCCAACTCGCTCTCGCGATATTAACGAAGCCCGGGAGTATTCGTTAAAAACGCGCGAATTTACGATCGCGAATAATGCGAGCCGTGGAGGGACGAAAAAAAAAAATGTAAAAATAGCGTCATCGATACGAAACGATACGCCGATACCTTTCATTCCGCGGGCCACGGGAGTAATCATCGTTACGGCTCAATTACGACGCGACTGAAAAATGTTATTTACGCGCTTTCGATTCAACGTTAAACGCGTGGCCCCGCCAGATCGCGATCGAGCTATCGAACGTTGGCGTTCGAATTTACAAAAATTTGGAATATCAATTTGAAATATTTTATGAAACGATCCTTTCGAAAAGAAAATTTTTCACAAAGCTCAATTAAAATTCGTTTATCTCACGATTTGTTCATCTACACTAAAAATAAAAATTTGTTGAGGCTACTTAGTATTTATTTGAAACAGGGAATAAACACTTTGTTCGATGGAATAAATTATTACTTGAAACAAAAAAATAAGTAATTTCAACAAATTTTTATTTTCACTACAGCTATGTAGCTCCTATATTTTATGAAATTAAATCCCTTTACAAAAAAATTGGTCATAAAGCTACAAAGTTTGTTTGTCTCATGATTAATGGCTTCGTCCAGTATCAAGTATTTGATATTTATTTATATTTGTCGTTAAATTTCATCGAGTGGTGAGAATCGAGAGCTCATACCGCGCGAGATATCGGTGGACGAATAATATCGAGGTGCGGATAGGAGCGAAGATCTCGCGGCAGAAGGATGACCCGCGACCTCGACGCGTTTGCGGTTCCCGGTCGGATTCCCGCATAATGCCTCATTGTAATTACAATAAAGGTTATCTCGCCGGGGGATTTCGAGACTCCGGGGCCGTTCAGTCATTCGCGTTTATTGAGATGGTAAGCGGCTACGGGGACCGGGTTAACCGAGTCTCGCCCGATCGTACTCTCGAAAAATCCCTCGCTCTCTTTCCAACGAACGCCTACCTCCGGTTTCGCGAGTGGCCAGAAACCGTGTGGGCGCGATAACTTATCGAGATATTTATCGTGGTGTATCTGCTTGGCCTGGAATCCTCGAAGATGACGGATGGACAAAGATAAGTGAGAAAGAGAAAGTAAAAAATAAAAAGAAGAATAAAAACTATTGATTTAGTTTAATCAAATCTCACGTAATTTTAATTTTCAAAAATAAGCGAGAAAAAAAGCTTTCTTTAAAAATATCGCCTCTTCGAGAGACAAAGTTACGAGAGGGGTAACAGTTGAGATAAATAAAAAATAATAGCCGAATAAATAATTCGGTTAAACAAATCGTCTGACGTATTTTAATTTTCCACTCGAGTGACAAATGAGAAAACATCCAGCCTCGAAATTATTTGGCTTGGCTGCAGTTGTAGGTAAACGGCTTCCTCGAAGGTCGGGATGGCGCGAGTAAAATTTACGTCCCGCGATCGTCGAACTTCGGAGTCGGTAGGACTGCGCGCACCCACCGAGAGCGAGCGTGCTTCAAAAGAAGCCGCGCGAGCCCCGAACGCGAAAATTATTCCGGACAATCATCATTATGCCGTGTAGGTCCCACGAACTTCGTGGCTCGCAATCTTCAACTTCGATATATATATTTTTGTCAGTTCGACGAGGGTAAAAATGCCAGCGCGTGAGTGCGCAAGAGCCTCTTGCCTCCGGTAATTGCCGGAATGCACTTCTTCATTTGTGAGAAAAGTATGCGTTCTTGACACTTTTAGATTTGAATTCCTTCGAATGGCGTTGAATACTTTCCTAACATATTCGTTCAAAAATCAAAACAAGAAGACAAATGTTCAGATTTACAGTTTAAGTTTATAGTTATTTTTTTGCGTAAAAAATTTATTGGTTGATTTAACGATTATTTCATCGAACTGTCAAAATATCTTCTTGGCAGTGTACGAATGTTTTAACCCCCTATGGGCCTGTGTAACTTCCAGGTCACATTTTAATTCATCGACATTTTACAAAATAATTAATTTTTTACAACACAACTAATACTAGTACGCAGAAATAATAAAGTAATTTTTTTTAAATCTAAAAAAATTTAAAAAAATAAAAAAATGAAAATTTGTTTTCATTTGCGCATATAAGTTCATAATTTCTTATTTTTCGTTCACAAATTTGAAGTTGAAACAAAAATTCGGCCCATAGAGGGTTAATTGGTTCAAACATTTTTCTCTGCGTATATCTACACTGAAAATGAAAATTCATTGAAACTACCGAATATTTATTTTAAAATATAGAAATAAACATTTTCTTCGATGGAATAAATTATGTCTTGGAATAACAAAATAATGCTTAGAATAAAATTGGTATTTTCAAAAACAAATATTTGTTTGTACACGACATTTGTTTGAACGTATGCAAATGAATATCGAGTAAATTCAACAGTGTGTACTGAGTAAGTACAGTATATTAAGTAAGTTCAACAGTGTAAATTTCACTTTTCTCGAGAAAACGTGAATCGGACACAATGGCGCTTTTTTTTGGCTCGAGATAATACTCCTCTCCACGTGTCGGCGCGGATAAGTTTATCGCGCGAGTTCCCCGAGTCGAACGGAGACGCTCGGAGGTACCTTCGGGTGTGACATGTTAAATGTTTCGGATCGGTAGCGGATTGGCGCGATCGCTATCGGCAAGGAGCGGCCGAGGCCGTATCGCGTTACACGCGCGTGCATCTTTTGCGCACTTCGCGAGTGCCGCGCCGAGAGAGAGAGAGAGAGAGAGAGAGAAAACGTAAGAAGAAGAAGAAGAAGTCATACGCGCACTTGGACATGAATTACTGGTTACAAGCGCCACCCGGTAAATCTCGCGAGCCCGTCCGCTACCGGTTTAGCAGTTTCGCGTGATTTAAGGACGATTCCGAAATCGAAGATTAATTCTGCAGTCCCTCCTCGGAGTTTCTCGTACGTGGCGCAATTTTTCCATCAGCTGGCTTATTAAAATTAAATAAAACGACGGTACGCCACGCTTGTTGTTGTTTCTTTTTTTTCAATGCCAGCAGGTAAGCAGGCTCGATCGAATTAAAACTCGAGGTAATGAGGGGGTTCATCAATTCTCGTGACATTTGACAGACTCGCACGCACCAATTTTTTTCCCCCTCCTGTTTTTTTTTTTTTTTTTTTAACCGGATACTCGATACGATTTTTTTGTCTTTCGAATTTTGAGGGGGAGGGGGGTGAGGCGGTTAAAGACCGAGGAAAAGAAGCCGCGGAGGAGGAGGACGGAAGTTTCTCGGAGGATACCTACGGGTCAGGGATTTGGCGAAAGTCCCGGGTGGAATTGCGTGGAAAATTACAGGTCCAGCTTCCGTCCGTGAACGGAAACGATCGACTGCGGCGCGGTTCTCATGGAGGTCATAAACGAAGGCGGAAGAACGCAAATATGACTTTTGTTTCGTTCGATTCCTCAATTACATTTTTGTCGAAGAAAATTTGTTCACACCTTCGTCTGTTTTAACACTAATCATAGGGTAACAAATCGAAGGTTTTGAATTTAAATTATCGAACAGTAATTGTTTTTTAAGATAAAATTAATATAATTGAATTAATTAACCCTTTGTATCGTGAATGAATTTTTGATACACATTTTGGAAGTACAATTGGGTGTATAATGTCAGCCTCTCTTCTGAAAAATGAAACTTTTAAAAATTGTACTATATTGTACAACATCCATAAAAAATTTTAAAAAAATATATATTCATATTCAAAATTGTCCGATTCGTTGTTTCTGGATTGCTCTTGTTCCACAGAACTTAATAAAATGCAACTAATTGAAGGATTCAAGATTTCGCAAAAGTTTCTCGCAAGTCTCCACGGGTCCCGAATACTATTGTATATAATCTCTGCCGATAACGAATTTTTTGAAAATTCTTGGGGTTGTACATATAGTATCTGGGTCCCGCGGAGACTTGCGAGAAAGTTTCTTGAAATCTCCTATTCTTTAATCAGATGCATTTTATTGAGGTCTATGCAACGGGAGCAACACAGAAACTAGAGGCTAGACAATATTGAATTTATAATTTTTTAGTTTTCTAAATTTTTTGTAGAAATATAGTACAAATAAAGTACAATTCAGTACAATTTTTGAAAGTTTCATTTTTCAAAAGTGGGAGACTAATATTATACACAGTACAATTATGTAAAAGAAATAGAAACCAAGTAAAGTCCCGGGTCGAAAAATTTGCACACTTTTTAATCTAAGTGATCGATATTTGAACTCGTTGATCTGTTTTTGAACTATTCAGTACATTTTAATCTATCTTTGGTCTACTGACTTGCGTAATAAATGTATTACGAAAGATCCAAATAAGACTAATTATGGAACTTGGACAAAATTTTTTTCTTAAATCTTATTAGAACAAAACAAGATTAATGTTGATGACAAAAAAGTCTGAAGTTAATCTGAAGGCGATTAAAAACCGATCAAATAATGTCATAAAAAAGTCTTAAATTGGTCCGAAATGTGAATAATACGGGCAAAAAACAACCAAATTCTATTTAAAAATAAAATATAAAATTAATTAAAAGATATTAAAAAGTATTATAAGTTTGAAAACAGATCAATTTTTTTTACCCGGGGTATCGGCAGGTTTATAGTCAACAAACTAAATGGGTCGACACTCGGGCTCTAATCGCCGAATGATTTTAAAGTGGACCCCGCGCCCAAAACGGTAGGGATCCTAATTGAATTAGGAGCTCACGAGGCGTTCCCGGGACTCTAGTAAATTCCGAAACCGTCACTTATGCGCGCACCGAAGAACCTTTCATTTTCGAAACGGTATAAGTGCGGCGAGGAGGGGCCGCGTGTACGGTTTGCCAACAACGAACGCGCGAAAACTCCGAAATCTGGCGGCGCGAATCGAGTCGTAAATAAACACTCGTAATCGGATTGCGAAAAATGAAAACTCGTCACTCCTCTCAAATGTAAACTCGCGCTTCGAGAGTGATTACTCGCGGTTAATTTTTTTTCCCCTCTCGCTCCTCTTTTTTTTCAGAAAATTCCCTTATCGCGCGCGAAATTTCGTTTAATTGCTCGATGTAACGCGCAAGCTCTCGCGCTGAAAAAGAGAGACGGAAAATAATAAACGAAAACGGGGGGGGGAAGGATACTTTTTCGCCGTTTAAATTTTCCGCGATCCCCGGCGGAGGGAAAAGAAGCGAGCGAGTTCATTTATCGCGGCATTATCCGCGCACGCTCGTCGCGCTTTTTTTCCCTCGCCGGTAATGAAGATTTATTACGGCATCGCGCATTCATTCGCCCGCGCTCCCGCGAAATTAATCTCCAGCCGTTTCGTTATGTACGCGGATCGTCGAAAAACAGTTCGAAACCATTCTCGTCGATTTCTCGACGAAATTCTTCATTTTTCGAAGTGAGTAGCGTAAACCAAATTTTCATTCCCATACTGAGATAAAAATGTTATTGAACCAATTAAATATGCAATCATATAGTGCCGAGAGGATATTTTGTTGAGTGGAATAAAAATCTTTTGAGTGTAATATTTATTGGTTGATTTACCAGTTATTTTGTCAGACTAAACAATTATTTCATCGAACTGACAAAATATCCTCTTGGCACTATATGATTGCATATTTAATTGATTCAACAACATTTTTTGTCAGCGCACGTCAACAAAATCTTGGAATTTCTCACCCTCTCGAATACAATCAAACATTTATGTTCCATGTTTTCCATGTTACTCTTCATGTAATATAATCCTGTTTCATACTTATTTTCATATAAAATTATTCATTGTAGTCGCTAATAACCAAGATGCTGATATTTAAAAAAAATTCATTATTAGAATATACCTAAATCATTATATTATTCATTATATTATATATTATATTATATTATTCATTATTATTATTCATTATTATAAAATTAATCTCCTAAAATGGGCTCGCGATTATTTCCTCGAGCGCGAAAATACTCGCGTACCGATGCACGTCAGGCCCCTCGTTCGCGGTTTCGATGATCGTTATTAGATAGTAATTAACTTCATTCACGAGAAATATTCCCCTGGGATGTTTCGAGGGACCGGTGGGCCTTCCTGTCGATCGGAGAGGAGTGTGCGGTGTGCGTTGGGTGGTAGGGGGCGTGTGAGCGAGACGAAAACGAGCGAAAAATAAAACCGCGAACCGCGGCTGGGCCCGTAGGAGACGGACACGCGGCCGCAACAGGTCGCGTGACGGAAGCACCGATCGTCGGCCGAGCTCACGTTACGATACATATCGTGTATTTTGCCCTGTGCGCGTTGCACCTAATGCACATGCGACAATGCGATGAACTAGATCAAATCTTTTCGTAAACAATTACAATTTTTTTGCAAACTCTCCTCCTAATTACTCAATCTAATCGTATACACTGCAAAAAAATTTTGTAGAATGTACTGAATATTTATTCACATAAGTTCAAATAAATATGTAATTCGATAAAATTATTGTTCGTAAATATTAAGTAAATTCGACAAATTTTTATTTTCAGTGTACCAAATGTTTAAACAAAAATAAAAAAACTTTATTTTGTTCGAAACAATTTCCGGTCCGTCAGCCAGTCGCAGTTCGTCAAATCTCAATGTAAGTTTTATCGATTGGAAGACACGCCACCGGGACGATTTTCGTGAATCGGTCTCGCGGTGTAAGACAGCAGCAGCAGCAGCATCTGAGGATGTGGCAATTACGTCTGGACTGAGCTCGCCACAGACGGACGGGACCGCAGCCGCGGAACGCCCCTCGCGTTACACATATGTTCCGGGGCATTTCTCCCTCCCCCTCCTCCTCCTCCTCTCCTTCTTCCTCCGCGAGACAGCGTCTTGCCCCTTTCGTGAGGCTCGTTCCTCCAAACGCTCGAAATTAAATAACACGTACGTACATATATACGCGTCTCCTCCTGTGGGAACCTCGAGCGGGCTTTGTCTTCTCCGGCGTCCTCGGGAACGGTCAAGAACGAAAAGTTGACATTGACAGCGCGGTGTCAAATGTCACGGCGACGGGAAACGCTCCGCGATTTTTCGCGGCCCCTCGCGAGTCCAACGAATCGCGAGCCGGCCGCGTTTCGCTTCGAATTAAGATGTTTCGGAGAAAAACGTTTACGAAAATAGCATCGGGTATCGGGAATCGCGTGCTCGAGTTCGAGGCTTTCGTATTTCGAGTCTCCGGCGAGAGACGCGTCGTAATTACGTACGAAAATGTAAATTGCACGCGTGTGTGTCCGAATTGCGCGAGAGATCGAAGGGAGAAGTAAAAAAAATGGGACAAACGTGTCGACGCTGTGAGGAATCTGTGCCTCTGTAATAAGCCTCCGAGCCGCGTTATTTCTCGCTCGTTTTTCACTTTTTCTCGGGGAGTGTCACGCGAGTTCCCGATGACTCGATGAACAATCCCGTTCGAGAATTTCGCGAGAGAATCGGGTCATGCTTCTTTTTTTTTAAATTAAAAATATCGGGCTCTACTTATTTTGAGTTCTCTCGGTACTCGTGCTGTACACTGACAGTAAAAATTTTTCAAAGATACACTGCAAACAAGGTACTATATATTCAATTTGGTAGACAAAATTATTTGAATTGCTGATATCAATTTCATTTAAACTGATATTTAGTTGTTTCGAATTCATTTGATCGAATTAAATATTTTTTTTGCAGTGCAATATTTAAAAATATAGAAAAAAATATTAAAAAAATAACGGGAGACTCGTCTACGTAATTCTCGTGCGTATTCACTTTTGACAATGGACAAATTTTACGATCTGTCATGTCAAAACCTCTCCGCACGCGATGACCCCGACGAAGGCCAATTCTAACGGTAGTTCGATATTCACTGAAGCAAAATTGGCCGGATTTCTCAAAAGGCGATGTGAATTTCTCTCATGCGGAAAGAAAAAAGAAATTTTCCTTGAGAAATAATTCTAGTAGATTTGAAACATTGTTTGAACTGTTTGAAACAAGTCCAATTACAAATTAATTACATTAAAGATGTTCAGGAGTCACAACAATCAATACAATAATTTTTAATTGAAGTTGAATGTTAGTACGAAATATTCACTTTTTATAAAATTAAACTTTTCACCTAGACAAGATGTACCATGAATGACTCCTGAACACCCTCAGACAATTGTTTCCCACAAACAAATATGATACTTGGTTTTTTTTTCCGGAACACGAGAGACAAACCTCGGGGAGAGTCGAAGAGATCGCGAGACACGAAAGGAGGTCCCACCCTGCGAAGCCGATTTTCTAATTCGTGTCGAGTCTCGCGATAGGTGTCGAATTTTGCGTGTCCCGAGCGAGGTTCTGCGTGCCTCGCGATATTACGGAATGGGCGAATCTATCGGGCCCCGGGGCGGTGCTCTGCACGCTGCACTTGGCGCGCGTGCACCGAGCCCGCTGACGAGGCTTAGAAAAATCTGCATCCTCCATTACCGGACGGGCAAAAATCGCGTGTCGGGCCGAGGAAGAAACGAAAACGCGACCACGGGTGGGTTCGGTGTCCGCAGGAATCGCGAGGAGGCCGCGCTAATGGCGAATTTTTAATGAGCCGGAGGATCTCCGGACACTCCGGGCGAGACGATTGAATCGTAGAACGTTAGAGGACCACACGAGGCGAAAAGAACTGAGCAAACTCCGGCGAATATATTTGAATCTACAATATATTCGGGATGCAAATCGCTACGCTTTTTGGTGCTAGCGAGTAGAAAAAAAAGTCGACCGCAGATTGAGCGCGCCGTGCGAAAGAAATAATAGGCGCGAATATTTACATAGCTGCAACTTTGTGTTCGAGGATTGAATCGGCGTGGCTCGAGGCTTCGCCCGGACTTGTCGAACGGGAGCGAGCATTCGCACGGCGCCGGGAAGCTTCCAAGGCTTAATCGTACGGGATGGCATCGTTATACGATTTAATCGCGCGTACGGGAGGAAGCGCTTATTTGACATTCGTACGTCACTTTTGCGTTACGGCTGACGGCTGACCCCTGCTCGCGAAAATTTCTTTAAGAATAAGAAATTTTGCGAACGAGCGCGTACTCGTGCTTCTGAGAATTTCAATTTTCTGAGAATTATAATAGTTCTCTTTAAAATGATTCAAAAAAATGCTCATATTTAAGTGTAATTACGCCAAAAAACATTTGACAATTTGTTGAACTAAATATGCAATCATACTGACAAGAGAATATTTTGTTGAGTGGAATAAAAATATTTTGAGAGGTTCGATTTTATCGAACTGTCAAAATATCGTCTTGACAGTGTAAAAATGCATATTTAATCAGTTCCACATTTTTTTCTCAGTGTAACGTTCGAATTGAATTACATTTTTTTTTTCAAGTTTTTTAAAAATACCAAATCTTAAAGCTGTATTTCCATTGAGAGCGGCAAACGTCCTTGAAGGACAATTCCCATCGATTTTCCGGAACCGCGTTACGTCGGGCTAATTCGCGACGAGCGGATTCATTATTACGCGCATCGGCGAGCGTCAATGGGGATCCTCCGGCGACGGGGTTCCGAAAAACAAAAGAAATCGCGGTCCACTCGACGTCCACTCGATTTTCCAGTCATTAATCGGACCAGCGGTCAGCGCTCGGCGATCCCCGCCGGCTGGATTCTCTTTATGCAGGAGCGAGATTATTGCGTTAGCCCTCGGGAATTGCCGTTTGACCGCTGAATCAACAATTAGCCCCTCCCAGGCTCCGGCGAACGTTACAACGAGATACAAATTGGAGCCCGGAAAACTAGAAATCGTCTTTTCTAATTATTCGCGTTTCTACATTTCGATTCGCTCGCGAGTTTCTCTTTTTCGGCTTCGACATTTGGCGAGACGAAAGTAAAAAAAGGGGTGAGAGCGAGGGGAGGAAAATGAAGAAGAGTAGGAGCCCCCGGGGAAGTTTTGTCGCTGAGCAAGGCCGAGAGGCATATGCGGCTCGCGTGCAGCTCCCTGCCGCTGCAACCGTAGGAACGGAGTAACAGGTGCAGACGCGAAGGAAGCGATCGTTAGCCGAACAGCCCCTGTGGTGCATGTGCGCCTATTATGATTTCTTCGTAATTAGTCCCACACCACGCTTCTCTTTCTCTCTTCGATACCCATCATTTGTTTTCTCGCATGCGAGCGAAACACGTGTTTTACACCGCGCCAGTATTCTCATTGAAATGTTGGGAAATGGCGATAGACGTTAAGAATTCTCTAATTTTTATAAGATCAACCCCTTGACGTTTGAATTAGTACTAAAGCTGCCAGGGTGAAGTGTACTCTGGTTAAGCTCGAATTATCAAATTTTTTATGGAGAATATGCTATTCAAAACAATTAAGGGGACACTCGTCATAATTCAAATGAAAAATGATAAAGAGATTTAACCCTTAGAGGGCCGGCATCGCCACTATAGTGGCTCGTAATAATGTGTATGCATTCGTGAATAAATGCACTTTTAAAATTCGTTCTGTTTTTCATATCGATGGTATTACCCGTATAATTATGACCAATAGAATCCTAATAGGACCCTTTTTCATCACATCGAAAAAGACGACGAACTCATTATAGTTTTAAGACTATACGCGTTTTAGACTGAACGCGGTTCCCTTCCGGAAACCAAGTTGACTAATAAGGACAACGAACTCGTTACATTTGTTCGGTATGTGAATTAGCATTGTGTATTATTCCGTGTTTTGAAATTTACCATACGAAGGAAATCATACCATGAAATAAATACGGATTTGAGTCTAAAAAAAACATAAAACATATAAAAAATACAGAAAAAAATTTTTCTTGTTGAACGTTCCGTACCGGGCCGGCACAGCCACTAAAGTGGCTTTGAAATTATATAGGCTATATATATTGCCCATTTATCATGTATTTGTGATTTTTCAGTATGTGAATATGTACCTTCAGAAAAAAAATGCTGGCCCCTTAAGGGTTAAGTTTTTAAATGATCGCTCGATCAAATGAATTGGATCATTATTAGCCACAATGCTTTTTGAAAAAGATAACTATCTCTTAAATTTTCAAGAAGTGTATATTCTTCATCTTCGCTTAACAGAATAATTTCAACTAAAAAGGCTATTTAGATTTCTCTCTCGAGTCTACACTGGGGTGTCATAAAAGTGTAAGCTTCAGAGCAAACGAAAAAAAATTGTTCATGGGAAATAATTTAAACATTGATTCCTATCTTTTTATACTCGTTTAGCAGATTGACTTTGACTAAAAAAGCTGTCTAGATTTTTTTCTCGAGTCTACACTGTGACATCTCACTAGTGTGTGTATTTGACCGATGGAGAATGAGCGGTATCGTTGCAACACGAAATTTTTGAATTCAGAGACAAATTCCGTGTCCGGTGATATATTCGGAGCCTCGGCGGGATCTCGGCTAGGGTTGGCTGTTTGCACCTCTCGACAAATAAGGGGAAGTCGTTATCCCGCGGATGGGTGGAGTAATTAACCGCTTCTAGCTCCTTTCCAGCTCCGCGCGAGGCTCCTTCCTTCCCCGGGCTGGTTCGGCTTCTACTCGAAGGAGCAGACTTAAGGAGGCCTCCGCTTAGGCTTTCACGGGTCTCGTGTCTTCATTATTCACGCTAATCTGCTTTCCGTAGCTCGTTTTGCAACCATCGTAGTCTCGCCCTCGCCCCTCTCTATCCGTTACGTCTATTTCGCTTCGTAACACCGGCGACGAGTCACAAAACGAGCCAGCTCGGAAATTCGGGAACGAACGGGAATATCTCGATTCGATATCTTTTCAACGCGCTAATCGGTTCGCGAGATAATTTGTTACGGTGCAACGGCGCAAAAATGCAGCCGAGTGCGAGTTTCTGATTAATATTGGAATTTTCATTGCGGACCAACCACAGTCTTGAGCCCCTACGGTGCTCGCCAAATTATGATGGATTGTTCCTCCCTTTAACCGAAGACGCCGACAGACAAAAGCCGAAAGCACCCAACCGAGATAATCTTTCACCAATTTCAGATTTTTGATTGATCTTCGTGATTTATCGTTAATAATCTTTGATAGATCGCGCGTAATAAAATTCTCGCTTTTTAATTTATCGCGTTATGCGAACAATAGATAAACATTTCGTGGAGAAAATCTTTTGCACCCGACTGAACAATTGTTTACTACTGTAGATATATATTTACTGAACATAAGATAATTCTATAAATATGGTAACAATGTGTACGTCGACAACACCGGGAGAGGAACGTAAAACTAGTAGAATAAAATATTTTTTATGAAAACGATTATTTCGTGTTTGGTTATTGCAAAATACTATACTGCTGTCTTTTGTGTTTGTTTTGTTTTTTGCGTTTGTTTGTCATTGATCCTCAAAATATAAATTTCTCATTTCATAGTTTCATCATAATATTTACGTTTAAATTAATATAATTTTAAAATCTGCTCTCTTTGCGATAAATCACTCGACAAATGTTCTGCACGAAAATGTTATATTGAAAAAATTGAAAGGTTTATCTTCTTATATAAAAAAAATTACTGAAATGGGGAGTTTGATTAAGAATGTTGTAAAAGGCGGGATACACCGATTACGTAACAGATTCAGGGAACATTCCCACTATATTCTAATTCTTATAAACAATAGCAGCATTAAACTAATCGTTCCAATGCGAAATGCACTTTTTTGTGTTTACACTTTACAGTTCATTTTCTTGTTGCCGTTGGATTTATTGTGGTAGGTTGAGTAAGAAGCTCTGACCGGATGGTAGGTACGACACTTGGCGAGACCGAGATAATTGGAAGGCGATATCTTCGGCAGCTTCTATTCTCCTAAGCTCTACAAGACCGTCACCAGCGTCCGAGAGAGATTTCGCGATCAAGCTTGCAGCTTGTGCGTCACCCTCGGCTGTAATAATAGTTGCTTTCTTAGTTTGTTCAGCTTTTTCGACCAAGAATCTAGCCTTCTCTGCCTCTTGTTGGGCAACTTGTTTCAATTCTACAGCCTGTGTGAATTCTTTTCCAAATGTCAAGTGAGTCTGAAAAGTACGAGAATTTTTAATAAACAGTAAAGATAACTCAGAGAATTATGAATTTTAATTTTCAAGAAAGCAAAGCAGAAACTCGATTTTTGTATACTCACAATTGAAATATCGTCTAAGATAACTCCAAACTGAGCTGCTCTCTCGGTCAAATCTTCGCTAACTTTCTGAGAAACAAGTTCACGCTGTGTGATCAATTCTCCAGCGTCGAATTGCGCAACAACTGCTTTAAGGACTTCGGTTGTGATGGAAGGTAAAACACGTTCATCGTAGTCAACACCAAGAATGGTATAAATTTTTGGCAGGGATTCAGGAATAGGTCTGAACAGGATACGTAGAGTAATGTTTACATTCTGCAGATCTTTACTTCCAGTAATGACAGGCACGTTTCTTGGCTGTGATCGTATATCGAAAATGATTGGCTTTTGGATCCAGGGGATATAAAAGTGTGTTCCTTCGCCTACAACTTGATTCTTAATACCAGCGAATCTATCGAAAATAACTGCTCTATGTCCTCCATCCACTAGAAATTAATGCGTTCGTAAAGTTATTTATGTATTCGAGAAATTATTAATGTATCTAATGATTAATAAATAATAAAATAATAAAACTAACCATTGTATAAGGCGGAATTAACAACACCTCCAGCTAGGGCCATACCCAGACCCAACTGACCCAATCTGTTAAAAAATTGTGCTGACATCTTTGAATATAGTGTTTCTGTGAAGAAAAATTGTATCAAAATTAAAATTGTCAGTGTCTGATGCAACAAACTGGGTCTAATCAATTACTAAGAATATCCCTAGATTCTTAACCTATAAAATGATATTAAATTTCAAAGAAAATAACGTAGAAAGTAAAGAAGTTAACAACAACAACTGTAGTATTATAAATAAATGTAATTTCGAATTATCGTGTGAAATTGCACAATGCGAAAATTATTGTATATAATTATAGAATCACCGGTTTACACACATTTGTACAAGATATGGTAATCTAAGATTAAAATCTCACGTGAATCGTTATAACAAGACCATTCTATTCGCACTAATATAATTTGTTATTACACTGATGCATTTACAACACTTTCACTTACATAATCTGCTGTAAATTCAGACTTAAATTTATCAATTTTCGCCTCGTGAGTCTTGCGGCGAGTTACGAAGTTCACACGTTGATTAGGAAGAAATGGGTTATGGAGCAGAAAGTCGCTCACATAACCGGGTGCTGATAACAGCGCTTCGTCGTGTAGGATCGTGAAGCGGGAATTTTGAAATGGTTTTCAATAATTCTCAAATAATATTCATTATTACTTCTTCATTTATTACACTTCACATGTACTCATGTACATATCGAATTCTCAATTTAATTTTAAATTATTTCTTAATTCTTATTCTTAAATTCATTAAATTCTTTTTATAGTATGTTTAAGAAATTTACACTAAGAGATATATTTTCGGTAATTTCTCTTTATGCTTGTAGTCCAAATGACCGCACAGGCCAGTAACGCGACCTCGAAGTGTGGTATCGAAGACAACAGTTACGCTGTTAGATGTAGTCATGATCATGAATGGTACTTGACGCATTTGAACGACCATGTGCTTGTAAACCTTCATCACTCTAAAACATTCAATAAGCAAAAAAATATTAATTAGTTTTTGAGAATAGTTTTGAGAACTTCGTGTCTTAAATTTTAAAATTTACTTGAATGTGAAGAAATGATTGTCTTTAGGTACAATGAGTCCCTTTTCATGGTGTTCCACGATTTCTCCATCGACTGTTACTACTTCAGAATTGTCTGTGTGTACGATTTCCAATTCGTGCTGTCCAACAAACACTTTCATTGCAAGTTTATGATTTTCCATGGCTTTTACAAAAACGGCAAACGTCTGGTGCTGGTGATCACCAGTTAAGAGAGTCCATTGATCGGGAACTAGATATGGAAGAGTTCCATTATCCGCGTTGATGATCACACTAGGATAGACAGTACAGAACTCTGTAAAATTAAAAATAATTATTTCATATTTTGAAATACCAGAAATTTAACGAATATATATTAATTATTATATTATACTTGAAACATCTGAAATAAATACGTACTGATCATGTCATGTTTGTATTTATGTAAGAACATTGTGGAGAAATGCGTGTTATCCATAGCCATATCCCATAAAGGATCACCGATCGGTAATTCGTGCATCTCATAGGATTGACCGTGAAGTCCACTTACAGAAATATCTACGTTACGGGTGCCTACTGGATATTCAACTACCGTGCTGATAACTCCAGGCTCAGTCTGTTTTGTTACGTATTTCATATGTGGTAACCACATTGAACGGAAGTAATCTTCAACATCCATGATTGTTGTTGCCAAACCTTGAGGTAACTACAAAAATTTACAATGAAAACAATTTTTTTTACAAAAATCTTAACTTTTGTATCTACAAAATAAATCTAATCTGTTATTTTTTTTATCAAATAATACCTTTTTATGTACAATAGTCGTCGTGTACTTTCTCAGAGTAGTGTGAAGAACAGTTTCATAAATGCAATTCCAAGATTTCGCAATATGATCTTGTACAGTTTTGAATTGTGGATTATTTATGTCCTTGGTACATTGGCCATGAACTTCGTCGTGCTTCATGAGCTGAGTTTGCTCATTCGACATCTCGCCTTTTATCGCTATTGAGATCATGGCATCGTCTCGGACGCATTTGTCATCGTCGGTGGAGCCAACCATTATTCCAATTTTAGTATTAGTTTCGTTCATTGCGTAAATCAGTTTCAAAGGATCTTCGTCGAATACTGGGTAATTCTTCTGACCATCTATGCAAATCTGAATAAAACAAATTGATTAAAAACTAATAAATTATTAAACAAATTTTAAACGTTTACCTTCCAATCTTTTTCGCCAGGAGTAGTTTTGGTAATCACGGCCTTTACACTATTAGTGAAATGTCCTTGTGATAGGTCAACATTGACATTGACATCCCATGAACGAACAGAAACGTCGGTCGAAGCAGCTTTAACGTCCATTGTACCACGAACATTGTATTTCTGATTATGTAAAGCATGCATTCTTTCGTGCGTGTGCTCGAGATCTTCAACACTGACACGTACAGTCAAATCAACCTAGTAAAATATACAGTTTGTGAAAAAATTTCAATTTTGGGGAAAAAATTGATCTAAACAATTTAATCTTACATGAGAAGTAGGGTGAACGACACTTGGTTCGATTCTGTATACTTTTCCGCAAGTTCCGACTTCTGGAGACAAGAAATTATTCGTTGCCATTTGGTGCATACCAACGAGCCATTGTGTCCAACCAGATATAACATTTTTGTATTCGGGTGAGAATACTCTGAACCATTCAATAGTCTGAGTAACTGGAGTTACGTGACTTTCGCAATCGAAAATCGAGTGACCGAATAATAATCCTGTATCCTTGGAATCAACATTGTGGTGAAATTCCTTCTTATGCACCGCGCCCATTGTAACTTCTTCGTGATGGTGACAAGTACCACAACTCTTCTTCAACGCGTCAGTATCGTCATGACTAACAGCTACAATATTTTTGGCGTGATATTTGATACCAGCTACAGACAAATGAGTTTTAGGTAATCTAGGAAGGGTCATCTTGAACATTTTCGTTTGAGGATTGTATCCAAGAACAACATCAATTGGCAATGCTACATCTTCGGTCATAACTCTACAAGAAACAGAATATTTTTATAACTGCCATTTTTTTATGAATAAATGAAATTTAATTTGTACCTGTGAACTGAGTGCCAAACATCAACAATAGGATTGTAGACTGACATTACGTATTCACCATGCTTCCACATTCTTGTATCGACTTCGAATTTGAAGTTCAATGGCAGTTTTGATTCAACTGGAGCAATAAGTGCTTTAATAGACATTACACGTGGTATTTTTGTGTACATGGCAGCTGGCAGACCCATATCAGTAGGAACCGTCATTTCGAACATGTTGTCGTATGTAACGTGTTGCATACTGAATTTGCCATTGTTTACTACATTTTTCCATTGTTTTACAGTATCGATTAATTTCATTAAGTTACTTTCGTCGAAATGACCGACCATTGATACTCGGTTATTCAAAGTGATGACCAAGTCAATGTGAATTGGTTTCTCATGCGGCATATTGGTTGCTGCCTTGAGTAACAATTGTTTGACTCTTTCGTGTTTTATAACGTCCATTGGAGTGTGATGGAAGAGCATATTAATCGCTTTACTCATGCCTTCAATATTCCAATGAATCTACAAATTATTGCACAATAAAATAATTAAAATTTCATATATGAATGAAAAAATCAATTATCCAGCTGATACGTACTCCTAATTCGTGAGCAGATTTACGGCCCATCGAAGTAATATGTTCAACGTATCCAGTGTAAGGTAATCCAGTGTCTTCGTGAGTAACAATGCAAGTCTTTATCAATTCTCCATGGCCGTACTTTGGATCGTAGTATTCAGAAATTCGATGGAACGTGTGTACATTTACGTCTCTTGTCCTGCTGAAGCGCAAGATTTTTCTAGCGACTTCTCTTACATGGAGCAAGCACGGAGTGACGGAATCAGCAAGGCCTCGCATGGTCGTCATGTGGTAATTGTAAAGGTTTTCATTTTTCTCATATACCATCAACCAGTAGAGTTCCATCATGTGTCCCATGTCATGAAGATGCTCCACGAGGACATCGTAAGCTGCTATTCTGACAGAAGTAGGAAGTGTGGGATTCGACAAGATAGGCCATAACAAATCGTGAGCAAATTTGTGATCATCAACAACTGCTCTCTTGATTGCCCAGATAGCTTGAACACGAATGTGGAATGGTTTATCAGGAATTACCAGTTTACCACTTATGATTGGTGCCAAAATTTTGTGAATATTTCCTACTTCCACGTTCTTGATTGCCATCAAGTAGACCATACGCATTTCGTATTTCGGTTCATCTTAAAAAAACAGAAAGTCAGTTATTCTGATGAAAACGCTTTGAGAGAAAATTAAATATAAACATTTACTTTTAACGTGTTCGAAGAAATGTTGAAGGTATCTAGTCAGGAGTGGATTGACGGTTTCATTATGTTCGTGTTTGAAAACTTTGTGTACTAAGGTAGCAAAGCAAAGAATACTTGTTTTCTTTACTTCAGTTGATACTTCAGGACCCAATTTAACCAAATCTTCCATTTCTACGAGTAATTGTTCTGTAGGGTTTTTAACGAACATAGGAAGTTTGCTCAACATCAAAATAGCTATAGTATCAGATACTTTTTTGTAAGCAACGATGTCTCGAACAAAATGGCAAACTGCATGAGTTCCAACATGTGGCAAGACTCCAAAGAAAATATGCCTGAGAAAAATAATTAGTTCACATTATGCAACGTATTATTCATTATAATTTTTTCAACTTGTTGCATATCAATTACCTCAATACAGTATTACGTGGTGATTTAACGTCATAAAGTCTTTCAAATACTTGTTGGAAACGTTTAGCATCCATCAAACTTAAAGCATGAGTGATCCTGTTAATTGTTTGGCCGTGTTTCCATTCAGGCTGCTCCAAGTCGATGTGATTTTCTTCTATATAGTCAGCTGCTTCTTCCAACATCTTCATTACTTTAGTGATCAGTAAGTCTTGTTCAACAACATGTCGGCCGAAAGTCAAATCTCTAGCTGCACTGGGAGCAACGTGTTCCTCAGATTTGACATAAGTGATGTCACGAATAATAGGAATTGTTTTAAATGAGACCACCGGCAAGACATGTTCGGATTCAGGTACAATTTTCTCGAAGACTAATGTTGTGCTAACAAGGAAATAGAATCAAATTAATTACGAAATCTTAATGAGGACATAACAAAAATATCAAATTTCTAATTTACTTTGTCATTAAATAATGAGCTTCGGATTTTGCATGAAGAGGGAAATAATTGATGGTTCCATGACCGACCATTTTTTTAATCAAAACTTCGTTCCCAAGATGAGCCACCTCGTAATGTCTTCGACTCGACGTGGCCAAAGTATCCTGTATTCAAATTTAAGGATAGAAATTAAAATTTACGAAACTGTAAAAACCTTTCAAATTGAAAAAATTAAGTCACCTCGTATCCAATAGGACATTTCTCATGTTCGATATGGCTAAAGACGGTCTGAATAAAATGAGAACAACTCTTTGGCTCGTAGTGCTTGGTAACAACGAAAACATTATTCTCTTCGTCAACAGTGTAGTCTTTCGGATGAACATCGTAGGACACATCGCAATCTCCGTGGATGGTATTCTAGTGGTAACAACCAAAGAGAACAATAATTATTTTTTCAAAGATCGTATGCTCTCATCAGTCGTTACCTACCTCAGTCGTCATGAAGCTGTGAGGTTTCATGGGAGATTCCAAGCGCATAACCGATAAGTCCAACTGGAGCATCGAAGCGATACCTTGTTTTATATTTTTCGACCAACCAGCTTCGTCGTGCATCAATTTCATCCCTTGGAACTAAAATTGAAATTACAGTGATTGATTGTTGAACTTTTGAAGATCGGGTCATCGTGAATTACCTTTCCGCTCTCGTCATAAACAACCATGAATGGGTTGTGAATCGACGAAGCTTCTTGAACGATTGGGTGGGTTGTTTCCACTTTTTGATGGTACATGAGCTTTCCATTGTGCAGACCATAATGAAGGTCGGTCAGTGCAACGTAGTAAGCATTTTTCAAAGTTGGGTCTGTGGTGTCGTGCTTCACGTGAAGATGACCTTCGAGGACGAAGTGTGACGCGTACGGTGCCGGTTCAATGGCCCCAGCCTTCAGATCCGCGTGATATTTGTAAACTACTGTTTTTCCCTCATTTCCGCCCGGAAAGTGTACTGTAATATATAACGATTCAATTAATAAACGAGTTAATTAGTTGTCAATAATAATAATAAAGAAAATATTTTATACTTACATGGCACCGCGTTTACAGTAGCCAACACCACGAACAGCCCTGAAAACGACGAAAATAAATAAAGATTAACAATTCGCCAAAAATAATAATAAATGATTTATAACGCATAATTAGTTTTCGCTCTCCCCGCTTGGTATTTCGGTAAGTTCAATGAAAAAATATTGCACGGTTTATCAAAAACGTGATAATGAATCAGCGCTAAAATTTTCTGAGAAAATTCTCGCAAGACGGCAGGTAAATATCGCGTAGCGCGTAAGCTAATTAATAACTCGCTACAGAGAGGAGGTAAGAGCGTTAATCAATCACTTAAGATTCCATCGGAAGAACTTGTTACCACTTCTTTCATTGCTCGCTCTGCCCTTTTCATCGCGTTTTTCAACTTACCGACAAGTAAATTCATCATCGCGCGAGCCATGCCGAGAGACTAGTCCAGCTACGGCGAAACTTCTCCCTTTTATAACGAGAAAAATCGTGCACGCCCGTCCGCGCGAAATGTAAAAGTGCAGACCGGCCCGATAACCTTCGTTAAAAGGGAGTCTCGAGAGTGGTTTCAATACACAAACGGTGTAATCTCGAACGTGGTTCATAGATAACCCCTCACTGCCTTCTGTGCATCTTGTCAAAATTTTTTTCTTATTTTCATTTCATTCCCAAACTTTGTATACACGGGCATCGAGGCTTGATAATTGTTCCTGTGTCTGCATCGGGCAGTGCGAGAGCGCTAACAAACACACGAATTCCGCAAATAAGCAGTATCAGGACGATTTATTAACTCGGTACACGATGATTCGAGAAAATTACATAAAAATTTAATAACTTCAAGACTAAATAACAATTATCTCGGGAATTTATGTAAATACCTTCATTCTATTTATATCGGTTGTGATTTATTTAAACGACAAATCAATTTCTACGCCAGTAAGTCAATAAAATTGAATTTTCTTCTATTGGTTGTTGTCGTTGTATCTTTTGTATAACATAAATTTTCAAATCATTGCATCATTTCTTTATTTTTTGATTAAATGTCAGTATGAATTTTTCATCTTTCATTATAAAAAAAATTCTACCACTTCTATACATAAATAAAGTTTCAACTAAGCTGTTTTAGCTGTATACGATAATTATACATCATACCTTCATTCAACATTACACAATAAAAAATCAGTTTCAGTTAAATGTTAAATGAAAACATGATACGAGTTGCATCACAAAAGGGAAATTCTAGAAATGTTTTCCTCTTAAAGCAATTTATGATATAGTGAACTATGAATAGGAATCAAATTTACTTAAATTAAGTAATCAAAATACTATGAATTCGACATTTATGAAAACATTCATATTTTTAGAAAGTGGCATTCAACTTCTCAAGTTCTTTGCTATGCATCAGAAATACTCAAATCAAATATACTATAAGTTCAATATTTGTAGAAGAATTTATAAATTTTTCAAGAAGTGATCTTTCAGCTTCTCGAGCGCTTTGCTACGATGTGAAATTTGATTTTTCACTTCTTTCGGTAGTTCAGCGTACGTTTTTGTGTGATTCGCGGGTTCGAAACACGGGTCCCATCCGAAATCTCTGGGTCCTCTTGGGTTCACGATGGTGCCCTCGGTTCGTCCTTGAAAGAGGATGACAGGGTCGTCAGCGCCACCCTCGCAGTACGCGAAGGTGCAAACAGCTTCTGCAGTTTTATCTTCCCATCCATGCAGCATGTTGTGGAGTCCTTCAGGTCCTAATTTTTCGAGGAACCATTTGATGTAAGGACCTGGAAGTCCTTTCATCGCATTGAAGCATAAACATGTATCCTCGATTATCACCGGCCCTTTTACTAGATCGGCCGCAGCTCGACATTTGTCTCGGCAAATATCATCAATTTCTCCTTGATATTCTGGTAGGTCAATTTTTCGACTCGTTATCTCACGCGGAAAATTCTTTCCCAATATCGCGATGAACTCTTCCAATTTTTTAGCATTGCCAGTGACAAATGTTATTGGTTTCGACATTCTGGAATTGATGAAAACTTGTATTATTCAAATAATAATAATTAATCTGAATTGATTTCTATCATTTCGAGAATCGACAATAAGAATGGGATGAAATTTAGTAAAAATTTTGATTAATGTGTGTAAAAACAGCAGTATAAAATTTGAAATACTGAAACCTCTGAATTTTGCTGTGCAACATAAATACTTACACAAAATCCTACTTTTTCCACTTCAATGCAACAATAACATTGTTATTCTCATTCTTACCAAAAAATTAACTACTTACGTTGAATATGGTGTGACGTCGATTGAATTTTCGCGGTTTTTCTCCAACAACGAAATAGTAAATTTCCTCGTGAGCCTCGTGTGGTAACGGCAAATAGCTAGTAGAAATAAAGTTACGAAACGGTTATGTTACAGATAATGTAATTGTGTTTGTTATAAAGCTTAACGATCCTTTACAAAAATACTAACACATTCTTAACAATATAAAGATATGAATTTCTGCTTTCACTCTAGATATTAATAATGTTTTATTATTCAAAATTACCTGCAAAAATTCCGTAACAATCAAACAAATTCGGCAACGTACTTGTTGACAGGCTTCTCAACGTAGAACGTTTTGTTACTACTAACTGCTCACTGCCTCTTGTCTAGTGACTTTTACTAGTAAATAACAGTTGGCATCACTGTCGATCAAAACTGCTTGTAACTTATTTCGCAGTTGTAACTTTGCGGTTATATTCAGTATCTACCGCGAAATAGCAACGAAACTCCAAAAATGCCGAGTCAAGAGGTTGTTACCACAAAAGTTGTGGTTCATCCACTAGTTTTGTTAAGTGTGGTAGATCATTTTAATCGTATGGGAAAAATCGGCAATCAAAAAAGGGTTGTCGGTGTACTTTTAGGATGCTGGAGAGCGAAAGGTGTTTTGGATGTGTCAAACAGTTTTGCAGGTTAGAGATCCCTTTAACTGCATTTATCACCATTTATTTTTATTTATTATTTATTTTAGATGTTTTTAATTATTTATTTTCGGTACTATCAATCAGTATCGTATGAATTTCACACGATTTATCCATTTCTATATGAAAAATTTATACTGTTACAGTTCCATTCGATGAAGATGACAAGGACAAAAGTGTATGGTTCCTTGACCATGACTATCTCGAAAACATGTATGGCATGTTTAAAAAAGTCAATGGTAACCAATATTTTCAAACAAATTTGCAAAAGTGATTCGATTTGTAACTAATTATATTTTGATTCTTGAAGCTCGTGAAAAAGTAGTTGGATGGTATCATACTGGACCAAAACTTCATCAAAACGATGTTGCAATTAATGAATTAATTAGGAGATATTGTCCTAATTCAGTTTTGGTTATCATTGATGCCAAGCCAAAAGATCTTGGTCTTCCTACCGAAGCATATCAAGCTGTTGAAGAAGTGCATGATGTAAGTTTATATTATATATTATTTTTATGTTTTGAGAGAAATGAATATCTTATTGTTTTCTTTATTCGTAGGATGGATCACCTACTTCTAAAACATTTGAACATATTCCAAGCGAAATTGGTGCCGAAGAAGCCGAAGAAGTAGGAGTAGAACATCTATTACGAGATATTAAAGACACTACAGTTGGAACCCTTAGTCAAAGAATAACAAATCAATTACTTGGATTAAAGGGTCTTCACGAACAAATTAGAGAAATCAGAGATTATCTTATTCAGGTATGTTAATCATAATTGAAATACTATAGTTTTAGATTATAACTATGAGAGAATTATTTTTTTCATTGTTTTCACAGGTTGGAAATGGAAAACTGCCTATAAATCACCAAATTGTCTATCAACTACAAGATATCTTTAATTTATTACCAGATATGACACAAAATAGTTTTATAGATTCTCTTTATGTTAAAACCAATGATCAGATGTTGGTAGTTTACTTAGCAGCTCTTGTCAGGTCTATCATCGCGTTGCACAATTTGATTAATAATAAATTAACGAATCGTGACGCCGAAAAGAAAGAAACGGATAAAAAAGAGGCGAAGAAGGAAGAGAAAAAAGAAGAAGACAAAAAAGAAGAAAAGGAAAAAGCTAAAGCCAAGAGTCAGTGAATTCTAAAACTAACAGATTAAGACTTAAAATTGAGAATACCACTTGACTTCGCTTTTTGATATAAATAACAGTTAAACTTTATTTACACAATAGAATTTACAAAATAAATACTTGTAAATCTGATAACGGCGAAGTCTGTTTGAAAATCTGTACAAAATAACATAATATTCGTAATTATCGGCTCTTAACATCGTACTGAAGGTATAAGAAAATTACTCCATGTACATGTTTTAAGTCGTTTTGTGAAACGTAGAAAAAACGACATTTCATGCAATTTATGAAATTCTCTACTTTTGTTATCACAGTGGCCGAATAACGAAAGTTAACGAGTAAGAAATTTTTCAAATGTATGATCGTTTTTTAATTGTTCAATTTAACTTTTTTCGTATGTACACTAATGTTTGTTTTTATTTAATACGCTGACCCCAATAATATTTCATTCCCCCGTTATACTAAGAAACTTATAGCATTGTGATGTCCTAAATAAGTTTAATTTTTGTAAACTCACATAAGTTTCGTAGATCATAATGTACAGAGATTAAATCATTGTATTTTCTATAAAATGATCTCGAAAAACAAAATACGAACACATCTTTTTTGAAAGGCCAAGAAGCTTACTTTATTTCATACGTATTTAAGATTGTCAATCGGTTGAAAAGAATAAAGCACAGTTGGAATACGAATCTTTTTCAGTTAACTGCATTAAACTCACGTGCTTGATAATATCTTTATATATTTGTATATTATTCTATTATTAAACTCAAAGTAACCAGGACTATATAATAATATTTTTAATTCTAAAGAATACTTATCTAAAACTGTACAGAATGACAAATGTTTGCGTAAGCAAAAGCGTCCACTGACAAATGTAAAATCGCGCTGTATCACCGTAAATTACACCAACGTAAGGTTCGATGTTTGTATCATTGTAATGTTGAAAGTACCAATTGAAGGCACTGTCCTCCATCGCTTTAATATTTCCATCTACCGTTGGACTTTCATCTTCATGCGTAACTATTTTTTCTTGCAAATTGTTATCACTTTTCTGGGCGGCGCGTTCAGTTTCTTGAACGAAAGGTGATTGCACCTTGGTAATCGTAGATCGTCCAATTGGACGCAATCCATTCGGTAGAATTTGCGATGAAGGAACTTGACCACCTGGAACGAGGAGAGCCGAAAGAGCGGAAGCTTCAGTTCCGCGTTCTGTCGTTGAAAATTGTGAACGATTTTCCTCGATTGTTCTTACAGTTGTGGAGATTTGGTTCAAATTATGATACACGGGCATGGTAGTAGTCGCGACGTATATTTTTTCTAAAAAATTATTCATGCGTGTAAAATTTTTATTAATACGCAGTATAGAAGACTTACCGATTGGATCTGATAATAGATCAACAACAGTTCTGGAACTTGTCGACTCTGTTCGCAAATCTTTTTCCTCAATACTGCGAGACTGATTTCTTTTTATACTCGACGTTTCTTTTGGAGCTGGAATAATAATTTTATCTTTCTCGTTTAAGTTTGAATCATCCGATATTGAGTTTCTTGTTGTTGTCCAGACGACTTTACTAGCCGTTTCTGTTACAGATTTTTCTGTACTTTTTGTAGTTTCTATATTTATTTCAAGACTTTCCCCTTTGTAAATTTCGGTTGATACTGAAGTTTCATCTGCTTCTTGATATGATTCTTCTGATGGAGTTGTCAAATTTAATACTTCCGATTGATTAGCAGTAGCATAAAAACTTGAAAAATTCAAAAAGTATTAAAATTAGAGAAACAAAAGACAATAACAATACTATATTTTATCAATACCTTCTTCGTGTAGTATTTGCTGAAATTCTCCTACTACTTATATTGTTAGACACCGATGAATGATCTTTGACATTCGCAGTGGACAGTTCCTCTCTTTCTCGAAATTCGATTCGCGGTTTGGTGAGTCGTGTAAAATTCTTATCTACTCTCATTACGCTGCCGTTTCCAGTTTTCCAGTGTTTGTGTTCTTCGCTAGTTAAATTTTGTATATCATTTCTTTTAACAGTATCATTTTTCACCGAGTGAGACTCTTGGCCCAAACGTGGATTCGGTATAGGTACGAATCCACCATGACCTCGTGGAAGGGGCACAAAACCTCCTCTATGAATTTCTGGCTCGGTTGGCGGAAAAATTCTGTAACGTCCATGAGTCGGTCTGCCATATTCATCGTCTTTTCTATCCGCTTTTCTTCCAGAATTTCCCCATAAACTAAAACTGAGGCTTGGCAGAGGTACGCCGAAAAATGTGAAACCTGAGCTACTCGGTGAAGGCGGTATACCTAAAATTTGATGAAATAAGTAAAACAATTTAAAAATAAAAAAAGATAATATCTAACCATTCTTCTTCACAGGCTGTACAGTTCCATTCTTGAAAGATTGCTTAACCAGCTCTGTGACTTGATTCAGATTCGTTGGTTGAGTGGGTTCTGCATTAACTAATGGCATCGATGTAACCGGTGCTGTAGTCGAGTTGTGCGTATCGCGATCGTGCTGGTGATAGTCGATGTAGTCGTAAAAGTAGTCCGTTTCCGGTCCACTTCCAGGCTTTTGCGTTGAACTCTTGAGTTTCATCCACGGCGGCATAGTCTCGGTCACTCCGAAAGCTAAAACAATTTTATCGATAATCTCGTAATTTATACTAGCAACATTACAATAAACAATTATTTTTAATCCTACAAGACGAAGCAGCAGAAGAAGTCACAGCGTTTATCATTTCAGCCTCGCAGCCAGGATGAATCGGTTCCACTTGTCTGTCCCTCTGACAATCCTGCCTAGATAATCTAATCTCCTTGAAGAGCGAACCATCGGCACACCTTGGTCCTTCCGAGGATCCCTGCTGCAGCCATCCCCTCAACCAGAGCATCCCGCAAGTGCACGACAACGGATTGCCTATTTTTCAGACATAATTACCTTAAACACTGAATTTCACATTCGTTCTAAAAACGTACCATCAATGTCCAACACAGCAATGTTCGATCTCAATCTTTTGAAGGCATTTTCAGAAACCGATGCCATGCGATTACTCCTCAGGCTAAGTACACGCAATCTGGGCATGTCGTCGAATGGGGAGCCCTGTATAGTGCAGATCCGATTGTTGTCCATCTGCAAAAGGCGAAAAAGGAAACGTAAAACGGTGACTGGCGTGGATCCTTATCGCGTTAATTAACGATGCGGCTATGCGAATAAATGTTTCCTCCCTGGTAGCATAACGAGTCAGCGATGGGAGTTTCACTTTCCGCGAGAAAGTACTCATATTAGGTTTCGTTACAAAAACTCTCACTCCTCTATTCTTACTGGTCATTCAAAAAATCCTCACCTTCAATTCCACCAGCCATTCCATAGGCGCTAAGCTGTTGCTGGAGACTCGAGCCAAGCGATTGTTGCTCAAATCGAGAACCTCCAAGGATCGCAAACTGTCCAGTCCTACGTATTCTAGTCCAGATAGATGATTGTGGCTCAGATTCAAAAAGAGCAGGTGAGGGACGTTAATGAAAGCGTTACTAGCGATTTCCTGGATTCTATTCTCTTGCAATTCCGCGCTCTGGAGGAGTGGTAATTCCGAAAATGCTCCGCTTGGTATAGCCTGTTGATAAATTATATAAAGTAATTATTACTATATTATTTATTTCTCCCTCTTTATTTTTTATTTATTTCAATTTTAATTGTTTATTCAACTTATTAGAAAACTATTTATTTTTTGAATTTTTTTTCAAATAAATGAGCAAAAATAGTTTAATTACTACCTGAAGTCTATTTTTCCCAAGTCTTATCGCTTGCAATTCCGGTAAAGATCTCACAGCATTACGCTCGATCACTCTCAGATCGTTATTTTCCAAATCAATCAAGGTCAATCGCGGTAGTCGATCGAAAGCACCTTCGCGTAGTTCTCTGATTCGATTCCTGACCAGCTTGAGTTCCAGCAAGGACGACAGGCTGCTGAGAGTATCGGGCGACAGGATGTTTAGTTTGTTAAAACTCAAGTCGAGTATCTGCAGAGCTGTTAAGCCGTGCAGCGATCCGGGTAACTCGGTCAGAGTGTTGTGCGACGCGTACAGTTCGCGAAGGTCCCTGTAATTAACGCGATATAAGTACCCTTTGACATTAAAATAGTACAAAAATCGCTCGCTTCCGATCCACAATCGGATTTCACGCTCTCACCGTTTTCGTAATGGCAAAACTGTTTTTTGTTCCTCCGAGCGGAATTAAAACAGCGAGTGCGTGTCGTTAAGTGATGCAGCAATCGATTAATCATTCATCGAGAAGAAAAATATTTACATCGTCTATCGTATTATTTACATATTGAGAAGAGGAAAAACGAATTGTACGTATGGGTGGCATAATAAGATTTACGAGGACTGAAAAATCGAAACGACTTTGGCGAAAACTGGAGAGGGAATCGAGGCGCAAATTAGGCGACACGCCAGGGTGGTGCTACACAACAACGAGAAGGGGACATTAGCGTGAGCACAGGGGAACTTTCTAGGTACCAATTTGCTTGGTGACGCAACGAGCTGCGCCGAGTGAAACTGCTTTTCTACCGCGTTTTAAACTGCACGGTTTAGAGAGAGAAATATGCGCACGAAGCCCACGTACGCTTTTGGAAAATCTTGGCAATTTCAGCGAAAGTAGACTGCGATAATAACGGACGGACGAGACCGGCGAAAAGTGAAAAGTTTATATGTCGTTTCGTATTTATCGTGATCCCGTTTGCGAGAGATTCAGAGCGGACTGGCGACGCTCACCTGGTGTTGACGAACGTCGCGTGTGGAATCTGAGCCAGGTTGTTTCTGCTGAGGTCCAGCCTCTGGAGTCTCGAGTTTTCTTGAAAGATGTCCGGTCTCAGGACTTCCAATCGGTTTCCGCGAAGATTCAGGTCCATTATAGACCTCAACGACCTGAAACTCCTACCGTGGAGCGTGACCAAACGGTTGTACTTCAAATCCAGCTGTTCCAGTCTCGCCAAGCCGTCGAATGCTCCGTCCTCTAGAATCCTCAGAGCGTTGTATCCTAGATTCAGTTTTTTCAGGTTCTGCAGCTCGCTCAGAGTTCCAGGAGTGATTCTCTCGATGCCATTCGCGCTGATGTCGAGGGTTCTCAGGACTGGGAGAGCGAGATCTTGAGAGGCGACCGTTGGCAGAGCGACTATTCGATTCATCGACATATGCAGATGTTCGATATTCCTGGGGAGCCCAGGAACTATTTCCAGCATACGGTTCCATCCAACGTCGAGCTCGTACAAATTCGCTAGGTGCCTGAAAGTCATTGGATGGAGAACAGACAGAGCGTTTCCAGAAATATTCACGTGCTCCAGAGCTGGAACGTTCAGGAACGATTCAGGCTCAATCAGTCCAATTGCATTTCCGCTGAGATCCAGTCGACGCAAACTTGGCAAATTTGCAAATAGTCGAGGCTCGACGTGCCGGAAGTAGTTTTCTGACAAATCTAGTCCCTAAACATAAAGATATCAATTGATAAAATTAAATTTTTTATTAATAACAAGCGTAATTTACCTTCAACGCTGGTAAATTCCAGAACGGAGCTTCCAGCAAGTTTGTCAGCGAATTGTTTTTCAGTCTGAGCTCTCTCAATGCGGGCATCGCGGTAAAACTTTCTCTTTGCAGAAACGCTAATCTGTTGTGATCAAGATGCAGTCTCTCTAAGGTAGGATGACCTCTCAACGTGCCAAACGGAATCTCCTCTAACTGATTGTAACTCATATCTAGGAATTTCAATCTCGGCAGAGTTTCTAGAACCGAACGTAGCTCGGCTACGTGACTGAGATCGTTATTGATCAGCCATATTTCCTCCAGACCGACGCCCATACGTTGGGAAAAGAAATCTGGATGAATGCGGTGAATGGAGTTGTGGTTGAGATCAAGAGTCTTCAACATTGGCACGCGTTGAAAGGCTCCAGAAAATATTTCCGTTATGTGATTTTGAGATAAATACAGCCTAGTCAACATCGGTAGGTCGATGAACGAGGCTTCGGCCAGACGATTTATGCGATTTCTGTCCAATCTCAAGGCTGCCAACGCTGGCAGATCGATGCAGGCTCGACCAACCATCGCTGCGTCAACGATAGCGTTGCCTGCTAAAGAAATTTCTTTCAACTCCGGAAGATTGATCATCGATCTCGGATGAATCCAGTGAATCCCACAATCCGTGACATTGACGAGCACCAAACGAGGCAGCCCTCGAAGCAGGCCAGCCTCCAATCTCGTCAACCTCGGACTACCGAACACGTGCAATTGCTCCAGATTTGTCAACTCTCGGAAATTTCTTGGGGTGAGCTCGAGGAGAGCGGGCGAGTTGATTTGCAGGTACCTCAATTTCGGCAGACCGGAAAATCTGGGCAATCTCTTCATCACGCGGCTCTGTAAGGTCACAGCCTCGAGACCTTGCAGGTTCTCCAAACTGTCCATTGGCAGGGAACGTAATTCCGGCTCAACGATGAACAACTCCAACAATGAGTCGTGCAAGCCTTCCAGCCAACCAGACGACACTCGCTCGAGTCGATTGTTTCGCAACATCAGCCGGAGTACTCGTAAACTGGCGAAGACCTTGCCGGGCAGACTCGGCAGATTATTGTTCTCCAGGATTAGCTCGTCCACGGGCCTGGCGACGTAGTGACTCACGGAGCTTAAACCCTCCAGCACCTTGGGCAACTCGCTGTGGCTACACCTGCGTGTCGTATTAAACGCTAAGATCGAGTATCTCGAACAATGTTACCCGGGCGCAATTAAGTTCTTCAACCGCGTTTACGTTCTCCGGAGCAATTATTTTTTTCCTTGTCGCTTGCTCGGAGAACGGAGAACGAAATCGAAAAAAAAAATAAAGCTTGGACGAGAGAATTTTTCGTTTTTAGAGGTTTCTTTTTAATTCAATTTTTCTTGCTCGTCCAAGTTTGATTACTATAACTCACCATATTTGAAATTCCATGTCGCGAGTGGAGCACCGGCAGGGTAAAATCTTCTCTTGAGGAGGGCATCCGTACTCCGGACTCAGCTGGCCGACGGCACCCGTCAGGACGAGGGCCAGGGACCAGACAAGGATCGGGAGGCCGCCACCTTCCAATTGACGCAACATGGCGCATCTGGACCACAGCTTACGATATCGCACACCTACGTTGCATCTTTTGTTAACTAGCTAAAAATAAATACATAAATTTTGATCAAAAAAATTTCACCTACTAGTATTAAAAATATCAATTTTGATTTACACATTTTGCCATGTAACCATAAGTAATAATTATAAATTCAGAAGAGTAAATAATTTTCATGATTAATTAACAATATACAGCATCTACCTCAAATTATCTAACACTGTTATTGGAAATTAGAGAGCATTTAATGAAACGAGAATCTGGAATATAAATAACGGAATATTCGCACGTGGAACGATTCAAACAGGCGGCTATGAACATTTTCGAGATGAGTCTCGATAGAATATATCCTAGACAGCGTAAGAAGCTTCTGAGGAGGATGGGTCGTGTGTGGGTACGTCACGGTCGCGGACAGCGCAAATTGACGTGTCCCGTACCGTAAGCAAAGTAAAAACCGCTACAGCAATCATTCTCCGTAATAATTGTTTGTCGCGCGAGAGCGCCCAGCGTCGTCGCTGAAATGCGAGGTGCGAAGCGACGCCCACCTCGTTCGAGAGCCGATCGTTACGAGACACTTTATTAACGAATCGTCTAGAATTTTTAGCTTCCCGCTTGTTCATTGAACTCTCGCACAATATTTATAAGAAAAAAAATACGTATAATACGTAAATACGTATGCTAGGCAGAAATTACAATACCATTCATTTGAGATCGATAAATTAGATTGGCGATCGATATTCCATTACGTTGCGTGAACGCATCTATTTAGCATACAAAATTGGGTCGTATAATGAAAAAATGGGGTACACAATGCCGGTAAAGATGCTGTCACGCGTAAACGAAAGTGTTTCGTAACGCATCTCCGAATGAAAGAGAGACAATCGAATGACCTGGAAATTCGGTTGATCGTGAAGAGAGCCAAACTGGTATAATTTCTCGCGTAGGGTGTCAACCACAAAATTTTCATTTCGTTCGCCAAAATTGATCGCAGAGCTAACGAAAACCACAGAGTTGTTTGCGAAAATTGCGGAAACTCCCTTTGTTCCTCGACTGCCCAATGGTGCATCGAATGCACTTTCGAAGATGCGCCGTTCCTTATTCTATTGTGATCGTCATACCGCGTAACGATAAGGGTCGTCGGCGAATTCAGTGAAAGTGATTCGGTACTTCCGGGATATCCCTTTTCAACGATCCGTGGCGGCTCCCATCTTCGCTATTTTCTTTTCTTTTTCTGCAATTCACGATAATCACAATCGCGTATCTCAAATTGCAACACGAGCCGCGTAAGGTCGCTCACTGCAACTTTGGCGGTTAACGACCGTGTGATGGAATAATTAAGAATTAATCTTTCACCCAAGACCACCGTTTGTTCAGCGAGATCGAAGCCAGCCTGGAAACTTTGTAAAAGACCATCACGGATAGCTGGGCTTGATTTCATTAAGGTTACTGTTACGTATTTTCCGATCTGCTAAATTCCTATTAATATTAATGCGCTCGAGTGCGGTAACGAGGCTACCCGATATTTAACTATCTTTGCGAAATACCGCTTTTGATTTTTTTGTACAATTCTATAACTAAGCATAACTTATTAGAACGCTCATGAAAAATAATTGACAAACCTGTTGTGATTTAGCGTTAATTCCAAAATGGTACCCTTTTGTTGATATGAGATTCGTGTTCACAAACTGATTGAAAAATAAAGAAAAACACGAAATTAGAAGTGCGAAATTCAATATTTAGCTTCTTTGGAAGAACTAGTGTAAATAAAACTCACACGTCGATAATGAAACTGGTAAACAATTTTATAGTGAGCGAAAAGCTCAATGCAAAAGCGCAACTGCACAAACTAGTGGATGAACGAAGACTGAAGCGTGGGTGAAGGCGCGACGGACGAAAAGAGAATTGCGAAGTGCGTATCCAGCTACCGTGAAGACACGCTTCCAGGAAATCTTCCCTTCCACTTAAATTTACTAAAAATGATTTATTCGTTAATAGCTAAAATACCCTCAAATGAATAATTACATCGTTATCTCGTATCGGCCCATCATTCGATGCTAAGTTTTTCCTGAATTACTCAATTCGGTTTATTGATTGAAAGAAAGATTGATCTGAAAAAGAAATTATTCAGTCAAACAAATTTCCTCTTATAGATTATCAGATGAATAAAATTTTTCAAAGCAGATCGTTAAGTACTTAATTACAAACAATAATTTTTATTAGTCTGTGAAAATACTTTCAGTTGCTCAAATTAGATTTACCTGTGAAAATGAAATCCAAGTGAGCCGCTCTGTGCAGAAATTTCAACTTGTCACGAGACGAATGTGATTTATTTGCTTCCTGAAATTATGAGGGTGTATACGTAATTTTGTCGACACCAAAAAAATTATTACGGTAGTGGGTATTAACCAATTTCCTTCTTAAATCTGTATTTGAAGATTATCCAGCGTGATTTGGAAATTGATAATTTTTCAGTGTCTTCTTTTCCGAAATAATATCCACCCCTCGACAATGAAAAACTGAAAAAGATGTTTATACGTGAGCTCGTTGACGTAATTAATTCCTCAATGAAATATCATTTTGTGAATTAAGAAAAATAATAAAAAAATATAAAAGTTTATGTGTTATCACTATACAAAATCGAATAAAAAAATTATGACGGAAAATTCCACTAAAATTCGTCTATGTAAATCGTGTTTAAAAATAGTTTTAAAATTTCGCTTTAGAGAACGTAAATCACTATTCGACATTGTAAAATATGAAAGGTGTGCATTTTTTTGTCCTTCTATTCGGCGGTAACCGGTTTTGGATCGTACGATTATCGAGGTGATCTCCTATTGGCTAGAAGAACCAAGCCCCCGTCATGCCTCAAAATCCGTGCAAAAGTTGAATACGTACCATGAATGTACAGAACTTTAATCGAATGACAGGCGAAACAAAAAGGCAAAAAATAAATATAAAATAATACAGCAAAATACGTCAAAGCTCGTTGCCTTTACGAGTTTCATAAACATTAATGAAAAGATTTTTCGAATACCGACAATATTATTTAGACGAAACGGATTTGGTATTACACAATCGAATTTGTCTGGTGGCCCGCGTTGTCTAAGAACCGGCTCACATCATAGATGGGTATGAAAACCGGTATTCCGCGTGCCAACGCTTGTTCAGCAACCAATTTCATAATAAGATTCTCATTCAATTTTCTTGTCCTTGAAAAAATAGTCGGTTAATTTTTTTAAATATTTTATCACGATATGATTCATTTTAACACTTACTGCGGTTGTTCACTCAACGGGAAGATACTTAGCATAAAAATCAGTGTAGAAAATATATAAATCATATTTCAAATGCAAATAATAGGTCAATAACATTATTGCAGAACTTCTAGTGTGGAAGCCGATACTAGATCCCGAGATGGATGTAGTGAATAGCGTACACGTACGTTGCCTTAAAAGTGTGCGCGCGTGTAGTCCGACTGGTTTTTTCAAAATGAACCGTAATATAACATGGTATTATTATGCGAGACCGTCAGTTGTTGATGAACGTCGTGGAAGAATAGATCTTCTATGAAGCTGCGGATGTTAAGATCGGTCCATAACGTTGCAAAAAATATTTTCAACATTTTTCTTTTACAATAATTTCCCATTAGCGTCGTTCTTTATTTCATGGTGTACTAAAGTTGATACGTGATCTGTGAAAATAGTCTAAAAATTAATTATTTCATTGCTGGAATATATTTTACTAATTCAGCATGATATCGAGTTGTTTAGCACGATTTTCGCGATGTATCATATCGCATCCTGTGAGAAAATTCAGTTCTACCATCGATACTACTGTTGCGAAAAGTAAATACCACGACTTTAGAAAATATGCTGTCGGAGATAAAACACCGAGGATACTCATAACAGGTAACGACGTAATTTAGAACCAGTTAAAATCAATCTAATTTGTAACACTTCTAATTGAGTGTAAAGTAATTATGGGTAATTGAATTGAGTCATAAATTTATCTTGCCAGGTGGTCTTGGTCAATTAGGTACGGAATGCGCAAAACTACTTCGGCAGATTTACGGCAGTGAAAATGTCATACTATCCGATATAATTAAACCTACCGAGGAAAATCTTCAGGACGGTCCTTTCATTTTCGCTGACATTCTCGACTTCAAGGGTCTCCAAAAAATTGTCGTAAATTACAGAATCGACTGGTTAATTCATTTCAGTGCTCTCCTCAGCGCCGTCGGCGAGCAAAATGTTCCATTGGCGGTTCGGGTCAACATAGAAGGTAAGCAACTAAACTATATGCATACGCAACCTGAATCATTGTCAATCGAGTATCAATGAAAACAAGTTATAAATCAAGCTAGTAATTTTACCTCATAACTCGTTTACAGAAACAAGAATAAAATATCGCACGAGTTGAAATTACATTTAATAACGAGATTGAAGATGAGAGATTTGATAGAATTTTTTTTATTTGGAGAATGTACTATTATAAAATAAATTGTAGCGCAAATTAGCTGCGGAATGCAATTAAAGAGAGAAAGTGCATTGGCTTGCGGAACGACAATGCGTTCTCATATGTACTAAAAACACTTTTACGATGAAAGAAATATGAGAATTTGAAAAATTTGATATTGTACCTTATTTTTTTAGGGATGCACAACGTCATTGAGCTTGCTAAGCAATATCAATTAAGGGTTTTCATACCATCGACAATCGGAGCCTTCGGACCGGATTCACCAAGAAATCCAACTCCAAACGTTACTATACAACGACCGAAAACAATTTACGGTGTTAGCAAAGTTCACACAGAACTACTTGGAGAATACTATCACCACAGATTCGGCCTTGACTTTAGGTGTTTAAGATTCCCAGGAGTCATAAGCAGCGATCCTCCTGGCGGTGGTACAACAGGTGAGTTCTTCAATGCTTAAATTTCTACTCAATTTATATCGAAAAAATCTAAAATTATAATTTCAATTTATAAACGTAAAATAATAGATTTTAATTTTATAAAGAAACTTAACAGTGTTTTTAATATTCCGTAGATTACGCTGTCGCCGTTTTTCACGAAGGACTAATTAACAAGAAATATGAATGTTACTTGGAACCCGACACAAAATTGCCTATGATGTACATTGAGGATTGCCTCTCAGCTTTATTTCAGTTCTTGAATACACCACCTGAACTTCTACGAAGGCGCGTGTATAACGTAACTGCAATGAGTTTTACTCCCGAAGAATTATTTGCTGAAATAAAGAAACACATTCCTGATTTGCATATTACTTACAAACCCGACGATCGCCAATATATAGGTTTGTTATTTTTTCTTAATCCCGCAAAAATGAAAATGAAATCAGTTTATGTGAAACAATAATTCTTTCAGCTGAAAGTTGGCCGCAAGTATTCGACGACAGCGAAGCGCGTAAAGATTGGGGATGGCAACACAAATATGATCTATCTAAGCTTGTAGATTCGATGATACGAGATGTTAGTACAAACTTTATATCAAAACTTCCTCTTCAAGAAGTTAATAGTTATGTATAAGTTTCATGAGTTCTGCAATACATTTCTGAATAAAAAACAACACAAAAATAAATTTATTTCTTTTCATAATGTAGGTAAAAAATTAAATGTTTAATGTCATTTAATATATACCTCTTAAATATTATTATAAATATATTTATTAATCAATATCCATTGTTTCTAAAAATTCGGAGTCATCATTCAATAACTCTTCTATATTTATAGGAGCTTTCTTAAAGTTTGCACTCTTTGGAGTATTAATAATGTTACTTCGCAATGGCGTAGAATTTACATTTGTACTTCTTCTAGAAGGCGTTGTAGGATACGTTGTTTTTGGTGTTCCTGCTTGAGACGGTGTTCGTGTTGCAAAATTTCGTTCTCTCAGCGGCGTTGCATTTGAATTTTGGAATGTCGATTTATTATTTTGTGAGATATCTATACATAAAAGAGTGATGTTTAATTATTATGAGTATGTCATAAATTATAAATTGAACTTCATAGTTATTTCTACATCTCAATATTACCGTCATGTTCAGAATCTTTATTAGGTGGTCGACTCTCATTAAAGTACCCATTTGGATGTATTATAGGTCTATCTGGTATACGTTTATGTTGAATTTCAAAATATTTGGTACAAGCTAACAAATAATGGCCTTCTTTTTGCAGTTCTAATATTTCCGTAATATCTGTGGAACAGTAAATATGATTTAATATTAACTATTAAAATATAGAAAAGTTATGCATTTTTTACAAATAAATTCATACATGGAGGAGACATTCCATAACTCTGCAATTTTTGTTTCAATGACTCTTGATCCATATGTTTATAAGGACAACCACTTTTCTCATCAGGTCCAGGCAATGTGTTCATAATCTTAGAGCACCCCATTGGTGTATAATTAGCTCTTTTACCTTCTTTACCGTAAATATGCCTAATGTTATAACTATAATCTTTTTCAAATTTAGTTAAATCCATAACTTTTGTAAACTCCATTTGCCAAAAGCGCATAGAATCTTCTAACGACACACCAATGCCTTTGAGAAATAAACCATATTGTAAACGTCCATTATTTTTCAGTTTATGTTCAGTCCGTAGTGTTTCGTGAAGAATTCGCATACACAAAGGATAAGATGATTTTGACAGCTAGAGATAATACAAAAATTATTTAACTTACTTCTAATTATAAAGTAAAAATATCATAGATTAGAATATCACTTTACTTCATCCAATTTTTCAATAGGAGTAGCTTCCGAAGACCAAGTTACAGGCGTTATCATCTCAGAGAATGAATCTGGTAGAGATTTTAAAAAGGTAATCAATCTTTCATCATCGGCTATATTTGAAAGATAGCCGGATGCTTTCTATAATTTAAAAATTGAATTTAATGAAAAAATGTAAATCTCATTGTGATTTATAATGAATAAAATATGTTTAAAATATACCTCTATACCCCGTAATAAATTTTCTTGAAAATATGAAACAAATAAAGAAGATAAGTCATTGTATGGTACATATGCCATGCCTTCTTTAAGATATACTCTACGATTTCTTACTAAATCTGAAACTGCCTGGAATGGTACTTTGTAAAAATCAGCTATATCGATAGATGAAACTTTAGGTGTAGAAAGGTACAATTCTTCTCTGATTGAGTTTTTTTCTTCTGGTGAAACCTATCAATCATACAACATACTTTGTAGTTATGAAAATAAAAATAACTGTTTTCTTAAATTCTATTAATTACCTGAGAATATTTTATGCTGCTAGCCGACAGTAATTTTTCAATGCCTTCTTTATTTAACGAACTGAACCTAAGTTTAAACAATTCTGTTTCTTGAGTTAAAAACCATTTTTGTTGCGCCACATCGGAAGAACAAGATAATCTCAAAATAAAATGTGACATTCGATCTTTTTTTCTTGCTTGTAAATCTGTTTCTGTATGCGATAAGCAACCGTTTCCATATAACAAATGAGCAAGAAATTTAATACCATCTTTTTTTAGCGCATTCTTCAAAGTTTCTTTACGTTCTTCTAATGTTTTAAGATCTGATCTCATTGTAATACTTTCTACTAGTTGAAGTGCTATATTATATGTGAATTAAAATTATATTAACTAATTAAAATAGATATTGTAAAAAATAATATTGTCAATATTCAATTTAAAACAATACCTTTAAATCGATCAATGCCCAATTGTTGAAATTCCATAAGTGGTAAAGTGCCATCAGGATTTTCATTGTAGAGTTGTAAATCATGAGGATAATGTTCCTTCAGATTATTTAATTCCGAATCTATATGACGACGTTTTACTCTGTACTCCATATTTATATAGTTTGATCTTTTCTCATTAACCCGCTAATATTAATGTATATAAACAACATATGAAAATGAAACTTTCTAGTATTCGAATCTATAAATTACTTCATAAATTTTTAATATGAAGACAATAATTATAATTTTGTTCACTAAATTGATAGTTTGAGCAATGAATTCCAATTTATTTCTTCGACTATAATTTTTTATAAATTTATTAACCTCCTATAATCTAATATTTTGTTGGTCAATATCACTTCACATTCACCGAATCCTCCATATTGAAAATTTTGCCGCCGAAATAAGCCGGTCATAGACTTGAACGTAGGCGTAAGCAGTTTATTTTCTTCTTCGCATTGTGTTTACTTCACGTTACTGATATTGGTCAATGTATTACCACTGCTCCGAAAGCAGACGACAAAATGTAATCTGAACCAAATTAGTTGTCACGAAAAATGTCTCAGATTTAAAAATTAAAATAAAAATATTTAATAACCACTTAAGGGGGGGCTAAGGTATTTAATTTTTTTTTTTTGCATTTTTTTTTTATTTTCGAAATTCAATCCGTAATATCTGAAGAATATTGTGTTAAAATTTCAAGTCAATTGGAACAAAATTGACGAAGTTATGAGTATTTTTATACCTGCCGGATTTTGTGCCTATACCCGAACCAACCCCAACGCCCCGACCCGAGCGCGCTATTGTTACCCGGCAGATGTTTCACTCTCTATTAATGTAGTACCTTACCTCCCAGTACCATTTATCGAAATTTCAAGGCAAGGACAAACGAGTTTATACCTGGTCTGTATACTTTGTCAGTGTGGTGTACAAAATTCAATTAGCAGAAAATATCCTATCGAGCGGACGTATCCACGTGTTCTTATTTTCGCATAATTTCACCTCCGTTTTCATTCATTTTTGTTGCTAAATTATTACAAAAATGCCCAAAAAAATTGCAAGATCTGATAGACAATCAACTGGTTCGAGATTATATCGACCCAAAAAAATTTTACCTCCCCACAAACGGAAAAGCGAAGACATTACGACAAAAAGCGCGTCAGCTAAAAAAATAAAAATGACCGTTGAAGATCAAATTAGGGAGGATCTTGAACGACATTATAGGGTAATTGATTTTTTATTGGTCTTTGCAAAAATTTCTACGCTAGTGAAGTGTGTGAAGTGTGATGGAAAAGTAAATTTTCATTCGACTAAGAAAGAAGGTCTTGGATTTCACATCAAAGTGTCGTGCGAAAGTTGTAAACAAATTACAAACGTTCCGTCTAGTGCTCGAATAAACTCTGGTATTTACGAAGTGAATTATCGGTTTGTCTTCGCGATGAGGATATTAGGCCTTGGATTAGCTGGCTGTGATAAGTTCTGCGGCTTGATGGATTTGTCTAGTTCATTTTTATCAAGCCCGACTTACAATAATTACGTGAAGAAAATGTGCTCGACTATAAGAGAAGTAGCGAAACGATTTTTTTCATCTGCTATAAAAGAAGAAAGAGCAGCAACAGCCGAAGAAAAAAAAACTGAAGATGCCGACGAACTCAGTGTATCAGGCGACGGAACATGGAAAAAAAGAGGCTACTCATCTTTATTCAGCGTCACCTCGTTAATCGGTTACTTTACTGGTAAAGTGCTTGACATTCTCGTCAAAAGTTCATACTGCCACGAATGTAAAATTTGGAAACACAAATTGGGCTCTGCCGAATACGAAGAATGGCATGAAGCTCATGTAAATACTGGAAACTGTCAGGAAAATGATACTGGTGCATCTGGAAATATGGAGGTCGAAGCGATAAAAACAATGTTTCAACGCTCGGTAAATAATGGTGTACGATATCGCAACTATATCGGCGACGGTGACTCCAAAGCTTACTCTGGGTTAGTGAATTCTAAACCTTATGGTGATGATTTTTCAATAGTAAAAAAAGAATGTGTAGGACATGTTCAAAAAAGAATGGGCACTCGTCTACGTGAAATAGTCAAAAAGACCGTTGTAGATACCGAAACTAAGGCTGGAAAGAAAATCAAACGAAAGAGTCTGTCTGGTAAAGGGAAGCTTACTGCCAAAATTATCGATAAATTGACGGTATTTTACGGATTGGCTATCAGACGTCACTCTGATTCCGTAAAAAATATGAAGAACGCTATCTGGGCAACATTCTTTCACTACAGTTCGACGGACGAGAATCCACAGCATGAAAAATGCCCAAGCGGCGCGGACTCTTGGTGCGAATGGCAAAAAGCTGCAGCTGCTAATGCATTGGATTCGTTCAAACACACGTATTGTGCTCTTCCCAAGGATGTTTTGGATGCCATCAAGCCTATCTACGAAGATCTGAGCAAAGATGCCCTCCTAGAACGATGTGTCGGAGGCTTCACGCAGAACAACAATGAGAGTTTGAACCAACTTATTTGGAAAATCTCACCGAAGCACTTGAGTGGAACCTCTGTCGTCGTTGAAATTGCAGCTTATGTGGCAGCCAGTGTCTTCAATGAAGGTTCGTTTGCTTTACTCACCTTCATGCAAGACATGGAAATCAGTTGTGGAACAAGCGCTCATGACTGGGCGCGATCCACTGACTCCATACGCATAAGCCGAGCAGAGCAGGAAGCTGAACGACAAACCAAAGAAAGCAGGATTCTTCGTAGGCAGGAGCAAAAAGATGCATTAGACATCATCGATGATAGCAACATCCTCTATGGACCTGGCATTGATGACTCAGTGTGAGGTATGTCGATAAAATTCGCTTATAAACGTTTTAACTGGATTTTTTTGTGATTAAAACTTTAAAGCGTTTTTCCCACAACTCACGTTTTCAAAGTCGGTGCCCCTGATAACTCCAAAACTACTGCACCGATCCTTTTGAAATTTTAAACACTATTTCTGTACATCATTTACGAGGTAACGCTGTCGAGTTTTTTTTTTTTTGTTCATAATTTTGATTTTGCAATAACAAATTAGCCGATTTTTTCCCACAAAATTGTGTTTTTCACTTCAAAGTGTTTGAAAAAATGAAAAAAAATTTGGAAAAAAAAAAAACTCGACAGCGTTACCTGGGAAAAACTATAATCTAACGAATGAACTTTGATTTTTTGATTTCAGATGATCCAGCATCAAGTTATGAGGGGCACCGCAATTCAACTTTTTTTCGAGGCACGTCCGAACAATTGCTGCCATTGACGTATTTTTGAATATTTCTTTGTAAAAATTTGATGAAACATTCTTCGAATGTCATACTTTAATGTACCATTGGTTGAGTAAATAAATTTTAACTGTGTCGTCAGAAAAAAAATCACGAAAACATGCCTTTTTTTGTACGATTTGACCTTAGCCCCCCCTTAAATTATGAAAAAGTATTCTCATTTACTTCTTTATTTTCTCCTATCCTATATTCATATAATTTTATTTTATTTTTTGCTACTATCTGACTCTGTTTTTATTTCTCCGATTTAGTTTTTGTTTCTTTACTTCAAGTTTATACCTCTAAAGTATTTATTCTATCAACGCTAACGTGTTTACAATATTGAGAATTTCTACAAAATCATCTCCGATTTTCTTCTTTTATATAATGTAATTCATTATAAGTTTAATTTATGTATTTTTAATTGAACATTTTGATGAATAGCTCATTCACTCATACACGCACCTCAACCCAAGTCTGGGTTTGAGCGTGTTAACGAATTACGCCACAATCTTTACAAAATAGTTTACAAAGACAAAGTTCTTTCAATAATGCTTAATAATAAATATTCGATGAGTACGAGGAAGCATGCTCTCCATTCTCTTCGCTTCGATGAGCGTGAATTACCGTATGTAAACAAAGTTTTGTATTTAAAGGTTAAGGTCAAATACAATCCATTGTTAAATTAACAATCGATTCATAAAATCGTCAGTATCTCTTGAAATTTCATGCGGGAAAAATGCCGAAACGAAAAGTACCCACCACCACCAGTACTCCAATTGATGGAAAGAAACTAAGTACACCGACACCGCCGTCAGCATCTACGGTAGGAGAAGATTCAGTTGCAGGGAAGAAAAGATATTATCACAAAGGGCTGTCAAAAACTTCACATGTGATAAAAAAGAGGAACATTAAAAAACCAAAAGTAGAAACGATAAAATTGCCAACGTCAGGTGAATTTTACTATTTTTTAATTTTTTAATAATTTATTTTGCAGTATTGATTGTTTGGTTGGATTGTTGTTTTAATAGGTTCCGACACAGAGATAATATCTTTTTCCGGTTCGAGTAGCGACAAAAAAAATAAATCGCCGAGTATAAAAAAGACGAGAAAGTCATCCACGTCAGGTAAATTTTACTATTTTTTAATTTTATAATCACTTATTTTGCAGAATTGATTGTTTGGCTGAATTGATGTTTTAATAGGTTCCGACACAGTGATAATATCTTTTTCCGGTTCGAGTAGCGACGAAGAGAATAAATCGCCGAATATAAAAAGGAGCGAAAAAATAAAAACGCCATCGCCACACTCACCAAGTGATATTTTTCTATTTCTCAATATTGTTATAGTTTTTGCAGCGAATTAATTTTCTAATTTTACAGATTTGGAATTCGGGACACACTCCCGTAACTTAGAAATAGCAAAGAATTATGAATATCATACACCTAGCCCGAAATCCAGAGGCTTATTCTTTTCTCCAGAGGCAATCAGAGAGGCTGTACGGCCACCTGAATTACTCGATGATTCGTTTATTGCAGAATCACGAGGGATCGTTAACCGCTTTGAAGATGAAGTACCGAGCCCACCAAAGAAGTTCATTTACACCATTCCGAGATTGGATGATGACTGGATAAATGTGTCTGCATCAATATCATTAAAATCGTCCGAATCACCAGCCCCTAGGATTGGTTGGTATTATTTTTTACAAAATAATATATTATTATTATTGGTTGTTCTTAAATAATAATTTTTAGATCTTAGTGAATTAAAAAAAACGTACAAGTTCAAAGCACCTGGCCAGGAAAAACCAGCTTCCCCAAAATACAGCAAATTTAGGTATTTTGATTATCACGCGGAATTGCTTTGGGATAAATATGTAAATGAAAATCCTGATGTTGTTGTTCAATTAGCAAAAAATAAAACAAATTCATCGCCGAAGCGGAGAAAATTTTTTAGTCAGAAACGAGCAGGTCGGATAAAAGGTGATGGTACGAAAATTTATTTTACCTCTTTGCAATTTCTCTGATATAATTTTTCATATTACAGAAATAAAACGAGCTGCAGAGATGAGAACCGTCAAGAGAAAGCCGATAAAAAAGAAAAAAAATGAGCGAGCGGTTTTGGGTAGTCATTTATGTTCTCCTACTGAAAGACAGCAAATATTTCCAACGCGTATTGTGGAAAATTCATTTAATTCTGATGAAACAAATAAAATTGGATTTTCATGTGATGCTTGTCAAGATAAAAAATCTAGTTGTTCACCTGACACAGTATTGAAACGTTGTGAAACTTTTAGGGGCTATATAAACTCTCTTAAAACTTCAAGGAAAAGAGGGGAAAATAGTAAAAAGGATGTTTATGAATATACGTTAAGCCCTTTTGAAGCAGTACCTCATCAGAGTATTGAAAATGAAAACAGTAACTGTGGAACATTAAAGACTTCAGTTAATAGATCTTCTAATGTTAAAGCATCAAGGAAAAGGAAAGGAAATAGTAGAAAGGATGTTTATGAATATGAATCAAGCTCTCCCGAAAGAGTACCATATCAAAGTTTTAGAAGTAAAAGAGATAACTCTAACACATCCAAGATATCAGCTGATAGCGCTTCTAAAGTTGAAATATCATCGTTAAGACTAATTGGAACATCATCTTCGGAATTGTTCACTTCATTAAATTACGAGAATAAAAGAAGTAACTCTTCCCAAGTTTCTACTAAAAATATTAAACGCGAGAAGACCAAACAATCGAAACCAAGAGTTATTGAGGATATTACACTCAGCCCCAGCAGCAAACTAAACATTACGTCTCTACTGTACGAAATACTTCGAAAACCAGATTAGAATAATTAGTTATTGATATAATTTTTGTATAATAGTTAGCTATTAATTACTGTGATTTATATTTATATGAATTTATATTTTAATGTATATTAATTGTTATCAATTGTTGTATGTCGTTCAATATTGTAAATATTGATACTTATTTTTTGTTATTTGTTTTGTTATTAAATTTTGTTATATAAAATAACGATTATTTTTTGTATTTATTAAGTTTTTTGCATCAAAAGATTTCAGTTCGCGTTCTGTCGCCTGCTTTTCGAGCAGTGGTAGTCAACATATTCTGAAGAAGTTGAGATACCTATTGAGGCTTGCAAATTATAAATTATGGTTTATCGAGTATCATTGATAAAATTAAAATTCTTATTTATTCGTAAAAAATTATTTTATCATAAAAATATATAACGATAAAACTTGTAGTAAGTACATAAAATTTTATAATTTCTATTAACAATTATATTTTTTTTATGACTGCATTTTGTTTTATTACTCAGGATTAGCAATCACTTCTGTCATTATTGGTGTTAAATGACCATCCACACCATTAAAATTATCAATAACAAGTTTTCTTGTGCCAACTTTTGTGTATTCTACCCTGTGCAATACAGGTGTAATTTCTCTAAATTGATCCACAGTCATATTTGACTTATCTATTACACAACCATTGTGTATATCCAAGTTTTGTGGGTACATAGTATCACCTTGCATAACATACACAACGCCATCTGATAATTGCATTTTTACCTGAGGAGATAACAAGAAAACTATACAATGTTTGGTATTTTAAAATATTTTTTTTGTGAGTGAAAAATATCTCATTATTGCTTTTACCCCTAACATCAGTGAAATTCCATTAACGCCACGCTTTACTGCAAATTGACATAAGTCATTTAGATGTTTGAATTTTGCAATTCTTCCTATTTCGTAATGTTGAGGAACGGGCAATAAAATTTCTTTCCCCACAGCTCGAGATAACATTGTGTCTGGAGTATCCCACTAAAATTAAAAATTTAATATTGACGAATATAAAAATTAGTATATATTATGAAATAACAGTAACTCACTACTAAATCGATCATTTCAATTTCATCATATTTATGTTGTGGTTTAGATGATAAACATGTTAGATAAAAAATAGAATCGAAGCGCTTAGATTGAGCTGCTGGAGTCAACCAGTTACTCCACTCGTGAAGTGCACATATGTCTGGATAGCATTTGAAGTATTCGCAAAGTGTATAAAATTTAGATGCATCATTGTGAACTTCCTTTTGCCAGTAGTTCAATTCTTCATCTGGAACTGATTATACTAATATTATTGATAGTGATTCTTGGTACAAAATAAAAGCAAATAATTAAAAACACTAACTCTCAATATGATGACCCCAATTTAAAAGATTATTCTCTGAATCAACTTTTTTACAAATTAAAATACCAGATTCTTCAAAAGTTTCACGAATGGCAGTGATTCTCAATGAAATATCTCTTGACAATTCATTAGGTTTTGAATTAAGAATTTTAACTTTATTACTTTTATTTGAATTTGAAGTATTACATTCATCAATATTTATACCAAACTGACTGAATAAATTATTCCATTTAATATTTGCATCAGCCTGTTCTACCATCCCACCTGGGAAAACATAAGAATTTGGCATAAAGCTACTTTTCATGCTACGCTTCATACAAAGCAAATTGTAATCGCACTAAAAAATAATAATAACTCAAATTAATTTGAAATTTTAATTAAATTATGAATATTGCATAAAATACAATTAGAGAAAGTACTCACATTTAAAATCTTAGCGTTATTTATACTTTTTGAATTAGCTGCAATAATTAAACTAGCAGCTTCTTTTATGATCTTCATTGTAAATTATTGTGAGATATAAAATAGTGTTGTATAGTAAATTAAAATTGTATAATATCAATTAGGAGTTTGCAAATAAAAAATAATAAACTATCACAAACTATTTTTGCGTGAAATACCAAATTTAATCTACAAATTAGCTACAATGTTAACTATCTTTTAATTTATCCTCATCCTTGCCAGTTGCTGCTATCATCAACTCATATAATTGATGAATTTGCTCTTCACGCAACTTTTCAATATCTTGCGAATCTAAATTTTTTCCTAATGGTTTGGCAGTTTTAGGTCCTCGTAAACCAATTTGTTTGGTTAAAGATATTGCATAATCCTGAAAATATAAAAATATTCATTTAGATAATTATAATCTTCATGGAATTATATTTTATGATTATAAATTGGAAATTCTAAAATTTGCTTACAGCCCATTCATTCATGAAAATTGCTGTTTCACTGACACTACAATTTTTATGCCTCCTAAATTCATCCCGTACGTAACTTGTGCCGAGTTCTTGAAGTTCTTTTGGTAATCCACGATGTAACCTCAAAATCGTTTTGTATAACATTCTGACACGTTGAACATGTGATAAGGTAGCCATTATGCATTTTATAATTATTCAAAAAGTATTAGATATTCTCTTGTTTAAATACTTTACATAACTAATTTATCGTTACACATAGGTACAATAATTTTATGACGTTGACTGAGTTGACTCCATTCCTAATGTTCTTTACCAAATGTCAGTTCCAAACTTCCAAATGATAAAACTAATTTAAGAATACCTGAATTACCTTCCTAAAGAGTTTCAAAAATCTATATTAATACTAAGCACGTGATTTATACAGAATTGTAAAATTAAGAATGAAACGCCTGGATTTTTACACAAATTTAATCGCGAAATAATTGCCTCATTAGATTAACCCTTGATTTAATATCATTTTTAAAATTAATAACAAAAATATTTTTACATTAAATTTTTCCCATTGTTTTATTTATTTTCATAGAAACAATATATTTACATTTTTGTACGATTCACATAATTATTTATAAATATTAACATGCTCTCATTTTAGAAAAAATAAAATGAGTATAATCTCATATGCATACAGTATATGTAATTTTACTTTAATTTTATACAAATGTATAAAAATATACTCCAGGAAACGTATAGTTTTTAACCATGAAAGAAACTGATGGAAAGAGTTTCGTTCTATGATGCAATTTGAATAAAATATGCATCTTGTAATTTTTCTAATAGAAATATTAATTGTCCTCTGGGGATCGTGCGTCTTGAATTTCCTGTAATATGAAAAAATTAATTTTTATAAGTTTTTTTTTCAATAAGAATACTGATTATTTAAATTATATTTATCTTACCCGGTTTCTCTTTTCTCCGAATTTCGACCAGAACGTAACTTTACAAAGAGTCCTCTGACCCGTTTGTTTATTAAACACTGAGCAAGCATCGAACGGCGGACAATACAAATGCAACGAGACTGCCGGGTTCACGGCACTCGGATTCTCCACGCGATGCAGTCCCAAGCTATCTGCAACGTAAAAATCGGTATGATTAAATTTTATGAACAATAATCAACATTATTCTCAAAAAGATAATAAAGTACCATTTATGTAACAGATTTCGTTCAGTCTAAGAGGATGCCTATCCAACTCCTTCAAACCTTCGCTACTGTATTCCTCACTTTTCTTTTCCTGTGATGGCCAAGCGTATCTTGTCTGAAAAAAAAATTATTATATAAATTAAGCAATTCTCACACAAAATGATAAAATTAATTTGTATAAACATACTTCGCACAATTCTCCTTGCAATATTTTCATGACACAATGCGCATTTGCGTGATCGTGAATGGCGGATCCGTGACCTTCACCCCAACACAGGACCATCAAGTTGAATCTGCCGTTCCCCTCGTCCACCAAGTTTCTTGTATATCTATCAGCAATTATTCAAAAAATTAATATGGATGATGAAATGAATGTCTATCGTCTAATACTATTTTTTGGTGCGACACATGAAGATTAGTCTATCTTCATAAAAATAAACGATCTATAGTATAAAAAATTTATACTACAATTTATTGGAATATTTATCGAGCTGCAGAATAACAAAGCGGTAGATCTCAGGTGTCCTTTACTATTATGGCAATATAGGAAATTCCTGAGAAAATACTCAGCCTTAAAGCAAGGTCTAATAAAATTTACAGTTTCAGATACGTAATTTTTCTCAACCCATTCAGGAGAAGATGCTACATCGATTGAAAATACACTTGTATTTGTGGTATTTGTTTTTTAAACGATTTAAGGAGGATGTCAGTATCGATGTTTCGAATCGTTCCAATATCCGAGCAAAGAGAAGGGAGCCGTATGTGGAAAGTGTTTTAACCAGCCACTCCACTCACCAGACAAAACACAGAATCAGATGCATACACGTGTATACACACATTGTAGCAAAAACACGGCAGTTTGTTAAAGTTGGCTAACTCTTAACTGCCGGACTGATCATTAAAGCAAAAGTAGCGAAAGATCGTGCCGCAGTTATATGTGCTATGTATCTCGACGCTTGTTGCATTTTTACACGCTCAATTTTCGCTTGGCAATTTTTTCGCAATCTACCAGCTTTTGAATTTCTTCATCTATTTCCAGACGCGGTTGATCAAAAAATTTGATGACATATCTGATATAATTGTCATATAACATTGCCGCAATAACATTGTTAAGAGCAGATACCGATTTTCATTCGAATTTCGCAATGGAAGCTCCAGCCTCGCGTGAGATGCATACGCATGTCACTTATCATAATGGCAATGTAGCAAAATGTATCGATTAAAGTTCTCGAATAAAATGAGTAATTGCTCGCTACGGCATCTCTGGAGTTCTGGAATCTCCCACGTTATCATGTACGTATGTAGTCGAACGAAAAACTTGGTTGTTTTACACTTGATTGAATAACGACCTGTAAGAAATTTTTTTGAAAGTCAAAATTGCGAATTTAAATCAATCGCCACTAATAAGACGTGCAAAGAAAGAATAGATAAGATAATGAAAGCACCATCTGCCGGTTGTTGGCCAATTCGACAAATGTCAATATTTCAGCACGTGTCTTCAAATTGTTTTATTTTCCTTGAATGTTAAAAAATTCCTTGAGTTCGAGAACCTAATTAAGGCGTTCCTTTAAATTAGATAGAGAAACGAATTATATTTTTCTCTTTTAAGAATTCACGTACACATATAAATTCATTGTTCTATACTCGGATGCCATGTCAATTTCTCTCGATCGACGCGCACAAACAGTGAGGAAATTATGATCAACAAAATAATGTAAATGAACTGATAACCCATCCTGAACTCATTCGTTCAATTTTGTAATAATATATTTTTCACGTCTGTATGTTTTGTACTTCTTCCACGTCCAAAATATTTTCTCTAAATAAAAGATGACAGTTACACGAAAATTACACCTCCAAGATAAATTTTTCGTTATGGGAATAGCAGCAATTAACCCGTCGCTACCGTTAGGTAAAACGAGATACGGTCACAACCGATCTGGTCTTCGGGTAATTGCTCGGGTTTCTTTAAAATTACAGAACACGGCTTTGCAGAGAACGAAGAGAATTTCTCAGCCCAAAATATTCGAACCGCTCGGACTTTTCTCGAATTTTCAACCCTCTACTAAGAATCTTCATATTTTCTGAATTTGATAACTTTTTCAATATTTTTCTGTAAAAAATCTTTCCATTATATTTGGACAAACAAAACATATTCACACCAAAAAATAGTATAGTAAATAGTACAATAAAAAACAATAAAAAAATATTAAAACTGATTCGGCATATTCTTTGCTTACGTACTTGTCATGATAATGCGATTTTTGTTTATATAAATGAAAAATTTACCTATATCTGTCGAACTTGGCGTATTTCTTCCACTCAACTGGATTGCTGCGATACGAGGACATGAGCTCTTGAACGTGATCGATATCGACGTTGTCGGTTTTAAAAGCTTCGTGAAGCGCGCTAATAAGTTCCTTCAAAGTCAAACTACCACCCTGACTGAGGGTTTCGTTACAAACCGATTTCTCCCTCATCTCATCCAACTTGCTGCTCTCGAGATTACACACTTCCATTTTTCAACCACCCTTTCACTCAACTTCCAACAATCTTGTCAAGATAAGTCACAGTGGTAACAAGTGCGCTAAGTCGACACGAGCACTTGCCGATAGCGTCTACTTGAATGAAATTTGTCGTTTACTGAACGCTGAAAGAGAAAATTCAGTTTCACTCCGAGGGAGGAGTTTCGTGTACACGGTATGAGAGCGGGGATTGGGGGAAACGAAAAACGTGCGCGACTCGTACAACGTGCCTTGACCCGACCACAGTTCGTACCGGTCTAGTACAAACCGCTCGCAACTTTTCTTATATCTTGCATGCAAGAGCGAGAAAACGTACCCCCTACTACTCTCTCGGCGGTTTCTTCCCGGCTACTCGGATTCATCGGCATAATCGTTTTCCCCAGGAAAATTCTTATCGCAAATAATATGTGTATTTTTTAATTATTTTCTTTTCCTATTTTTTATACGAATGAGCAGTAAAAAAGTTTAATTGTTTTTTTTTTTTACTTGTAAATTCGTCTCAGTGCGGTGTAAAGCCGTTTCTCATAATAAGCAAAAAATTTTATATCAGTTTTTTCACAGTGTTTTTAAAGCTTCCTTAATGATATAATTAGTCTCATCGTTTATTTTTTATCAGAGTGAATCAGTTGAATTGTTGAACTTTTTGTCAACCTTTTTTTTAATTTTTGTTTAACATATCAATTTTAGGTGCTTTCTCTGTGTTAGGGAAAGACCGTGTTCCACTTGATTCATTTAACGATTAAATATTTATTTAATCGTTAACTTTTTTCAATAATTTTGGGAATGACAATAATATGTGCACTTTCAAGAACAAAGTTACGAACGTCATTCGTCGATTTCCTTTTGTTTCTTTTAGTTACACCTGCTCTAGTTACTGATCCTTATTTGAAACTATCATGGACATTTACCGAGTTGACGAATTTATTATTATTCATTGGAGAACTAAAATTTGTCTGAAAAATATTATTGTTTCCTTGAGTTAAGACTGAATAACGTGTATGTATTATCGATGAGATAAGACTATTTAAGTAAAATACGAATACGCGTCATTAAATTTACATTACGTGTGTGTGCTCTGTTTTTTATCTGTATCGATTGAATTCTGGTTTTGCGTTTAGAAAAACTGTATATTGAATCTCATTTAGTATTATAAAAAATTATCCCATCGGTTGTTTCCTTATGGAGGCTCGTTCAGGTACTTCGTACCTAGAACAGTTGTCGATAGCGTGAAAATTTATCTCACGGAGCAATTTCTTCGGTGCGCGATGCCGGTTCTGTCGATTCGTGAAACACGCACGCTCGTGTTACGTTGACCTCTTTCGTCTTTCCACAACTATCGCGCGAGATTAAAATTATTATTACTGATTGCGAAATCTGCAGTTTAAATGTGTGAAGGAATTAATCGATTTACGTACGTGCAAGGCGAACTTTTGCAATAATAACACTTGGCTCGCGGTCTTCTCTTGCAGCAGCAGGGTAACTCTTCACAGATACGACAAACACGAAGCGATACAGGCTCTGGCCTGATCGATAGGAATGAATATTTACGTTTATGAGACGTGTTTCGTAATTTATAGCTATTTAAACAAGTTTAAAAGAACTGATTAGTATTGAATCTTTTAAAAATATCATTAATATGTAATGGAAAAGCAAAAAAAAATTGTAATTTACCTATTATGTATTTTGTCATTATTTTGGCCAACTTTCATGTTATAACAAGACGTTCTTTTGCAGCGCAAACAACACGAAACCTCACTAGTGATCTTTTGTTGCAACTCATTCATAACATCGGAATATTTACTTAACTCTTGGTAAGAAAGTTTTTCTGATATATAAGATTTTGACTTTTCATGGTGTAGATTAGGTTGAAATTGATCTTTATAAATGTGATTAGAATCATGTATTGGACTTTCAATAGAATTTCGTTTCTTTACTTTGTCATACTCGGATGTATTTAGAGATAGATTGCAACGTTGTCCCATAAGTGAGTCACATTTTCTTCGTGAGTGTTTACACATTCCGTCATAGACGAAATGTTTACGAGTGCAAACATTTTGATTCCTAAAATACGTACGACGAATATTAGGAATATCACACGTACAATCATTTGTAAGACTACTGTGCAAATCGTTGCGGTGAACACACTTGTTAGAAGTTTGATTTTCAGAGTATGTATATGTTCCACCACATCTATATTCTTTTACCATGTTGCAATTACAAAAATTACAATTGTCAAAAAAAATTTCAGTAAAACATTTTTTCTTATTACCAGTGTTATTGGAATCAATTCTACTTTCCTTGCATATTGAGTATTTTGACGAATTGCAATAACAATTACTGTGTTGTAATCCATTATCATAGTATTTTTGCTTCAAACTTTCGTCTAGGACCTTTTCATTGCTATCGGTATCCCGATACTCTCGATTCACGTAGTGTTTGATTTTTGGACTAAGAATATCATTTTTGTATTTAGGATCAGATAATTGTTCTTTATCATTCATGAATGGTAAATCAGTCCTTGTTTCTATATTATCTTTTTCTTTAGTATCTATTTCTTGATCTTCACTTTTCCTAATTATTTCATCACTTTTGATCATACCATTCGATGTCTTGCTATCATTTTTAAGTTCATTCATGATTGCAGTGATCCTTTTTTTACGGGCAAGGACTAAAGCTAGTTTGGTGTTGGGTTTCAGTCTCTCTTGATATGCCAAGATAGCAGCCTTCATTGCTTCGGTTGTTCTATGTGTATATGGTTGGTTTAATTCATCATCAATTACCGCAGGATCAATTCTTCCGGCAAATCGAGATATGTTATCGCTTACGAATTTACTTGCTTCAGATGTTTTTCTCACTGAACAATTTTGCAGTTCGTTATGCACCTTGTTTTCGACACGAGAAGAATTCGGGTTTTTGCTATTAGTTTTATAAATTTTTTTCTCGTTAATATTAGGTTTAATATAATTACTAGACTTTTTTGATACTGCATCTTTGGAAAATCTAAATATTCTTTTAAAACAAAAAAATTTATTTTTTTTAGTTTTATTTGTTGATTGTTTCTCATTCAAATGAAATAGGTTTGGGGTTTCTTTAACCTGTTCTTTGCCTTTGATATTTATTTTTTTTAAATCTCGATTGACAATCGATTTGGATGGTTTAATCATTTTAGATACAATCAAACTGTCCTTCTGCATATTTTTATCAATGATATTATTTTCTAAAAATAATTTATCCTCTTTATGATCTTCTTTTATAATATTTCATCAATACTTTTTTTTTCATTTTTCTTTATTCGATGTAACTTTACATCTCTGACATTCATATAATTATCTAAATAATAATTTAAAGGTTATATTTGAATGAAAAAAAGAACATCAAATAGAACAATTTAAGTGCAATATGTACTCACTTCTTATATCTTACAAGTTTCTTTATGAACGACATGAGTTTTTCCACTCTAGTTTTTCCTTTCTTTCTTTTTTTACAACTGCATGGAATTAATTTTTCTTTACTGTCAATATCAATATGAGTAATTTCTAATTCGTCAAATTCTTCGCTAGAATCAGTTTCTACTGATAAATATGGCGTAGAGATTGATGAACTCCGATATTCTTGAGATAAGCAAGGACAAGATTTTCTCGCAATTCTCGTTCCGGATTTTCTTTTTGCTTTGACAACAAAACTCTTTGATGATTCATCGCTTGTTGTTGATTCATCAGGATCAGTCACAGATTCGCTAGAAACCTAGACAGAAGTATTTTACAATCAAAAAATAATTCAACATTTTTTATTGTATAAAATCAATTAAACAATCACTTGAATAGTAACATCATCTCTTATTTTTCGCCCTTCAAATTCATGAATTGATGTTCTGTCTTCTTCAATATGATCGAGGGATAAGGGTTTTTTTCTGAACCCTATTTCAATGATAATTATTTTGTTTATCCTGATTGACCATAGTAACTACTAGACATATTAGATTTATATTTACCATAGCTGTAGTTTGATTCAGTTTCTTCCGAAATTGTTATATCACTCGTTTGTTTGATTTCATCTTTCATTTCCATTTTTTCTCTATCATCTTCTTCTGATAAAATATAATTATCATCTTTCACTTCCACTTCATTTTTTTCATCTTTTAATAATTTTGCAAAGTACTGCTTTCTCTGTTCATCAATCATTAATTGATCTTCTGATGAATCCCTGTAAATCGTTCTCATTGTGAAAAATTATAAATTAAATATCAAACGTAATCAACTTTTCTTCACTGAAGTCGGACAAATCCCCATACTCAATCGGAGATCGACATATCGTACATAAATTTTGTAAATCGGTAAAGCATGGTACGCAAAATACGCCAACGCAATTTGGGGTTTGACACTTGAAGTGCAATTCTTTACCACTTCGCTCAACTGCTCCGCAAAGCAGACACCTTCTTCGTTTATCACGAAAGAATTTATACAAAAATGGACAAGTTGCTAGAATACGTTCTTTCAAAGCAACTTTTTCGATTTTCCCATCATCGGCAATTCCGTATTGTCGGCGTAACTGTCTTCTAGCGTACTTTAAAAAGCTTCCTCTTGATCTGAATTTCGATATATTTAATAATTTATTTAAATATTAAAAAACAAAGACTGACATATATACCTAAGTATATGATTGTAAAGCCACGTTGCTCTTTGTTTTGCTCTGCTAGGATGGTAATGACACATCACGACGTGCCTAATACGTAAACCGTAAGGTTCGAAAATGGCCATTAGCCAACAGAGAACTATTAAAGAAACGATTTGCGCATATCTATCAAGATCTGGTGGTGTAGGATCCGGTAAGCATGGTATGTGGTCGATCTCTACATTTTCCGCGCGTGGAGAAAATGTTTTAACGATGCTCCTGTAAAGATCCGCCAGATAGCCATTCCCGGAAACGTAGACTCCTACCGAGTTTGGTTTTTGAACCTACAAAGAACGATCGGTTAAACGTTATCACAACTACTCAGTAGAAAAAAATTTTCGAACCTTAGTTTGAAATCTTCCGTGGTATCTTATTGTACTAAGTACCCAATATAAACTGTAATCTGCCATCATATGAATGCAGAGTTTGAATGTTGCGAGTCCTAAGAAGACTGTAGATCTAGCGAGTTTGAATTTTTCAACAGATATCAATTTTACCGATGTTAAAGGGATATATTTGTTTCGCTCGCGTCGATTCAATGGTAGAACTGTTTCTTTATTTTGACGAGTTCTAATTAAATCGATTCTACGAAGATCATCGGTTATGTATCTGTTATCATAGCGATCGCTTGTTAGCCATTTATGTCTGTAGTGAATTACTCTGAAATAAAATGAAATACTCAGAATTAAAAAAGAACTTATCTATCGTAATTTTCTAAACATACCTTAATAACATGAAGAAAACAAAAAAACTTGTACAAATGTTCATCCAATCGAAAACTGTTAAAAACTTTTCCGTTCTTACTCTAATTTCAGTTACAATACCCGTGGAGACATCATCGACAGTTTTAGTTTGATTTGTCTCAAAATGAAAAGAGTGTGAAAATTTAACTCTCACGTAGAACATGGCCTTTATGTGTCTCGTAAATTTCCGAACTCCTAGATTGGGGATAGAGGAAACATAAATTTCAGTATCGATGCATCTTTTTCAATTATTTCACGACGTACTTCTCCGAACAGAGTCGATTACAGTATCAGCGACATACGACACCAATATGCAGATCAAATCAAGAGGCTTTACAATGTAGCACAATGAACTCACTATGTAAGTTAGATTGCAGATACCGCCGAAAATCGGCCCTAATTTGGCTTTGCAATCGGCTACGGCACCATCGAAAACTCTTTGACATCTATCGAATGGCGTACCTAATTTCTTATTACACATATTCACAATACTGCCAAGCCAATCAAAGGCTGATTTAATAATTTTCACTAGAAAGTAGTACAAAATTTTACAACCTTAAAATAGCACATAAATTTGGTATTAATCGAAAACTTACGTATACCAAGTACTATTTTTTTTATAGCAAGAAGAGTCTTTTTTATCTTCTCTACAACAATTCTAACAGTTTTTATGACTCTTGTAATAGAATCTTTTATCGCGTTGAATGGCTGCCGAATTAAGTCGACTACCGCTTTTACATCTTCTTTCAGTTGTTTCTGAAAATTGATTAATCATCTTTAGGATATTTTTGAATCATAATTTGCACAACCGTACTTGTCCGCAAGCTAGAGACTCGGAAAGAACGCCGGTGTTATGCAAGGTATTTTTCGCTGGTCCTGTTAATGCTAATATAAACGCATACGCCATCAAAGCTTGTCGGCCGCGTTTCGAGAAAAATTGCGGCAAAAGTAAAAATACTAAACAACTGTAAAATACAGAGTATGTAAAAATATTGAAAGATCGAATTGTTTATAAATTCTTACCGAATTCTGTAAGAAAATGCTAATCCAAGTGTGAGTATTATGCCGAAAATCGAACAAAGAAGTGTAGCTGATTGCAAAGTAAAATTAAGTTGAAATACAAAAAATATAAAAAATAAATATGTGAGAAACATCCCTCCGAAAAATCCAAATACACTCTTAATAGCATAGTTTTCAAAAGTTCCAGTCGTTCTTAAGAGAACAGCTTTTCGATGAAACCACGAATTTTCCGGACAAGATGTTAAATTCCTCCATATTTCTCGAGTTTTTCTCTTACATCTAAAAAAAACATTTAGTTAACCTATCTATTCAAAAAGGTGCATCAAGACTTTACCGTAATCTCTGCCTACGTAGTTTTTGTGTAAAAGTGTAACTGACTTTTTCACCTTCCATGATAGCTATAGATTTAAGTTTTTCATCTTCGTATCTTAGTTTGGCATTCTCCAGTTTTTGAGCTTTCAAAACCATTTGAAAAAAAGCCATTGCGTCACGACAAAGTATTCGTCGGTCTACAGATATTTGAAAAACCAATAAACGTATTTATTTTCTTAGTTATAATATGTTCATCTCATTAATTATTAAAATAGGTAATACTTCAAGTGATTTTTGTTCAAAATATTCCTTCTTCACAGTTGTCGGTTAATGACTGCATTGATCAAAAGACTATCCGTATTTAAGTTTTATTAAAAAAGGGCGAAATACAACGTAAAATAAATAATGTGATTGTTTGTTAATTAAAATAATTTTCTAATTAATTTTAAATGTAACAAACTTTAATATAGAACATAATTTTTTTTTATACAATTTAAAAGTAATTAAATTATTGAATAAATATTTTATGTTTATCTGTTTATTTATTTTCGTATCTGTTATACATGAAATATTTATGTTCCGTAAATTCGAAATATTTTACGCTCAATTTTAGAACTCACCATCCTGGATCACCAACCTGAGCAAGTAAGCCAATGACCGACTTCGGTTTTTCCATGGTTGCAGCCTTGCAGCTCGTAGTGCAACGCTAGTCATGTGGTCATGTCATGCAGCTGTATCAACTACACGCATAGTGTACAGTTGTGTACCGTGAAAGCAGGTTCGTTTTGACGTACTAATTTTTTAGTTGTAACTTGTTAGTTGTAGAAAAGATTTTATGTTTTATAATTTGCTTAGGTGAAATTAAAATCGTTTATTTAACTTACTTCTTGGATTATTTATCCAAAAGTATAAAGTATTTATCTTTTTAGGTTAGAATTTTTCCTTTGTTATTGTAGTTTATGTATGGCATATTTTGACAAATTGGATATTTACCTAATTTTTCATTGCCCTTATCTTATTTCAGAACAGAAAAACTTTTAATCACAAAATGGCTGATAATCCTAGTCGTGAAGCTTCACCTGCATACTCAAATACTGAGGATCAAAATGTGAAAACTGCTGGTCAACCCTTGTCAGATTTCCTTTTGCAATTGGAAGATTATACTCCAACTGTACCTGATGCTATTAGCGAACATTATTTACACACTGCTGGATTTAACACAACAGATCCACGAATGTAAATAGTTTCAACCTTATTACTGATAGCTCAGAATAATTGAAATCATATTGAATCGGTAATTTAATTTTCATTACAGCGTGAGACTGGTATCCCTAGCAGCTCAGAAGTTTATATCAGAAATTGCTAATGACGCACTACAACATTGCAAAACAAGAGGTGCCAACCAGAATATAAAAACAAAGGGTAAAGATCGACGTTACACATTAACAATGGAAGATCTTACTCCTGCAGTTGCTGAATATGGTATCATTGTTAAGAAGCCTCATTACTTTGTGTAAATATGTATAATATTTTTCACCGTATGAAATTTGATTCAATTGTACATTCTTGTACTAATAATTCATACACACGTTCACATATAAATGTAAAAATCTATTTACGAACAAATAACTTAAGTTATCTATTATCTAATGTTAATTTAGAATTATATAAAATATTAAGTGTCATGTGTTGGTATTATATTACTGAACAGCAAATTGGTGAAGAAATCCCTCTGAAATATACAATTTTTCTAGTATTCAAATGTTTTTCATTTCTTTACTATCAATATTATTCAATGTTTTGGTTTTGTTTGGTCAGTGGAAAATTCATGAAAAGTTGATAATAAACCGATTATAACGTATAGCGTGATTGCAAGGCTTCATTTATCTTATATTAGTGATTTCCTAGTTTTTACGCTCAGGCGTGCCACCAATTCCGTAACTCACATGCGCTCATGCGCAGTTACAACTATTCTTAAAAAATCATCAGCCATATTGGTGTGTTGTATCGCTGTCCTCAGTAATTTTGAAGAGCAGAAAGGTATTCCTCGTTATTGTTTTGCAAGATATTAACAATTCGAGAAATCTTCGATTGTTTTTACTTAGAATACAATCGAACTGTCGGTATAAAATCAAAACCATGAGTTTTTCTGACATTTTCGTGCAAAAAAAGTTTGGTTAATGTTGCCACCTTGGCTCACGGAAATCATTCGGATTAGAAATATGTCGTAAATAAATGCTTTGTACTGAACTGTTTCGATTTAAATCCGAAAATTAATGTCGGTTATTTTTTGTTTTGTATGAACCGTACGAAAATATCATTGGTAATAAAATTAATTTATAAAATTACTTCATTCTGTTCGTATTATGCATTTGTACACTTCTGCAGTTATCGTCTTTCGTCGTTTTATGCTTTGCATTTCCTTTCTATTATTACAACAGATTTTATTGACTAATTATATCTGAACATAGAATTATACATTTTTCTAACTTTTGCAAAGCAACAGGTATATTTTTTAATTTCAAAACATATAACAAGTATTTTTAAACGCATTTTTTAAGATGCTATCTTCATTTTGATATTGCAACAGATGCTAGTTCATAAGTGTTTACCTAATACGTATGTTATATATTTTTCAAAGTAAAATTTAAAAATATTTCTGTATTTTTACTTATAATTATTTTTAATTCTGTACAAAGACATACTGATCATAATATGAACAATTTTATTTTTCAATGTTGATATATTTTTCATATTGAAGACTATGATAAATTCACGAATAAAATAATTATATTGTGAGAAATATTATATTGACATTATAATTATTTTACTAGTTAAAATTGCAACAATGACGGATTCTATGAAATTTGGTCCAGAATGGTAAGTTGAATATATCATTGTTTCATTCTGAAATATAATACATCACAATTTGGGTCATTGTTACTATGAAATATTCACTTTAAAATTGCAGGTTACGCAATATGTCTGGAGACAATTCCAACACTGGTGGCAGTAGAGGTGGTACATCCAATCTCAGTACACCCCGGTACCAGTTGGCGGAGCATAGATATGGTCGTGAAGAAATGTTAGCCTTATTCGACCGAAATTTTAAACCTCCAGAACCATTAACAACTTTTTCAGCATTATTTGTGGAAAAAACGCAACTCCCACTAGCGCTTATACAAATGACAGAAGATGAAACGGTGAGAAACTGGTTATGGGATATGTTTGGTTGACAGAATGAATTTCATAATAGCCATAGAATTCACAAGATAATTAAACAGTCAATCTTCTTGTTCATTTCCATTGGTCTAAATTCTGTATTAAAAAGTATTAATTCTTTCAGCTATCACAGAATACAACTCTGGAATTTTTATTTGCTTGTATAATCAGTATAAAGTTGTAAATTATTATAATTAGATGTAACATACTTTGACTACTTTGTAAATTCATAAATAATTATCAAACATCATTTATTCTCTTAAGTAAAAATTCCACTGTAGGAATAATCTATAATAAATTGTATTATTACAGCGCATGTGGAATGGCGGAGTAAGTAGTATTGGCGGTCGTGGAAGAGGAGGGAGTGTAGATCGTGGGGGGCGAGGAAGGAATGGGAGAGGTAGCCTGTATTCGTCTCATTATTCACGGGGAGTGGGTTTTGATGACATAGGAGATATACCTCGAATCGAAGGACAATCGTTTCCAGTATGTGATCTCTTTCTTAATACACATAAATAAGTTGTTACATTATTCATGAGATCATTGATTGATATATAATTCTAATATTGCAGGGTAGAAGTCGGCCATTTGACAGATCTCAGAGCGAAAGAGGATGGTCAGAAAGAAATGGAGTACCAGATTCAGTAGAATGGAATGGGTCTACTAGTCCAAGAAAAGAATTAAATCGGGGACCTAGTGGTAGTAGTCTGATGGAAAGTAATTGGAGACGTCAAAGAGGTGTTGGGGAGGACGACGACGGCTGGCGGAAATGGGGTAAGAAATCAATCACATTGTTATTATTTGCATTGAAAAATAATTTTTATCTCGTCAAAATGTTTAGCTAGAAGTAGTTGGCGTGAAGGCGTTAGTCATCACCCACCGCCTCGAACTGCGCGTACTTGGGATTCTAATCATCATGAAAATCATGATAATTTACCTGAATGGTAATCATATTTCACCCTTTAAAGTTCACCTAATAATTTTATAACTGACAAAGTTGTGTGTACATTTCAGGGCGAATGAGAACCCAAGTGAGAGTGGTGGAAGCTTTGATGCTACTGGAGCTTTTCATGGGGGAATGTATTCTGACGACGACGAAGATGGCGTTACGGGTATATCGCGATCGGAGGAGTCAAAACCTCGACGAACTGGGGAGGACAATGTACCAAATACATCTAAAATCATTAAACCGGGTCTTCAGCAGAGTGCCAGTCAGGGACAAATTGTTAATCGTCCTAGCAATATCGCGAATAATTCGACGGCAAAAACGAGAACCAAGTCTTCACATTTACCTGATGATGGTAATAGTCCTATAGAAAAAGAAAGGAGCGTTTCCCCGACGAAAGGACAATATTTACCGAAAGACCTTTCTACGCCTCTGGAGCCGTCGGACGAACCCATTCTCAAGAAAACTGTCAGTGCGGTCGGTGATGATGCGAAGAAGAAAGATGACGTTTTATCATGCGACGTATCACATACAAACTTTTCTAGTGAAACAAAATGTATCGATATCGCAGATAAAGCCGCAAAGATCGATTCTATCGTACCGAGTCGTCAAATACCCGTCCCGACGGAACCTCCAAAGACGCCGCAGAATACGAGCGGTGTAAGGGTAAGACCAGAGCACGATGATTTAGATAGGATGAAAGAAGAAGCAGACGCTTTGGTAGCGAAATTAATGGCCGATGAGGAAAGCCATAAAGAAAAAGCGAGTAATATACCACCACCGATAGGTAATCAATCTCACCCCGCCGTTTCTTCTGCGAGTGGACAGGAGAAATGGTTTTATCGTGATCCACAAGGCGAAGTACAAGGCCCTTTTCTGGCGAGTGAAATGGCTGAGTGGTGTAAAGCTGGTTACTTCACTTCTGGTTTGATGGTGAGAAGAACTTGCGATGAAAGGTACACTACACTTGGTGATCTGATGAAGTTGTGCGGTAGAGTGCCATTTTTGCCTGGCCCGCCGATACCACCTCTCAAGGTAAACGAAATTATAAAATTCCACTCGTTTGTTTTTATTTTTCGCATTAATTAACCGTGAATAATTTGATTTCAGTTACAAGAACAAGTGATGCCATCTGTTCCTAGTGCAGTGCCGACTGGCTTGCCAGCTGGATTACCAGCGGGATTACCTGCTGGTCTTCCAGCTGGACTTCCCGCGGGTCTTCCAACAGGACTTCCCGCCGGTCTTCCAAGTGGACTGCCGAGCGGTTTGCCTACTGGAATACCTGCGGGTCTTGCCGCAGGATTACCTACTGGACTACCAGCTGGTTTGCCAGCTCCAGCCATGGCAAAACCCGGAATAGACAACTCGATACTGATGCTTCAACAGTATCAGCAAATGCAGTTGTTGCAAAATCGGCAATTGTTATTGAGGCAAATGAGGTCAACGGCCATAGCCAAATTATCGCAGTCAGAGCAATGGTCAACACTATCACCAGTTGAACAAAATCAGCTTGTCATGCAGACAGTCTTTCAGGACCCAGAGCTGACCGAGATACCGATTCCACCCAGTCCTTTTGTACCCATGCCTGCACCGCCTGCGTCAAATCCTGTTATGCAATTATTTTCTCAATTACAGCAGGTAAATAAAACAGAGGTTATACAACATCATAATTAAATTACTGACGATAAATTTTTCAAATTATTGCGTATATTTACAGGCAAAAACGCAGAGTGATACACATATTCCGTCAAATACTCATACTGCAAGTTCGGCACATTCACCAATGGATCCAGTTCAATTTATACAACAGATGGGTGTTCAGAATTTGCAAGATGTTTTGCAACTGAATATGAACTCGGCGCAGACACCAGCTCCTACGCCAACTCAAACACCAGCTCCGACTCCAACGCAAGAGGACAACCCTATAAAATCATTGTTACGGCAATTGAACGTCAACACGAATAATGCTCAAACAGCGCATGTCAGTCCAGTATGGAATCAACCCCCTCAGCAAGTTACGCCACAGTTTAACGCACAGAATTGGCTATCGCAAGTGGGACCCATACCTGCAATGCCACCTGGACAGTTGCCTAACTCAGTATGGGATTTGCATACGAAAGAAATGAAGACTGAAAAACAAATATTGGTACGTTATGTCGAAAAAAATTATTTTCGATCTTAACAATCGAAATTATCATTGATTGATTTCAATTTTTAGGACGAGCAAAATCTTAGGTTACAGGAAGAAAGAAAAAATGCTGAACTGAGGAAGCAAGAAGAATTGAAGAGGCATGCCGAAGAGGAAAAAGCAAAACGAAAACGGAAAGAGGATCAAGCTAAATTAGAAGAAGCCAAGCGTAAAGAGGAAGAGCGAAAGCGCAAAGAAGAAGAGAAGAAACGAAAAGAGGAAGAAAAACGAAAACAAGAAGAAGAATTGAAGAGAAAGGAAGAAAAGAAACAAAAGGAAGAAGAGAGAAAACGGGAAGAACAACGTAAACAAGAAGAACTTGCTAGGAAAAAATTAGAAGAAGAAAGAAGGAAAAAGGAAGAACTCAAAAAGTTAGAAGAAAAAAGAAAAGAAGAAGAGAACTTGAAGAAAAAATTATTGGAGGAGAAAAAACAAGAAGAAGAACGTTTAAAGTGAGTATTTCATTTGCTTGGATAATAATTTTTTCAATGATGAAAACGATATTAATATTTTGGATAAATTAATTAACAGGAAAGAAGCCGAAGCTCGTAAACAAGCGGAATTAGAAGAACAAGCACGTAGAGCTGAATTGAGACGGCGAGAAGCGGAAGCACTCCGTAAATTACAGGAGAAGAGCAAAGCTCCATGGGCTCAGTCTCCTCGTACACCACCTGCAGCTACTCACGCATCATTGGCGGAAATTCAGCGTCTCGAACGGGAAAAGAAAGCGGTACATAGAATTTATTTTCATTGGAAATATTTGTATTCCTGAGGTTTTAAATGGAATAAATTACATTGATACCAGGAGGAACAACGTTTTCAACAAATTCTACAACAGCAGATAGCACAACAAAAAGCCACCGAAGCTGCTCTAGAGGCTTCAGTAGATTCTTCAAAGCGGTTACCTTTCAAATGGGCTGAAAAGGCAACAACAGCAACAAAAACGGTACCAGTAAAGAGTTTAGCGCAAATTCAACAAGAAGAGCAAGAGCGCATTGCGAAAGTAAATTTTACATTCATCATAGAAAGTTAATTATTTATTTTATAAAGAAAAAAATATATCAAATTGAAATTATTTATAGCAACACGAAAAGGAGAGGCAAGAAAAAGGGAATCAAAAAGAAACTGCAGCGATATTGCAAAGTGTCGGTATATGGGGTACTGCGTCACAGAGTCTAAACTGGCCAAGCTCGAATGTTTCGGGTGGAAGTCAAGTCTGGACTGGTCACGCCAGTGCAAGTGGTTTTTGGGATGAACCAATTCCAATCAAACCATCAGCTCCGACAAAGCAGCTACAAAAACAATCAGCAACGGTCAAGACAACTGTGCCAAACCAACAGCAGCAACAACAACAGCAGCAGCAACAACAACAACAACAGCAGCAGCAGCAGCAACAGTCACAACAACAACAAAACAATAAAACTGTTAAAAATAAGAATAAGAAAGAGGAAGAATTAGTAAAAAAATTGTTTGAACAAAACACTGCCAAGGTGGATGATTTTACGCAGTGGTGTACAAAAGCTTTAAGTGGTATTCAAGCGTCTGTAGATGGTGAGTCGTTTTGTTTATTTTTAGTTGCTCACATAAATATTTATTACTTAAATTTAAAAACATACATTTTCTTTTTATTTAAAATTTTTTTAGTTCCGACATTTGTTGGATTCCTTCGTGATATCGAATCTGCGTACGAAGTAAAGGAATATGTTCGTATGTATCTTGGTGAAAATAAGCAGAGTAACGAATTTGCAAAGCAATTTCTGGAGAAACGAAGTAAATGGCGATCAGCTCAAAGACCTCAAGAACAAGCTGATGATTTATGTAAACCAGCCCCAGCAGTAAATCCTAATGCACCCACGGAATTTCAAGAAGTTAAGGTAAATTTGAATTTCTAAAATTATGTTATTCTTTCTAAACAATAATTATAATTCTTCAGGGCAAATCGAAAAAACCAAAAAGAGGAAAAATGTTTAAAGTGGATAACAGAATTCTTGGCTTTAGCGTAACTGCTGCACCTGATCGTATCAATGTAGGAGATCGTGATTATGGCGAGGGTGTTTGAATTTACGGCGTTCTCAACTTCGACATCAAGGAAACTACGCGCTTTATACTTCTCAAACGGTTTATTATTTATTTATTACTGAAATTACAGGAGCCCATTTTTATCAGTGATTGATTATGAAATTATTATATGAAGATTACTTTTTTTTATGCAGTTGTCCAAAAACAGAAAATTCGTAATGATTCATCGCGGGAAGAACATAATTCTATTTATTACGGATCTCTATACTCAAGTACATTATAAAAAGTAAAATATCTTTAATGTCTGTTACCCTTAATCATTTGAATATCCATACTGGCGAATTATTTAAAGTAAGATTTAATAATATGCATATAGATTTTTTTAGCAACTATACATACTAATTTAAAATAGTTTTGACAGACTTTAACGTAAAGCACGTTATTAACTTAATAAGTCGTCGAGTATTTTGTGACGTAAGTGTGTCAGTATTAAGATACTGAGCACGCCAATTTCAATATGAATCCTATGGATTTCCAGTTTTTTTTTCCGAAACACTGTATCAAAAATTGTATTTATCTTATTCATAATCATTATAAAACTGTTAAATTCAAATGCATTACACATTGTAAAATCTTTTAATTTCGTTTCACAAAGACAATTCAAATATTTTCATTGGAACGTAATTATTGGATAGTAGATAAATTATTATAGGAAAAAAGTGTTACAAAATTTTATAGATAACCTCCATTTATTCACCATTTTATATGGTATTCATATTTTTCATTGTAAATCTATAAATCTGTTCTCTAAGGTAGACAATGCGAAATTTACACATTCTCCTTATAAAATCCATTTTATTTTGGCAAGTCAATTTATCCTTGTATACAAGAACATGTTTGCATTAGGTTATTTTGTTATAGTGCAAACAGTTCAATGAAAAACACTGATTCTCTTTGATATAATTATTAAGTGCGCTTGCAATGTAAAATTGAGTATTATGAACATTTATTAACGTAAAATTGAACGACTTTAATTTTTTTGGCATAATAAGTGTTATATAAAAACCCTTAGCACTAATTAGATAACAAAATAATCAGATAATGATCTTTTTCTATCAGCTGGATAATGAACATTCTGTCAATGCAGTATACATGATTTATCAAGTGTATGAAAAGTTGCGACAGACGTAACCGATCGTAATATTTTAATGGCTGTTGATGAGAATGCAATAGTCTTTCCTTAAGATTACAAATTTATATATTATATATATCTAAGGAAAGATTAATGGTTCTTATATGAAAGATTTATGTATAAATAGGTAAATGTACAGTAATACAATGATGATTAAATCAACAAAGGCAGATAATTGATATTGTATCAATATTATTATTATTGTATCTAATATACAACATGATAAAATAAATATTATTATATTTTCAATTTGGCCTGTTTATTTTGTAAAAAGATTTATTCTTTATCAAAATTTTTAAGGAAAAGAAAAAATACATTGGAAAATGTAATATATAAAAATAAATACTTGTAAATTTTTATATATTCATGCTTATGAATAAACCTAAATAAGTAACATTTACAACAATAATACAATAACTTTACAATGAAATTCGGCCGGTACATAATCATGAAATAAATTTCAGTGTGTATATTATAATAAGTTCGCAGTACATATAGGACGTAATTAATTGCAATAAGAAGACGCGATTGAACGACGTTAGAACAAAGGATTATACTGTTTGTTTCAGATTCTATATTCGCTGTCGCAATATTCTAAGTATTCCTTTGTGATATAGGTATTATAATCTCGTTATTGACGCAATAACTTCTAATCATATATGTACTGCATTGAAAAATAATGGAACTTATAATTTATTCATATCAGAATCATCGTGCATAAATATGACATATATTATATGAACACACTCATTCATAGATGCTCATGTATGATAATAAATCATTTGGCAAATAAAGTTCTTAGTGAATTTTTTATTCAACAAAAGTTTACAATGTATTTGTAATTTGTTCCGTATTATTATAGTATTGGTAATCATGGTAACTCAATTGATACAAATGTAATCTTAATTAATTTTGTCTTTGGTTCTCGTTGCGATTAGATTTTTGGGTTACTGGACTATCATTTTCTCTGTAGTCCAAAGCAATATCAATGTGCTGAAAAAAATATAGTACAATTATTATCACGTTTATACCACGCTATTTACGTTTGTACTTTCATCATCAAATAAAAACTGACCTTTCTTGGTACATAATATTCGAGAAACTGTAAAACAATGTAACACCAAGTAACAACTAACAAATAAGCCAGTACTCCACTATGTGTATAGCTTTTCAATTGCTGGCCTATATCTTTCTTTGGTTCACGTTTAACTAAATTATATACAATTTCGGTTCTTCTCGCGATATCGAACCAGTTATAGAAATTGGCTATTCGTTTGTTTGTTTCATATGGGCAATTAACAAAGCCATGTTTGTAATCTAACATAGCTTTTTCGAGACCTTCTATGAGGGCAGGCACTGTAGGTTCTACAAGATATATCAAGTCTGGGGGTAAAACCTCGGGAATACCTCCAACTTTTGTAGAAACAATTTGTAGGCTAGAGCAAAATTTTAGACTCAATATTTTCATTAAAAAAAGATATATAAAATTTTATTTTGTTGAATTACCCGCAAGAGGCTGCTTCAACAATTGCCATGCAGTAAGCCTCAGTCAAACTAGTGTTCAGGAATATATGACCTTTATTCAAAACATGCTTAACTTGCGAATGTTCTATACTCCCAAGTAACATAACTCTGTGTTGTAATAAATTCCTTTCCCTTATTTCTTCTATCAGCCATCTTTTTGGACCATCACCTCCAATCAAAAATTGTACATTTTCATAACGTGCACAAATTTCTGGTATTATCAAAGCTAACAGATCAACCCCTTTACGATATACTAATCGTGAAACAACAACTATTGTAACTGTAATTTTAAAATTATGTAATGTAATGTTCGTATTTATCATTCCTAGAGCACATAAGTAAAACATATAAACTTACTAAAGTCTTTACTTCTCTTACTAGTATCAGGAGTAAAAAGATTTGTATCAACAGCATTTGGAATGACTGAGACTTTTTCTTTTTTAACTTTTGCACGTAATACTGTATTTTCTTTCCCAGTATGAGATACGCATATACAGTGATTACAATTGGCTAATGATATTTGAAGACATTTATTTGTCAGAATTGCAGATGCATCTGCAAAACCAAACAAGGAATGGTCTGTGAAAACAGTCTGAAAGAATGTAAAATATTTTATTTATATTTCATGAGAGAATATATTTTTAGAATTAATGAAAGAAACTGACCTTGAGACCCATTGTTCTACCTATCAACATCCCTTCATGAGCAAGGGCTGAAAATGCAGAATGTCCATGAATAATTTGTATTTCTTCTCTAATAAATATATAACGTATGAGTGGAATTGAACATATCATTGTTGGTAAAACACATTGATTATAAAATACTTTCACAGGAATGTAATAGACCTGAAATTATTAAAAATTGAGTTAGTTAGTCTGAAATTGAGTTAGAAATTATTAAGTTCAAGGTTTAATTAATAGTCAATTTTACAAATAATAAAAAGTTTATAAAATTAACATATAACTTGTCTTACTTTCAATCCATTTGTCATATAACGTATTCCAACTCTATCATCATACGCATGTGTAAGCACTACTACTTTATGTCCCTGTTTCAGTAAACACTGGGACAGGTTGAATATATGTTCTTCTACACCACCCATATTTGGGTAGAAAAAATCTGAGACCATGCTATAACAATTTAAATTATAATGACAATCATAGTAATATTAAAATTAATAAAATGATGCATAATAATGAAAAGTAGAAAGGTTAGATAATAGAGTATCAATGAGAATACACAAACCATATTTTATGTTTAGTTTCAGCCATGGTCACAAATTCATCATGACTTCTACGATTTAATAAATAAAACAGTTAATTAAAATAAGTAATTTCAAACATTACTCTTCATAACAATGACGTTAGCAAGTCATAATAATCAAGAAACATGTGTTGCCAATGTTGTCATTTGCTCTGGACATGTGGAGCTGGAGGGTGTTACGTTTTATTGTTACAGGGTTGCGAGCTGTCATTCGTGAATCAAGTACCAAAACAATTTTATATGATGCATCGACAACAATTAACTGTTATAGTCACTCAAAATAAGTGCAACATGACAAAATGTTTTAGCGAATCTTAATTTTTTTTATAACGAGTTATTATTAACGAAAAATAGCAATTCTTGTGCTACAAGATATGCGAATAGCAAGAGGTTATGATACAAAACGTAATCAACGATAGGCCGCAAGTGGGGTAGGAAGCAAAGTGGTAGACGGGTTGCGCGTTGACAGAATGAAAAGGGTTACAGTAAACTAAAATTTCGTGCGATTGTTAACTCATTATTATAAGAGATCTTTACTATATAAATAAATCCACCATGTTTCACCGGCGATGTGGTCATTGTGTTACATTAACAAATAATAATTATACCGCTGTACGTAGTTTTCGTGAATATAATTATGGTTTAGTTCTTAGCGCGGAACCGCTAAAAGATGATGAACTTTTTGAAGTTCGAATCGACAAAAAGGTATTGTCTAGAAAATTCAGAATAATTTTTGTAATTTTAGATGTATATTGTTTTTTATTCTGTAACAAATTAACGTTATGATAATATACATTTAATTTTGCTTAATTTTATAGTTTCTATAGCTATATACCATATTCTGTATTATTATAACTGTAATTTTATGGTTGGAAGTATTCTAATTAATCTTCAACATTTTTCTCAGATGGTATCATGGAGTGGAAGTATTGAAATGGGTGTAACCGAATGTGATCCAGAAACAATTGAATTACCTGCTCGAGCAACAAAATTACGTCATGGATCATGGATTATGAGTAATTCTGGTATCGTCAATGATGGGGAAAGAATTTTGGATCCTTATGGTACAGATTTGAATTCATTAGAAGAAGGAAACACACTTGGGGTTATGAGAACATCTAATGTATGTTCTATTGCCAATAACTTTATAATAAGTATAGTTGAAAATATAAAATTCTAATTATGTATCATCATTACAGCACGAGTTAATATTTTTTGTTAATAATATTTCACAAGGCATAGCTGTAACCAATATACCAGAGCGGATTTTTGCTGTTGTCGACATGTATGGAGACTGTGTTCAAGTCACTATAACACATCCCCTACCTCCTTTGGTACCAACAGATCCTTCAAATGAAATTGAGATCAACAACGATTTTCCTCTTGGGGAAAGTTCTAACTCTTCTACCACTAATTTAGTTGCTAATTTAAATGTCAATTTGAATGTCAAAGTCAATGTCAATTTACCAAAAAATCCGAGCATTGCTGCTATAAGAGAAGATAGATTAAGATTCCACGAAAGAGTTGGCAGTCTGGTAAAATTATCTAATAATGCACGAACTGCAGAAAGAAGAAGACCACTCGATGAATTCAATAATGGGGTTGTGATGACACATAGGCCATTAAGAGATAATGAATTGTTTGAGGTAAATACAAAATCTACTTTCTAATCAAATTCAAATATTATTTTCAAATTTTATTATTTGTTATTACAGATCAGAATTGATAGACTTGTTTATAAATGGTCAGGGAGCATAGAAGTTGGAGTAACCACACATAGTCCAACAGCATTAGAATTTCCCGCGACAATGACAAATATGCGATCAGGCACCACAATGATGTCCGGTTGTGGTATATTAACCAACGGTAAAGGCACTACTCGGGAATATGGCGAATTTAATTTAGACGAACTTCGAGTATGTTGTCGATCAATACATTTCATTGTACACTTTATTTTTTAGTCTAATATTATATACTTCTAGGAAGGAGATCGTGTAGGAATGGTTAGAACAAGTAACGGCAATTTGCATTATTATATCAATGGTTTAGACCAAGGCATTGCTGCAAAAATACCAGCTAGTGTATGGGGAGTTATAGATCTTTACGGAATGACGGTAAAAGTGACTATTGTAGACCGCGATGAAAGGGAGGAACAGAATCTCGTGACAAGACGCAACGCATTGCAGTTATTACAAAGTTTGAATGGTAATTCATATGCAAAGTTGTAAACGATTTATTGTAATATATATTTTTTTTATTTTTAGAAATCGGCGAGGAAGAACCTCCAGATAGGCTTACATTTCATAATTGCTGTGGTACTCATGCGGAAGTGATTTATAATGGCCGAACAGCACATAGACCCAAGTAAATTTTTATTTTATTTACTTCGTAAAATGCAATTTATTTATTCTTATACACATTTTTTTATTTTTCTACTCAGTGCAATTGATGATTTCAATAACGGAGTTGTTTTAACATCGCGACCATTAAAACCGAATGAATTATTTGAAGTAAGACTGGACAAAATTGTTCCTAAATGGGCTGGGTCCATTGAAATAGGAGTAACTACTCATTCACCGACAGAATTAGAATTTCCATTTACTATGACAAACGTCAGGTCAGTATATCAATGAAATAAATAAAAATATCAATCAGATGTTGTAAAATTTATTATTTCATTTAGATCAGGAACATGGATGATGACAGGAAATGGAGTAATGCACAATGGTACAACAATGATCGAACATTATGGGCAAAATCTAGACCGTTTACAAGTTGGCGATAGAGTTGGAGTGATGAGAAAGGATAATGCAACTGTGCACTTTTATGTTAACGGTGCGGATCAGGGAGCTGCCGCTATGAATGTACCAGAAAGAGTGTATGGTGTTATCGATCTTTATGGTCAGGCCGCTCAAGCGACCATTGTTGACAGTACAGATTCTTACAGCCCCACTACGAATAATTCAAGTATAAGTAATACAACTCTCTATAGGTACTTACTCATCTAAATAATATTTCATTACACATAAAATTTTATATAAAACGTTAAACGATCATTTTATAGCGATCTGCGATTCCATCATGTACACGGCAAAAACGCTAAAATTACAAATAACGGATTAACAGCATCTAGACCAAGAGCCCTGGGCGAATTTAACGAAGCTATTGTTATCGCAAATCGTGCATTACGCGAAGGTGAAATGTTCGAAGTAACGATTGATAAAATGGTAGACAGATGGTCAGGTGCAATAGAAGCAGGTACTATTATGAAAAATAGCCTGATAGAATCGACGATATTCAATAAAATAATAAATTTCAGGCGTTACTATCATCAGGCCGGACGAACTGGAATTTCCATCCACCATGACTGATATCGATCATGACACATGGATGTTGTCCGGTTCGACTGTAATGCGTGATGGTGTTTCGCTGCGCAATAATTATGCCTGTGATTTAGACAAACTCGTCGAAGGTAACAGAATCGGTATGATGAGACACGCCGATTCAACGTTACATTATTACTTGGACGGCGTTGACCAGGGCGTTGCTTGTTCGGGATTACCACCTCACGTTTATCCGGTTATCGATTTGTATGGACAATGCGCTCAGGTACAGTTACGACATTAGCTTAATCCGATTCTTCTCGTACTAAAATAATTAAATATAACGATATAGGTCACTATTGTTTTACCGGAACGTAGAGATCCGCTTACACAACAGTATCTCCATTCCGAAAATAGTACTAGTCAACAACCTACGTCCGTAATTGAACCTCAGGCACGTAGAGAAATTTCGCATAGATTTCATGAATCAGCAGGTCTAAATATTCAACTAAATACCGATCGAACGGTCGCTACAAGATGTAGGGAATATAACAATGCCGTATTATTAAGTGATATACCTTTGGAGAACAACGAAATATTTGAAATTAGCGTTGATGAAATTGCATGGGAGTGGAGTGGATCTCTGAAATTCGGAGTGGTCAGTATTGAGAATGGTAACTGGTTGACTTCTATGAATTTGGTGCCTGGAATGACCGGCATACCGGCAGATGCATGGTATTTAGTAGGTAACTATTTCAGTTTTAGTATGAATTAAAAAATAAAATTATTTGTAGTGAAATAATTTTAAAATAACGTTAATATGTTTAATTTGCACTCAGGTAACGAAATCAGACACATGGGGTATGCTCTTTCTGTAAACTATTGCCCCAGTCTTAATTGGTTACGAGCTGGGGATAAAGTTGGGTTGAAACGAACGCACGAAGGAAATTTAAAATTTTATATCAATGGAGAAGACATGGGCGTAGCGGCATCAAATGTTCCTGAAAGAGTATATGCAATTTTAGAACTATTTGGTGGTACATTGTCTGTACATATAACAAGTTGCAGACATCAAAACAAAATAATATCGCCGAACGCCAGTTTAAGATTACACGATTCGTTAGAATTGTTGTTGGATCCAATGCCACCTGTAATACGAACGTAAGAACGAATTTTTCTGGTGGATTGCAATTATAGAATTAAGTAATCGTACGAAATTAAATTTATTACAGTGATGTAGGTATGGATACGTCGGTTGACATTTCTGAAGGGAAAATGATCAACGACGTAGCGTTAACGCCAACGCAACCAAACGGTGGAATTGCTGGGGAAGCTGATTGGATTTACGAATTCCATGAGAATCATGGCAGAAATATTGAACTTGAAAGAAAAGTCGTAGCTAAAAGAGTAGCGAGTTATAATCAAGGTTCATTACTTAGCTCGTTTTAATTAATAATTATTTTTAGAGTCTATAACCAATTTAATTATTTGCAGGCGTTGTGATGTCCAGCCGTCCATTAATTAAAGGCAAACCATTCCAAATAAGAATCGAAAAAATGAACGATCATTGGGTTTCAAATATGTTATGCGGTGTGTCGTGTATTTCACCCGAAAAAGTCAGTTTTCCATTAACTGCGTTGGGATTTAAAAAACATTCTTGGATAATATGTAGTGATTGGATATCTCATAACGGTACCAGGGTAATTATCGAGTTTATTTCATTAGAAAATTACCGATATACGCAATTCTTCAATTTTTATTATTGATTTAGGTGAAAACGAAATATGGAGTAGGATTAGAAGATTTGCAGTGTGGTAGTACTGTTGGCTTATTAGTTGATGAAGACAGTAGATTGCATTTGTATATAAATGGAAACGATCAAGGAGTTGCAGCCACTGATTTACCGCCGTACGTTTATGCCATAATTGATTTGTACGGGCAGTGTGAACAGATTTCTATAACTGGAACCACTCCTGAATCGACATATGTTAGTAGTAATGTAGATAATAACGTATCGATTGCACCCACTACGTTAGAAAGATTAGAACAAGAGGACGTGGAAAATTCTCGAGAGAAAGCAGATTTAGAATATCACGAAAAGGAGAATGTTACGTATTCATCAGATTATTCGGCATCAACTTCAAATACTTCCGCTCAAGCCGCTTCGAGTACTAAATTTAATTCTATCGTCGATACCACAGCGTCTCATATTAACGATATTAATTTAGCCAATGATGTTATCGAAAATAAAATTACCGAAAGTATCTCGGATAGTAACATTTCAGATTCTGGTTCTGAGATAAGTAATGATGTGAAGATTTCTGGAAGTTCTCGAAACAAGAATTTCAGCGATAATCCACATCAGCTATGTAGCGATAATTCGACAATGAATAATCAAGTTGAAAATAATTTGAATGATTTATTGGCGAACAGAAGTGAATGTACAAATGTAGAGATAAATAATGCCACTAATATCAGTATTAAGAATGTAAGTGCTGCAAGTGCCAGCAATATGAGTAATTTAAATACGGCGATTAACTCGACTAATGCTAATAATGCAATCAATGAAAGTATCGCGTCCAATAGTCAAGGGAATAGTATAAGCATCACTCATCTCAATAACGCATCAATGAGTATTTTAAGTACATCACAGATCGGATCTCATTCATGCCAGAATCTTGCACCGAATACGCAAAATAATATAGAGGCTGAATTATTAAACAACGTTTCTTCTAGTCTTCACGAACTCCGTTCGAATTTAAGTTGGGATAATATTGCCTCGACGAACGGGAACGCTCCCACGAGTCACACTACATCAGTTAATCAAAATATTATTGCAGTTCAAGTGCATTCTGCACCGATAATTCCGACAATGCAAGCTTCTTCAATACCGTCCACACCTCTTGGAACGCATGCAATGCCTATTAAGAAATGCGAATATTTAAAAGCCTGTTTGAGATTAAAGAAATCTCTAGTATTGCCAGATGAATTTTTTGCCCTAGATGATATTTTATGTTATTGCTCCAATTGTTACAAATTAGAGGGAGATAATGCCATATGCAAAAAAGGCGAGCCACCGGCTGAATTCGCTGTACCGGTTGGTTGGGCGAGGTTCCCTTTGAAACAGAGTATTAATGCAAATCAAATACCGCAGAACACGATGGATAAATGGCACGTCGCTTTTTATGGAATACGTCTAGATGCTATAAGGTGAGTGATGAAAACGTAATTTTAATTTTAATGTAATCAAGGATTCAAAAAACCAATTCCATCAAAAATACTTTTTATTCTAGATTAATTCTCGATAGGGGTGAACTTTTAACCAAAGAGCAGTTAGATGCATATGATTTGATAACAAATATGTATAGCGAAGAGCAAAATCCTCAAGTGGTTTTTTCACCAAATATTAAATATGCAACATCTGAAGAATTTACAATAAAATACCCGTAAGTGCATTCTTTGCTTTGATTTATTGTATTCATTTTTTCATATCTCAATATTTTTCATTATAGGTATATTGATACCCAGTCGAACAAAAAATTGAACGTGTCTACTGCGTTTCAATTATTAGTAAGACCTGGTTCTTACACGACAGGATCGGCGAGTAAAGACGGCAGTGGCGAAGCACAGCATGAGTGCAGCAAATGGTCGACCAAAGAAGGAGGCGCTACCGTGATCGTTGCGTTACTCGTACAATTGGAAGGATTCTGAGAGTTATTTATTAAAACTGATTAATTTTTTTCGTAAGATTTGAATTTTGACGGCCATGCAGAATTGATTTTTTAGCTCTTAAAATATTGTATATATGTGTAGTTGAAACGCAAAGGCATAATTAAGAAAAGAATTACGAAAATTCTATGATCTCTAAAAATAATCTTCGTCGTAATTATGTATTATATTAAAATCAATATCCACGCGAATTTATGTGAAGAGTATTTGCATTTCAATACATTTTAATTATCATATATTTTTGAAAATGTATGAATCTCTGAAAAGCTTTTTAAAGCGAAATTATAGTTTGTATCACCTCATACCTTGAAGGCATCGAGAGCAAAATTAATGATATGACATGAAATAGTGCATGTAATATACTCAAATATTATTTATCATAGATTTAATAATAATAAGCAAAGTTTTCATCGAAATATGGCATGTGCAATTTTATTAAATTATTGTAAAGTTGTTAGCCGCTGACAATTTTTCATAAGAAACAAAAATGAACTTTAATGGGCAACAATAAATTATACATTTGCTCGTATTTATGAGAATGAGATGAGAGCATGTCTGTGCCTAACGTAAATTCAATTTCCAAAAAATGTGTAAAATGTGATTTATTTTTCTTTCTTATTTGGGATTACATTTGTTCCAATAATCAGATCGCATTAAGAACGGTCTACTTGTGAATATGTAGATTAAAATTATTTAAAGACAGAATAATAGTCAAAATATTTTAATTTTCCGTAACTTTTGTCGTTAATTTGCGAAATTGTACAAGTATCAAAGTGCTGTATAAGCTTTCATTTTACATGATTCGAAGCGATATACACATATACGTCGAAAAAAAGAAATTACCACCGACTATAAATTTTTTTCTAATAATTTTGTTAAATAAAAGATATATTTGAAGAATGTCATCTAATCCATTACTATTAAAAATTTCATCTGCAAAAGTTTTTAACTTCGAAGTATTCAACAACAGATATAATTCGGATTTAATCTTTTATTATATTCAAATAATAAATGTGTCATTATTTTATACCCAAATTCGAACGTTATTATCCCAAGAGCAAGAAGCAATAGCCATACCGTTTCCAGCAACGCTGAGAGACGTTACTCTGTTTTCATGTCCATTTAAAACACCTTGAAACAGAATTATTTATTAATACATGAATGTCAATAGAAATTTTAAAACCAAATGCGTCTACTCACCGTTGTGCTGAGCCTTTAGTGTGTCCCAGATGTGAATAGAATTATCGTCACTTCCGCAAAAAATAAATCTACCACTAAACGATAAACCACACGACGTGAATCCCGGATTCGAGTTTGGTGGCTTATACGTCGCTATTTGCTGATCCGATCTCAAATCCCAGAGTCTCGCCGTTTTATCTTCAGAAGCTGTCGCGAAAGCTTGCCCCGATGGATGAAACTGTAACAAAATCAATTCTTTACTAAAAATTCTAAATACTTTCTACAAAATCCGTTGTCTACTCACGCAAACGGAATTAACATCGGCTTCGTGACCGAAGAAAGTTTGCTTCGCGGTCTGATCTCTAATATCCCACAATTTGCAAGTTTTGTCAACTGATCCGGTGATGTAAGTGTTACCGTCCGGGCCCAAGCTAATGCTGACCACATCACCAGCATGCGCGCAAAAATCTGTCGTTTTTTTGTTCGCCTCCAAATCCCATATACAACTAAGAAATTAAATTTTCTATAAAGGCAATAATTTTATCACCCCAAGATGTCTTACATTTTCATGTCTCCTGATCCCGTGATAATTTTCTTGTCTTCCAGGAATCGACAAGATGAAAGGAAACCCTCGTAACCCAGCAACTCGCGAACGATTTTCGCTGAACCGGTTGCATCTCGGTTGTTAACGTCGTAAACGGTGCACATGTTGTCCATACCGCCGCAAGCAACAAAATTACCGGAGGGCGCAAATGCAACGGACATGACCCATGCTGATCGTAGGGGTATGACTTGGACTTTATTCCCGGTCCAGGAGTCCCAAATTATTAATTTTCCGTCTAGTGAACCGGTGACGCAGTGTCTACAAGAAAAGCAAATTTTAGAGCGACTATATTTTTTACAAACAATTACAGTATAGTAAACAATTAAATATGTGAAGAAATTTTATGATATTGAATCAAGGATGGACTTTCTATATAAATTAATTTAATTATTACATTAAAATTCATCTTTTTGCATCTAGAGGTAAAAAAGAAATAACTGACCTACTATCACCGCTGTAATGTACCGAGTTTACTTTATTTATATGACCCTTGAGTAACTTTTTTGTGGACATTTTGACTTTTGGAGCGTCCGCTACGCTGCTGCAGGCTTCCTCTAACGTCGTGTCTTTCTGCTTTTTTTGGTCTTCCTAACAGTAAATTTTGAAGAAAAAATATAGAGATAATTTCTCAATGACTAGATTTAAAAGGAGCTGATTCTTAATAGAAAAGGTCTAATATGTGTTATTTCCTTTCTCAGCTCACTGAAATTATTCAGCCACAAAGTAAAGGAACGTAACGAAAGACGATTAATACCTGACATTTTACGATTAGATCATCGAGTTCCTTTTTCAGCGCCGCAGTTTCCGGATCATCCTTTCCCATTTTCACAGATTGTTACTATAAAGTTCACAAAATTATTGCAAAACTGAAAAAAACGTGAGAACGGTAACCGCGAACTTGACTATTAGCGGGCAATGATAGACGTACGATTACTTGGTAACAGTTTCCGACAAAAACGCGAAAGAAGCCTGAGAGAATACTCACTGCCCTAGTAATTGCATTAAATTCGTATTTAATCTCGTTTGTTGGGCATTAGCTTGGCCGGTTCCCGTAACTTAATTACCTACATACACACTGACACATACGCGGTCAACCAACGTTATTACGAACAGGTAATTATGTTACAATTTTTAATCTGAAATTTATCAATTTTTGTTAATATAAACAATTCATTAATATTATCGACCCTCTATGGGCAGTAACTTTCGTAATAATGAATTTATTCCATAAAGGGTTGATAAATTAATTCAATTTATAGATATAAACAAAGTGATAAAATAGTGGATCATTTGGATAAAATACGTATATTGTTTGTACTAATATTCATACCCCTTCTATTTTAATACGAAATTAATTATGTATTGTAATAAAAAATATTGATCACCTTATAATTTATTGATATTTTTTTTGTTCATTTCCTCGTTATGGATTCATGTTTTATTACGAGAATAGCATAACATGGTTTGGAATGTTCTGGAACAATTTTTTGACGAAAACAAATCGTTAGGTTTGCGTTACGAAACTGGGAAGAAAACATTGGATTCGAATTTCTCTGAAAGAGACGAAACAAAAAATTAAAGCGGAAAAGGAGTATCGAACTGTATCGAGAGATCAGTGAGCGTGATATTCACATAGAATGCTAGGGAATCGTTTGACAAAAACTCATCGATACGGTTTTATACCTCAAATTTCTTTTTACACGAGAACGACAGTTCGTTTCGCTTTCGAACATCCGCGGGTGACTTTCTCTTATAAAAGCCAAATCTTCTATCGGTAACAATTTAATACTCCATCAAACGTCGTTCGATCGTGTAGTAATGTACATATACTTAGTGTAGATATGTTTTAATTTCGAATAGAATAATTTTTAAATCTCACAAAAACCATGAGCACTGTCAAGATGATCCATTTTTTAATTGTATTTATATTTTCATTTACAAAACTCGCGTACAGTAGTTTCGAGCATGACGGGACAACGAATTTGAATGTGAAAACCTGCAGGGGTAAATTTCCTTTGGATTCTTACGTTCATAAAAATCAGTTGGACTGCGAACAAGACGACGCGGGTACGATTTATACGGAAGTGATTAAACGTTACAATAAAAATCTGCCTATAAATCAAAAAGGTAACCGAATAATATAAATAAGAAAAATTATGTATAAATAGTGAAATGATTTATTATGAAAATTCAGCCTTGAATATATTTATAATTAGTTTTTTACAATTTAGCTTTACAATCAGTTTGTTACTATTATTTAACTATTTTTTAAAGTTATTTTAACTATAATATTGATTAATATTTTACCGCCGGTATCGTCGGTATTTATCTATTGCATCCGAAGCTTCCAAAATCCTCCACCTGGAGCCACTGGAAGTTCGCATGCTCACAAAGACCTGCCGCATGCTTCACGACGCACTTGTCAAAAGTGTTCCGTCTCGTTTTACAATATTTAACAAAATATCAGTGAAAAACTGTGTATTTATTTTTCGTATACTACATCAAGACAACTCGAATCGCGAAATTTCCGAAGACTGTTGTCGCATAAAAAAATATCAATTAACCATAACCAAAACGAATCAAACTCGAGTGTGAAATCTCAACCAAGTAATGCCGTCCATAATGCGTTATCGATGAATAATATAGTACGCGATCGAAACTGCATCTTCAGTTGCTTTCGCTGGGTTGTTTTTAAGAGGATCTCGTTAACGACAATGACATCAATCGAATTAGAGAGTTGAACGCTCGAGATGAGTCTAGAAAGCTCGCGTTTCATGGGCAACGCAGAATCGAGATGCTGACAAAACAAATCCGAGATGACGAGAGCGCGTAGTAATCCATCGACTGTGGAGAATGCATTATAACGGCGTAAGTCGTTTCCACGGATAGTAGTAAAGTCTGCGAGACGCGTGGGAGTGAAAAAGCCGAAGGAGCTTCCGAATTTGCGAGGTTCGGGCTCAGTCGCGTGTCGCATCTCGTTCGAAACGGCGGGACGTCCGTTGGGACAGCTGATCGTCGTTAAACTCGCGACGTTTACGTTTTTGACCGGCTCAGGTGTAGTTTTCCGTTGTTCTTCGCGATGCACGCGAAAACCTTCGGATGCTGGCTTGTCTGGAGTTTATTTCTTACGTACCACGTGGTCAGTGAGACGCCAAGTTCCATTCAAATTGACGGTAATTATCGTTTTTCCTTCGAAGTGATTTTTTCAATTATCGACTTTGATCTTTTTTTTTGTTTACATTATGTACATTTGATTCCTCGTAGTAAATAGAATGAAACCGAATTGTATTTCAATTTTGCAGTCGTTGTTTTGTATTTTTGAATGAGGGATCTAGAAAATTCTAAGAGTGGTCTAATTTCGGTACATTAGAGATAAAAGAGTCACGTAGGGGTTTGGCGCGTAATGTTACATCTTTGATGGGGAACGAAGGCGCGGTGCGTCCAGACACACGCACGACTTGCTACGTTGAGCGCGCGTAGCGCAGTGAAGCCGCACTGCAATCGTTGGTCGTTGATCGTCCTGTGATATCGGTGGCACTACTTTCTTCTGTGACATCATCGTTTTGAATACGCAACTGATTTCGAGTACGAAAGGCGCGTTAATTTTGCAAACTCCATGACAAAAATTCTAATTTCCAAAACATTATTTACCACTAAATTTCTTTTATTTAACGTATTAATCTTTTACCAAATATAAATTTTATAATAACATAAATCTCATAATAAATGTTTTTAAATAAATAAATATGTAACTATAGATCAAATGTTGAATTTTCATGACATATTTTTAAATATTAAAAATGAATATGAAATGGTTAAAAAAAATAGAAAGTAATTAAAATTTTATACTCATAGTGTAATTACTCGTTTCAGATGTCCTCGTATTCACGGTAGCGACAAACGAGACTGATGGTTTCAAACGGTATTTGCGATCCGTGGAGACGTACGGATTTCGCGATAATTTGCACGTACTCGGTCTTAATGACGAATGGAAAGGTGGCAACGTTAATAAAGGCCCCGGAGGTGGATTTAAAATAAATCTCTTGAAGAGAGCGTTAGAAGATTACAAAGACGATGAATCAAAAGTTGTCCTATTTTCAGACAGGTGAATATTAATTTTATTTGAAAAATAATTACGTTGAAAAATATCTACTAATGTCATTTTAATTTTTAGCTACGATGTAATATTTTTAGCCGGTTTAGAGGAAATTGTTGAGCGGTTTCAAAATTCTGGAGCAAGAGTTCTGTTCGCCGCAGAAGGGTATTGTTGGCCTGACAAATCACTGGTAGACAAATATCCACCAGTATCGCGTGGCAAGCGTTACTTAAATTCTGGTGGGTTCATTGGTTACGCAACCGATATCTTGGCAATTTTAAACGCCTGGGAAATCGACGATAAAGACGATGACCAATTATATTACACGCAAGTCTATTTAAACGAGGATTTGCGCGAGAAGCATAAAATCAAATTAGACCATAAATCAGAAATTTTCCAAAACTTGAATGGTGCAGTGGGTAAGAATTCAGCTTTGTTTATTTCAAAATATTATTCTTATAATTACATAAAAACTAGAAATGAAATGCAACAATGAATGACGATAATTTATCTTGAGATTAATCATTTTTCAGCGGACGTCGAGCTGCGGTTTAAAGGACCTGAGGCGTATCTTCAGAACACCGCTTACAGTACTGTACCGTTAATACTTCACGGTAATGGACCCAGCAAGCTCATATTAAATTCTCTCGGCAATTATCTCGCTGGCGCTTATGACTCCGAGAAAGGATGTCTAAATTGCTGGGACGACACTATCGAGTTGGACAAAACGAAACCTGAAACTTTTCCGATAGTCGCTATTGCTATATTTATCGAGAAGCCGACACCATTCTTGGAAGAATTTTTGGAAACTATCGAAGATCAGACATATCCAAAATCTAGGTTGCATCTATTTATTCACAACGCTGTGCCTTATCATAAGAAATTGATCGACGACTTCGTCGAGAGAGTTTCGAAAAAATACTTGAGTGTTAAACAAATTTTACCAGAAGACGATATTAGCGAAGTTAACGCTAGACAGTTAGCAATGTGAGTAAATTTTATAATATATAAAATCGTACTGAAATTTTATTTTTAATACATTTTTTCTTTTTACCAGAGATTACTGCATATCGAAAGAATGTTCCGGTTACTTCTCAGTGGACTCCATAGCTCATTTGAACAACGAACACACATTGAAGTTATTAGTTGAACAACAACGAGGAATCGTCGCACCGTTGCTGGTTCGACCTTACAAAGCATGGAGTAATTTCTGGGGTGCCGTAACAACTGATGGTTTCTATGCCAGAAGTTTCGATTATATGGAAATTATCGAAAACGAAAAGAGGTGAGTCAATTGTTATTTTTATTGATTAAAATAGAAATATTAATTGTAGACAGAATTGTAGTCGCGCGTTCATTCATTCCTGATCGTACGAGAATTTCGTATAAGAGCTCTTTTGCATTCGAAATACTTTCTCTACTACGATACTGTAAAATACCACTACATGCATATTTCATCGAATAACGTGAATTGATTGTCGTTAAAATTATTCAAATCTTATCCCTCTAATTTTTTGAGTTTCATTTCGCACTGATTAATCGAAAGCAATAGAGAAATCAGTCTTGAATGATCTGCGATCGATGCTATACATATTGTCGGCCGTGCATTCATAAACTCCGGCATCCATCTGGGTTGCTGGGTCAATTTCCAATTTCGATTTGACTTTGTCAGGTCCGACCTGCCACTCGTGAACCTATAAAAAAAAATTGTAACTGATACATCCAATCTCGTTGCAGAGCGTTATGTCATAAGTGATTTATGTTATACAGACGTGTAAATACAAATGTGTGTATATTTCTGTGCCATCTTTGAACCATGTTATGTGAGGTCTGGGTGATCCTCTCGCCACGCACAAAAAGGCAATTTTATGTCCCAAAACGTATTCATAATCGAAGTGCGATGCCAAGAGAATTTTAGCTCCCTGAAATGCGAGGTAATATTAATTCAGAGGAAATAGCACCAGGAAGTGTGGATATCAGAGAGCATAGTTACATTGTTATTATTGTAATACTGATCGCTCTCTGGATCACGATATTTCCCAGTAATTGGCAAACCGATTTGCACACGAGATTTGCTTCTGCTTCTCGCGCGTCCTCTCCTACCGAGAATCTCTTGGGAGTTCAGCAGCAATATCGCCAATACAAATATCACAAAAGTCATACGAGTCATGATGCTCTAGAAAAAAAATTCAGATCTAATTGAGCTCGTTTTTGATCGAGAAAACATAGAGCGATGAAAATTTGGTTTTTTGAAAGACGAATTGAAATTATGAATTACACAATTTTAGGCGTAACTGGAGAAATATTGCGCACTATTAAATCAATATGCCAAATCATAGACACTCACCAAGTACAGACGACGTTCGGCGATCACACGGAACTCCGATGTAACTGACAGGCACCTACTCATTACTCCCCTAGTATCCTCTGCTATCTATTACAGACATACTCAACTGTATGTATATATTTTATAGAGCGAATATATGCGCACACCAAATTTTTATGGACCTGCCGCAACATACTACTAGTTGCGCACAAGCGAGCGACTGGATGAATTATTTTTACTTATGATATCAACAAAATTAACGTAAATCATAAGAAATCCATACGATTTAATTAAGATGGATTTTTAATCGAACACAGCCATCTTTTCGAAAGTTTTCTTCGCATTGTTTCACTTCGTATGAATTACAAAAAAGTAAATATGGTATGAATCTCATTACAATATAGTATACAGAACTGTACAACTACGCAGTGGTGTGAATTTCAAATTGAATATCCAATTTAATGCTACACCGGCCCCTACATGATTTACGGTAATCAGTTGTTCTTCGATATATTTCATGCACCACGTTACAGATATGTTACTCGTGTAGAGGACAATCATTCTTTATGAACGAATTGTCGAGGGGAACGCCAAATTCGAATTTGTTTTGTCGTATACTGCATATCGTTAAATTTCTGCGTCGTAAGGATTTATCGAACATTAAGAATCAAATGATTTAGTCGGTCTTTATTAACAAAATTTTTCTCAACAAGTTTACAAATGATTTACAATTGAAACGTTTGTTTTAATTGCTAGATGCGCTGCAAGAAAACTTATGGAAAAGTAAAGTTTTTTCATAAATATATAACAACTCTGTATATTCGTTTTAAAAATTCCTCTTAAAAAATAACTATTTTTCAGATTCACTCTACAACTAAATTATGTTGTTATAGGACTTCAACGCAAATATAAAAAATTAATATAATCTTTACATTTGGGAGCTCACAATTCTTACAATTTTAGGAAATCTTAATACGATATCATAACGTAGTCCGTTCGAAATCCTCGTCGATCGACGGCGTATTGATTGTCAGCTTGACACTCATAATATCCTGCATCTTTTTGCGTAGCTGGATCGATCTCCATTTTCGATTTAATCGTATCATTTCCAACAGGCCATTCGTGAACCTGAAGAGGGCGTAATTATCATAAATCAGAATAGAGAAATTCGACTCAAATGTGTAAATAATTGCAAGGACCTGGAAAAATTTGTGATGATAAAGCTCGATGCCATCCTTCAGCCACGTGATCTCGGGTCTTGGAAATCCGGTGGCCATACAGAAAAACGTAATTTTTCTGCCGAGCATGTAATCTAACTCGAAGTGAGACGATTTCACTATTTTCGCTCCCTGAATTTCGACAAAAAACAATTTCCATATTTCATCGTTACAATTTTTCACGGGTTTACTCACGTCTTTGTTTTCGTAGTAATTAGCACTGGCGGAATTTCGATTCGGTATCAAAATCGGCATTCGCGAATTGAAGACCCTTCCTCTACCACGACCCCTGGCGCCTCGACCTCCACCCTTCGCCGCCTCGGAGAGAGCGAAGAGCGCAATCACGAAGACCAGGATCGCATACAGAACACGCCATCGCGTCATCTGTCCTGGAATATCAGAGAAAATCAACTTTTTCGTCAACGAGAATCTCAACCAGTTTCAACATTTACGTTACCCGTTTATTGGTATAAACAATTATCACGAAGGAAGATCCCGACAGTGACGCCGATTGGATTGTAAGACTGATACCGAGATCGGATCCGCTTGCCCCTACAGCCTAAAATACGAATGGGTCCACTACCGCACGGTGGATAACGCAGTCTCCAGTGACAGAGTTATGAATCTCAATTGGATAATTATGCATAGGCCATTGCCAGCGTGCTCATCAGCCAATCACGGCCGAACAGTATACACGACTGCCTTTTACAAAACATTTAAACTGATGACCTCTGAAAAACAACACACCGACCGGTATGCCCGCACTTGGACCATGCAGACGAAACATGCGCGTGCACACGTTGTACTTGTAACGTAGGAGCTTAACGACATGACCTTAAACCTTCCTTTCCCACAACAGTGTCGAGCTCTATCAAACAGTGTCGACGCATTTTAATATTTCCATCTGCGACGTTTATAAACTGGCAATTCCGTTCGTTGCCAAAATCCGATTGTCTCTATGAACTCGAGTTTTTATTGTAACTTGAAAGCAGAATAATGCAAAAGTTTATTTTTAAGATAGGAGGGACCTCATCTTTGAGTTTCAATTCGAATTAAAGTTATTCTAATTAATTATAATTATAATTTTCGTTTGCTTGCAGGGGATTGTGGAACGTTCCATTTATAAGCAATTGCTATTTGATCAATGGCACATTATTAAGAGACAAAGCTTATAAACCATCCTACTCAGAAGATGATTTGGATCCTGACATGTCGTTTGCCTACGCCAATAGAGTACGTCACATCTCTATGTACGTCAGCAACAGATTAGATTTTGGTCATCTGGTCAACCCTGACACCTTCGACATTAAATTAACCCATCCAGACATGTACCAAATTTTCGACAATAAATTTGACTGGGCTAGGAGGTATATTCATGAAAATTATTCCGAAAGTTTCAATCCAGATAAGAAGCATGAACAAGTAAGCTTCCAGCTCTCAATGTTATAATTTTATTCATGAACTATTAAATTAACGTTCAATTTAAATTTTTAGCCCTGCCCAGACGTTTACTGGTTCCCAATTGTGAGCCGACGTTATGCCAGAGAGTTGGTGGAAATTGTAGAAAAATTCGGAAAATGGTCTGATGGATCTAACTATGTAAGATTTTATTAATTTTATAATTATGTTATATGAGAATATTTTTAAATGAGTGATATCTTGATATTTATTTATGTACACAATCGGTGAGTCATCGCTGATTTTTTGTACAAATAATAACAAACATATATTAACAGGATCCAAGATTGGCGGATGGTTACGAAAACGTACCAACTCGTGACATTCACATGAACCAAGTTAACTATGAAAAGCACTGGTTATATTTCTTGCGAGAATACGTTAGGCCTCTGCAGGAGCACGTTTTCATTGGATACTTTCACGATGTAAGAATTAACTTGATTTGTAATGCACGCATCGTTATTTTTAGGGTCTACCAGAGGGAATCCCCCCTGACCCAGTTCCAACGCGAGACATTCATTTGACACAAGTTCACCTGCAAGACGCGTGGTTAAAATTACTATCAGACTTTGTCTACCCATTACTGGAGCTTGTCTTTATAGGATACGCAGATTACGTAAGATCGCAAAATTTCAGAAACAGGAATCAAATTTGTAAATAGATATGAACATCGGTGATCGGTACTGTAATTGCAGAGGGGATTGCTTTTGGAAGAGTAGTTTATGCGATTTGTCATCTGCACTTGTGTCATTTCACGCACCTTTAATTTGAATCTTATAATGTGTCTTTAAATTAATTTAATTGTTTATCTTCAGCCACCACGGGCCACTATGAATTTTGTGGTCAGATATCGACCAGACGAACAAGCTTCTTTGAGGCCACATCACGACAGCTCGACATACACGATAAACATTGCTTTGAACGAAGTGGGTGTAGACTACACTGGAGGTGGATGCCGTTTCCTGCGATACAATTGTTCAGTCAAAGATACTAAGCCTGGCTGGATGCTGATGCACCCTGGCAAGTTGACACATTATCACGAAGGACTGCCAACAACCAAAGGAACGCGTTACATAATGGTTTCGTTTGTTGATCCGTAACGCGGAAATTGTGTAGGATAGTTGAACAATTTAGTTAATTCATGAGCTTTTGAGAACAAACACAAATCTGCTTTAATACAAAAAAGTGAAAATTTTTGTATTACACGACTCTTATAAAAGTATTTATTATTTTGTTATTGTGAAACAAATAGTAATTATCGTATAACGTTAAAATACTCATTTCATACAATGTGCTCCTATTACTTATTTTTATATTTTAAAACTAATTTTTAAATGACTGTGAATGTACATTGATAGACGTCATTGTATTGTGACGTTAACAACTCTGATTTATATGTAAGTAATATGTAATAAAATAAAGTCTTTAATATTGTCTATAAAAATTTACTGATGAATTTTTCATATTTATTAAATACTTCATAAAAAATTTAAATTCGATACGTAAAGTTAAAAGTTTAATCGTATATTTCTTTAGTATAAAAAGTAGTTCACTAAGCGCATATATACATGTAGAATGGTACAAGGATCATATTTAGGACGAATTGCACAATTAATAAGATTAGTAAATAGGAAACTTAAAAATCCATTTAATAGCGTAATATTTGCATAAATATTTACATAGTAAAGTAACGCTTCGTTCGAGTAACAATACGACACTTACTTTGACGTAAAAATAGCATAAATAAATCCACTTTGCATTTACGTTAAAACAAATAGGTAAGTACGCTTAGAACCAATCCGACTCACATTTTTGTTTATTAATGAGTCAGTTGATAAACGCGTTAAAATATTGTAGTATTGATCACACGTTGCTTTCAATTTACTAGAAATTATTACACAAATCGTAACTTAAAATCCAACATTTTGTCACTACATTTAGTGACCCAACAGCTGCTATAAAATGTTTGACTGCATGGTGCTGTGTATGTATTATTATTTTTTTGGAATGGCATTAAATTTATTACAGCTTGTTACAAGTAATGAAGCAATATTTCAACATAGTTAACGTTAGTGAATTTGTTATTTAGTAACAGCGCGTATTTTGGCAGCTGTGATGTTCCGTAAAGATGAACGCTGTTCAAATTTACAATACCGTTTAATTTAACTAAAGATTATGTACAATTTGTTCGAGTCTTAAATAGGAGAATTATTATGTGACTTTAATATCCAGCCCGTTTTAATTCATTTAATTGATGCGCAAGTTTTTCTTCTTTTGTTCTTCTCGCTTGACCCAATTTTCGACATTCGATATATGTACTCAAAAACCGTTCAACGTCTATTTTTCTGTTCAAAAATTCTTCAGCAATACGTTCACTCTGTTCGTGACTTTCGTCAGCAGCTTGTTTCAAACAATCCTTTATATGATCAGGTGTATATACATCTGACAATTTACTATATTTCTTCATTAATTGGTCATACCTAGCTTTTAACATAGTTACGGATTGCGCTTTATTGGCAACATCGGCTTTGAGTTCATTCAATTCAGGTTCTTTCTCAAGATTCTCTTCTACAAAAAAAAAATGATAACGATTAAAATTGTTATAACACAATTTAATAAAAATACATTAATTATTAAACTTAATACTTACTAGCAGTTTTTTCCACCCAATCCATTGCATCTGTCACCGCTGTGTACATGTCTTTTAATTTGGAATGTTTTTCCAGAAATTCGTCCATTCTATCTTCATCTTCGGAAAGTTTTTTGAGTTCTTCATTTGATAAATTATTCAATTCAGGAAACATAAGACTCTCTACAGGTTTGGCTTTTGGTTGGCTCGGCAACGATTGTTGATAGTTGGTATTTGTATAATGAGAGTTCATAAACGATGTGCTATGGCTCGAAGTATATAAATTCGGGTTAGTATTACGAAGACTATTACTTGTGTTGGGAATATACACAGGGTGTTGCGAAGTAGTACCATATGGTTTAGAATGACCATCGGTAATATACGTGCTACCTGAGTTTGTATAATTATAGTTATAAATGCCTGTGTTTGCACCAGAAGATGAAAGATTTGGATATTGGGTATTGTAAAATGTATTGAACGACGTTGATGGAATTTCTGTGTATTGTTGCATTGGATAGGATGGCGATCCCCTTCCTTGCACGTCTGCAAATATGTCTAATTTAATTATCATTATTAGTCTTACCAAAATTCAAGTAATTAAGTAAATAATATAGAGAATTTAAAATATGAATATTTTACCTAAGCATTGGTTCATGGATCCAGGAGAACTGTCTTCCAATATTTGAGGTGGATTTTTACTAAACTCCCTTATAATAGCTTGAACAACACGACCCAGGTCACTGTATACTGTAAACTGGAAAAATATAAAAAAATAAGTACATCTTCATCTCTGTATTCTTCATTTTAGATTATCACAAAATTTGTTTACATTGAGTAGTCCTGGTGCACTAACTATCTCACTGTGTTCATTACACCATGGGTGATTTATCGGTGGGGAAACTCTGAGGACAGGCTTCTCCAATGGAAACTCCGGTGACAATGAAACCATGATAGCCATTCTTCTATCCCCAGCATCAAATTGTACTTGATATTCCACATCTTCTCTGAGTTCAGTTACACTGTTGTAAATACACATAAAATTAATGAAAAATAGTTTTTCCTGATAGCATTAAACAAAAACAATTTTTCAATTATCGTAAAATATGCGATATACAAATGAAATTTACGTAATTTTTTAATATTTTTGTAAAATTATTTATTTTTTGAATGAATTTAATATTTTTAACTAGACTAGTTTCAATACAGAATTTCAGCATGAGCTATTGCATCTTTTGAGACTATAAACGTTGATAAGTGAGGTTAACTAGAGGTTACAAAGCAATAAAACACTTACTTGTCGTTGAAAATCTTTAAGGTGTCAATTTGTCTTTTTCTCTTGACTGCAACATTCTCATTTTCTCCACGGAATATTCGCGATATCATTTAAAAAGATTAATGCTAAATAAATCATCCGCTTTTCCTTCAATCTTTCTGTCAAGGCAACCATCCAGCAGAACAGCTGTTTTAACCTCGTCAAACTTCACACAAGAAATCTATCCAGTAGAGTAGAATGCCCCAACCCCAAGCGAAGCTACCAAGCCTAGCCTGCCCCTACCCTATCCCTACTTTACCCCAAATTACTAACCAAGTCTGTGTTGCTTATGTGTGTACTGTATATACTTTTACATTCTTACAGTATGCGTAAGCGTGTATCTACAGTGTTGCCAGTTCGTTGAGTCATTTAAATCTGATGTGACAGTTTCGAAAACATCGTCTTACATTGTGAAACTAACCTTCGCCGTGAATCTACCAACTTTAGTTTATCACAATAAAATTGATAGTGTTAATTTTTATACGTATTTTGAAAATTAAATAAAATAAATAATGGAAGATATTCCCTCGTCAAAGATTCATACCAATTCTCAAAATCTTATAAATGAACCAATTAATTATATTACCGGTAAATTTTTTACTTGTTTTTTAATAAATAATAAATACTATGTTTATGTAATTTAATATATCATAATATATAAATGTTTTAGAAATTCGCCAAATGATGCATGGTTTTGGTGACTCCAGTGAGCCATTAATTGAATCTGCCAAAATGATTGAAGAAGTGGTTTTGCAACAAATGAGAACTATTGTTAATAAGGCATGTGGCATTGCTGATATGCAAGGAAATTCTACTGTTTCTCCGGAAAATCTCATCTTTCTTTTACGTAAAGATAAAATGAAACTTAAAAGATTATTAAATTATTTAAGTAAGTATTTTCAAATTTATTACTGGAACAAATAAAATTATATTACTCTGAAACTTCATTTTGACAGGACTCAAGAAATATAGATCACTCATGAATAAATATATTAAGAGCAATGAATTTGATGATCCGGATACTGATTTATTAAACAGACCAACAGATTTAAAAGAGTGTTACAATGGTTTTATTGATCTCATTGACATAACAGGGGAAATTCTTGAAAGCAAATCAACCATAGATATTGTCAAACAAACTCGAGCACTTCGTGCTGATATGATGTCACAGAAACTAGATGAGAAACGTTATATTGAATTTAGTAAAGCTCGGTCCATATCATTTGCTAATAAAAATCGGCATAAATTTAGTGATTGGATCAGTTTAGATGGTGAGTAACATGTAGTTCAAGTTTGTTTATTTCATTTCTTGCTTTTGATTAATGGTAAATTATTTTTACTCTATTATTAAAGGTGATATTCAAGTTTCTAAAGAAGCATATGTAATTTTGGGCTACTTAGCATATGAAACAGTAGCACAAATTGTTGACTTAACACTTCTTGTTCGTCAAGACCAGAAGAAATTATATGGTGATACAATAGATAGAATACGAATTAATCAGGTAATAGTTTATTTACTTGAAGTAAGTAATATGATAGAATAATATTTTTATTTGAGAAATTAATTTTTTCTTAGAATACAAATTTAGAACCATTGTCACCTGCTGAAATAGGAGAAGCTCTGAGACGCTATTGGTCTGAACAACTGGACATGACAGGACCATTTCATAGAAGATCTATGCATCCTAATCATTTAAAACTTCTTGCTTGTTGAAAAACAATGTTTTGTGATTTTTTATAAATTATTCAGTAAAACCAATTTTTGAAATAACTGTTTTCTATTTTTTCCTTTTATTATTGATAAAATAAAAAACTCCGAATATTTTAATTCAAATGATCCTTTACTATTGTATTATCGGTAATTTTATTTTTTTATAAATAATATAACATACATGCGTGTATTTCAAAATTTATAATGAATAATAACGCCCTCTATTCTGCGAAATTTGGTTGAACAACCTGCGTGCTGCGTGTGCCTTGACGTGTAAGCACACATTCTGTCCATACATTACACATCTTAAGTTCACGTAATTGGCATGTGCGATGAATCGTTCTTGAATTTTTGTAATTATTTATCATCATATTAATGTTTTTTATTTCTTTCGAAAAAAAATTCTAAATAATATATCAGTTTTCCCATCATTGAAATCTGCACATTAAATTTAATCACTTTTTTAAATCACTGACCTAAATAAACATTCATTCACCTTACTGTTTAGTTTTAATTCGTAAGTTACGTTAAATATGGTTACTTGATTTTTAATATATCAATGAATATTTGATTTGCTAATAAATACAAATTATATATTGAAATGCAATACAGTTACGAATTACATTTAAACTGAAAAATATTAAGAGTATAGAAAAATAAATCTGTTTTAATAGGTGTACAATATGACTTCAAAGATAAACATTGATACAGATGAAATTGATTCCAAGTCTGTAGAATTTCCTACAGAAAAAAATCAATTTAACGTTAAAAATGAAATGAAAATTGATTTGGATATGAATGATATTAATCTTCAAAATGAAGCTATTGCTGAAGCGAATAGAGCATCAATATCTGTAGAAGATAATGTGGCATTAGATGAAAGTGGTATGTTGATAATGTATTTCTGCTCTCTTTTATTAGTAATAATCATAGATAAAAATGTAAATTTAAGTATTTTGTACTATAAACAACCATAAGTATTACTGAATGAATGTTCAAAAATCATTTGAGAATTTCATTGATTAGTTGGAGAAACACTGACGCTCAATGAATTTACTAAGGTTTCCTCAGACAAATTGATCCTAATCTAATATGCTAAAATAAAGTAAAAAAGAATCACAAAATAACATTTCTACCAGTAATAGTTAAATATTAATCTAGAAATATGTCAATTCAACATAGATTCAAAAAAAGAATAATAAGAGATAACAAATTTTCTGGTATTATATAGATTTACATTGCTCGATATTGAACTATTAGTGAATTTATTGTTATAACCTTTATGAATACCATTATTTTATGAAAATTATATTTATTACTAATTAATTATATATTACAACAGGTGCAACAAACAAAAATGAAACAGTACAAAATGTAGAAGGACTTCAAAATGAGAAAGAAAGTATTCTTAATTTTGATGAAAACTTACCTAAAACTGTTCAATTACTCCGAACGCCAGATGGTGGAAAATTATATCTTGTGGGAACGGCTCATTTCAGTGCTGAAAGTCAAGATGATGTTTCACAGGTAAAATCAAACAGAAAACACATATTAATAAAGAAAATAACTAACTCTTGATTATTCAAAGGTCATACAAGCTGTAAAACCACATAGTATTATGGTAGAATTGTGTAAGTCAAGACTTCATGTTTTATTATTGGATGAAAAAACTATTTTGGAACAAGCTAAAAGTCCTTTTAGTAAGTATTGAATTCTACAATTGATACTCTGATTTTCATAATAAAATTTGTCTGATTAAAATTAAATTTAAATTATAGAAAGTTTCCAAGATACCTTAAAACAACATGGTGTTTACAATGGATTAATGTACATACTTTTACTGAAAGTCACTGCACATGTTACAAAAGAATTAGGAATGGCACCAGGTGGTGAATTTCGAAGAGCTTTTGCAGAAGTAATTGACTTATTTATATATTCTATTATATTTCTTACAGTATACATTTTTTTTATCAAAATATTCAAACAAAATAGGCTCAGAAACTACCAAAATGTGTAATTCATATGGGAGATCGTCCAATCAACATAACGTTACAAAGAGCATTGAATGCTCTGTCATGGTGGCAAACATTGAAATTTGGATGGTTGTTGATGACATCTAATTATACTGTTACTAAAGAGATGGTAGAACGGTATAAGCACTCTGATGTTGTTGAACAAGTACTAGCAGAATTAACGGAAGAGTTTCCAGTTCTTGGAGAAGTGTTTGTGAGAGAAAGAGATTTATTTCTCACTTATTCTCTACAAATGGCATGTTCACCTCAACGAACACCAAATGGAGTAGTTCCTGCCAGAGTTGTTGGAATTGTAGGTATTGGACACATGATGGGAATTGTACAAAATTGGGGTAAAGTTACACCTTCTGATATTGAACCAATTATGAGGTAATTCAAATACGATATTATTAAATAGTTTTCAATTATTTCTCAAAATTGAATATAGCTTGAATAATTAAAATTCTTATTTCAGAATACCTCCTCCTACATTATTCAGTAAGATTCTTCGCTTTAGTATTCGAGTATCGTTAATGGGGACAGCTGCATACGTAGTTTATAAAGTTGTTCCTTTGCCAACCAGTTTTGCTTTGAAAACAATCAAGTCGTCGGTCGAAGGACTTCTAAAGGTTAGTGGTGCCCGATAGGATTTCAAATACCTAAGGACTTTACACCAACTTTATCTAAGTTTATAAAAAAGGCGATATTTTTTATTTCCTGCTGCCACATAACTATAGAAAATATCGATATCTCTTAATTCATTATTTGATGTGGATTTATGGTAAGCATGGAAGCATTCTCACACGTGGATGAGTACGAACATAAAATTCCTAATGTTATTTATACAATCGGTAACATACCGGGACCCGGTGCAAATATCGAGGATTTCGATTCGGAATATTGCACCGGCTGCCAATGTCAAACCAATTGTACCAATTGCAGTTGCGCGAGATATTCACAGAATTACGTCAATAATTTGTTAATAAATGAGAAAGTCGTAGGACCAATTATCGAGTGTAACGATAATTGTTTGTGTGATATTAATTGCGGTAATAGAATTGTTCAGCGTGGCCCGTTAGACTGCTTGTTCGTGTCGAGTTCAGGCGATAAAGGGCTCTGTCTGAAAACACATAAATTAATAAAAAAAGGACAGTTCATATGCGAATATGCTGGTGAAGTTATCGGTATAGATGAAGCACGAAATAGGATTGAGTATAACAAAGCAAGTAACAGTATGAATTATGTTCTTGTTGTATCAGAACATGTAGGAGAGCGTAAAATCGTAACGTGCATAGATCCGAAATATTTTGGTAACATAGGTCGTTACGCGAATCATAGTTGCGAACCGAATGCAGAGTTAATTCCAGTGAGGATTGAAGGTATTATACCGCACTTGAGCCTTTTTGCTCTTAGAGATATAAAAATCGACGAAGAAATTACTTTCAATTATGCGGGAAATACTAATGCAGACGGCGGACTTAGCGAAACAATTTGTCTATGTGGCTCCGATAATTGTCTCAAGTATTTGCCACATGATTCCATTTAATTATATGTATATTATTGAAAGGTTACTATAAACATCTTTCGACACACTGTATATCATAGATAAAGTGTAAATTAATATATGAGAAATATATACGAAAAAAAAAAAATATTATAAAAGAAATCAATCGAAAATTATAAAATTATAACTAAAAAAAATTTAAATTATACTAATATTTATATAATAGCATGGGAAAACTGTTGCGTGCCTTTATAAAGAAAGAAAGGATGTCTGAAATACAATTGTTTGGCCATTTATTACTAGATGTTTGAAAGTATATTAATCTTATTTTATGATGAATTTACGACGTATGTTACGAGTTAGTTATAAATAAAGATTACGCGATACAGTTTATATTAAACACTACTTTTTATTCCAGTATATTCAAATAAGTGTATGATGCAAATATATTTTTTTAAACTAATTGCAATTACTATACATAACATAATTCTGACCAGGATAGCCTCTAGCATTAAGGCCAATTATCTTGAAAGTAGCGCCGCTATTAGGATACTGCTGTAATTGGTTATCTGTAAGTGCTTTTCGCGCTGTAGTGACATAAAGTTCATTCAAATTTTCTCCTCCCCATGTTAATGATGTAACTTGAATTGCGTCAATTGGAATTCTTCTTATCAATGTTCCGTTTGTTGGATTAATAGCGATTACCTACAGAAGAAAATTTTAGAGAAAACAAATTTGTATCTCATCGGGTCGATTTATTATCAGTTATTCAATTACCTCATTTCCTCCATAACTTGCCAGCCATAAATTTCCATTTGTGTCAATAGTAAATCCGTCTGTCTTTCCTGTCATTCCTTCTTTTGTAAAATTAAACACTAGCTTTTCATTACCTATTATAATTGAGAAGAGAGTATATTTTCACTATATTTTTTTATTTAATTATAAAGAACTTACTTAAAGGGTACCAAGATGATGAATTGAAATCAAAACAATCGATTGTATTGTTTCCAGTGTCGGTATAATACATAAAATTACTGTCGATTGTCCAAGCTAGACCATTTGAGATCAAAACATTTGTTAATTGAATCGTTATTCCAAGATTTGGAGAAATTCTGTACAATTTTCCTGTCCTTTTAGTGATTACATTGGGAACGTCTTCCGGACCCATAGTACCTATCGTTTTAACATGATCGTCATGAAAATAATTTTAAAGAAACAAATAGAAAATTTAATGTTATCCGTTATACCTGCCCATAAAGTGCCAAACATATCCACTTTAGCATCATTAAAACGCGATCCGTCTGTTTCTTGCAGAGCAGAATAAATTATTCTAGAACTAGTCAGTTGAGAAGCTTTACCATCCCATACAATGTGTCTAACATCCAAACCAGTAGAAACTAAAAATTCGTCGTTAGTCCCAGCGATAGATATAATAAATGAAACTGGTCCCCCTTCTGTCGCCGAGTACAGTTAATTATTAAATTTTGAACTTACTATACCTCTTAAATATAATTTACATTCTTTGCGATTGATATTCAAGTATCTTTTACCTACACGGGCGAAATGATGCGCACCAGTTTTAGGTTCATACGAATGAATCGTAGCGTTTGTTATATCCACGAAATATAGCATCTGAGTTTGTGCATTCCAATGTGGACCTTCGCCCAATAATAAAGGTCCAGTAATTTGCTGCACGGTGTAATTTCCTTCAGCGAAATTGTTAAACAAATAACTAAAAACAAGTAACGTAACTAAACTCGGATGCATTGCGCTCGCTATGTTTTTCATTTTTAAAAATAGCGAGAACTCGCTCGAAAATTCAAAAAGTTATCGCAACTAGTTAATTAATATTTCTTATGTATGGCTAATTTGGTAGCTATTGGCGAACTATACTCTTCTTAGCTGTGCGCAGAATTAAATAAGTTGATACGTTAGAATAATATAAGATAGCTGCATTATTTGCCGATAAGATAACGATTTGAGGTTCATTACACGTACTTATCTATTCTCTTCTTCGGACAAAAGGATAATAAATAACAAGAAATAAATACTTATCCTTTAATGAGAGATGGTATTAGATTTGCAAATTAAATTTTATCTATTGTCTACATGAACGAAGTTAAGTAAGAGTTTGAACGTTATGAAAGTATTTTAATTAATACTTTATTGCTTCTAAAGTTTTAAATAATTCGATTTTCAAGGAATAATTAAATAACTTATTACAACAAATAACGTTGGAACTAACTTTAATTACAATATGAGACTGTAATTGAGAATTTACAGCTGTCCATTTTTACATAAATTGAATCCTTAAGTAAAATTCTCTAGTTTGAAAACTACACTAAGTAATACTTCAAGTAAATTAGATGTAGCTTTTCAACTCATGAAAACATTGAAATTTGAAATTTCTATTCTGATCCTGACAAATGTTTGCTAAATTCGGAGTGTATGATCGATAACAGTGTAATTCATGAATGATAGTATTGTACACTATACAATTTTAATTACAGCCAATATAAAGCTTCTTATGTGGCCGGCAGTATTCATTTACGTTTCATTACTGTATTTCCAACGCCAATAGGCTACTTTCATACGATCCCAGATATTTTCCAAAGAATCCATTGCTGGCCGTACATCGAGTAACGCGAATTTATATTTGTCATCAACAGCACCACCATCATAGTAGTCAATAACATATCTCACACTTTTACCACATCTATCGACAATCCAGTCATGACGATCAAATGGCAATTCATACCTGAGAAAATATTCATTAGTTCATTAATATTCAAATAATATAATCTCAATTTTCAGTATGAAAATAATATTTCAATACTCACCCCATCCAGTGTCTGATACGGGCACGAGGTGAATAATCTTTAGCTTTACCTCCAAAACTTTTTAATTTTGGATTACCACATTCTCTCGCATGGAGCGCTTCCCATTTGAGTACTTCTTGCCATGCTTGTTCGTTATTGGCATTGTGGATTTTAATAATATCTTCCATATCTTTAGGTGCAATGTCTTCGTTCTTCCATCTCCATCCTTTTCTCAACATAGCATTCCAAAACATTTGCTGAGATGGATAAACCCAAAATTCGTTTTCTCCAGTAGCTTTTGGTATTGAAGATACCTGCCTATCTGTTGGCAGTGGGAAAGGCTGATCTGGCGCGGGCTGCTGATTTGCTGGAGGCATCTAAAAGGTTGATGCGTGAAATAATATATCTTTTAATTCACAAATTTATAAAACAAAGAAGTATATTACCATATTCAATGGGTTTATATCGTTTGCATCCATGTGGTCAATTGGACATTCACTGGCATACTTTGTCGTAGCTGCATCATTTTTTGGAGGCATTTTATTGTGCATAGGACATTCCGGTGGAGGTTCAGCACCATTGTTTTGTATCGTTGGATGGTGAAGTGGTTTGTGAAATTGCTGCGAAGCTGGAGGCATGATTGTATCGGCAGCTAACACTGACGCGGTGTTTATGGTGTTACCCATATTTTTTTATTTTTCAAACCTTGTCTAAAAAATGGAATTTCATCAATGAAATCATAAATGTACAGATACGATTAAATTGCATATGCAACTGGACGTGAACAAAAAAGTTGTAGGTTAGAAAAATCTGAATAACGCGTTTTGAATTCAGTTATGCAATACTATGATCTTATTGCATACGATGATGATAACTTAATAATATATTAGTTATGATAATGATATATCACAGTGTTCTTTCATGAAAATGGTACATTTTAAAACATACTTACGATTAAAGTACAATTCCTTTTCTACTTAAACAAGTAGTTAACGTTAAATAAATATACAGTCTCAATAAAGAATGATGTAATAAATACTAGGATAAATACAAACTACTCATTTACAAAGCAGAGAATTGAAACATCTTATCCCGAATTCTCTTTGGTTAATTTGAAACAGAATCTAGCAGAACCACGAATTTCTATACCATATTCTACACATGTATATACATATAGGTATATCAGCTTTAACTCTATTAAAGCAGACTACTAGATCGAGGGAGCTAACCCAGAGGGATGAAATTGTACCACGTGAAACGATGTTAACACATGGCGGCCTTTAGAGCGGGAGTTTATATATTCAAAATAGAACTACACATTATGTCACAGTTTATTTTTGATACAAATGATATTAAAAAGTTTATTAACCTCTAAATATTGAAGATTTTGAAATTTCAAAACAGCAAGAGAATTATATTATTTTTGATTTAATTTACACTAAAATTAATATTGTTAAATATTGGAAATATGTACAATTTATAATACAATTTATTCATTCACATGGAATAAAATGTGAGCTTGATTCAGTTTCGAATTGTTTTAATATTATTACTAAATCCCTTTTTCGATATAATAATGCTAATTGAAGAGCAGTATATCCTATTTTGTCTTTAATATTTACGTTTGCCCCTCGTTCGACGAGAATATGAAATATGTCTGCATTTGAAAATATAACTGCAACGAGATCCAATAAAATGTTGTTGAACAAGAAAAAATAAATTTTTAATTATATTTTTTTACCAGCAATCATTAATGGTGTACGTCCATTGAAATCTATTGAATTAATTGGGAGTCCATGTTCCAAAAGTAATTTTACATTGCTAATACGTTCACTAGCGATCGCATAATATAAACAAGTCCAATTGTTACTATAAAATTAAATATTTTTTAAATTATTTTTTTTCTTATAATTAAATTATTTATACGCACATATCAGTTTGTAACGGATCAGCTCCATTTTTTAACAATATATTGAGTATTTCTGGTTTGTGTACAGTATACGATGCATGCATTAAACATGTTCTCTGACATGGCTGAGTTACAGTATCATTTAAATTTGTTTCTATATTTTCAATCAAAAATTGTAAAATTTCTGGATTTTCACGTTCGATTGCTGTCTTTAAGGGTGTTTGCAAATTTATTGTAGGATAATGTAAATTCACATTTTTACTAAAAATTTTAATACAATGAATGAATTTATTAATCTGGAATTATTAATCACAATACAGCTAATTATAAAAATACCGAGAACATGTACTTCTCTGTGATAAATGTTTCTATATCTTGAATAGAACTAAATTTTAATAGTCTTATCAGTTCTTCTTCAGCAGGCTTTGTATTATCATAGAATTTTTTATTCGCACTTTTCATTCTTAACAATATATTCTATGTGCAAAATTAAAATTTTTTTCACAAATATTTTTCAATAATTGAAGCAAATACACGTTCGCGTATTTCATTCATCGACAGGTATCGATCAAACATTTCTGAAACATTCTGTTTAATATAGTTGATCGTGCGGAATGCCCAGGTGTATACTTTTCTATTTTATAACTTCTGAGGTCTAATAAAATTTTGCATCGAATTTCATTTGATTACTCAACAATATCATGAAATGGAGTACTTTCTTTACTATAAGCTATTTTTTATACAGAACGATGAATCGTAATGGGCAGTCGTCGAGAATATGAACTCAAGACGACGTACACTATCTTACTTTCTCTTCGAAGGTAAAAACATTCACCAAGTCTCCCAGCAAGATCGGATGTACCGTTACCAATACCAGAGTTGGCTTTCTATCGCGATACACCGTAGCGCAGCCATGCCCAAGAGGTTTCATTGTGGATCACGGTCACAAATCCTGTCAGTTTCCTGATTTTTTCGACGGTTACTTCTTATGTTTCGTAAGATTTATACAAGTGGATTTTTCGTCAATTTATCAGTGTATTTTTCAGTTTAATTTGTTGCAGTGTGAATATATTCTACCGTCAGAAAGCTTACGTTGTTTTTGCTAACGACAGAAAAATGATGTGATGGCAGATGTCATGAAAACGTGGAGAATCTTAAATTTGATATTCGCGATATGCTTGCTTTTCCCGAAATCTGGTGAGTAAAACTAGGAAATGTGATTTGTAAATTATTACATTCACTATATGATTCAGAGTTTGATGTATAATAATACATTAAAATACTCATTTACACGTACTAATCAGGCATTGAAATCACCAAAATTTTGTCATTTTTGCAGGGTTTTCCCAAAAAGACAAAGAAGAATATAGAGGTAAATATCTTGGAAAATTGAACGCTTATCATCATCAGGTTTCTGGTGACGTCTATGCAGTTGATGAGTACACTTTATTACTGACCTCGTTCAGTTATGATGGAAATGGAGCAGATACGTTTTTCTGGGCAGGTGCATCAAACAGACCAGGACCACAGGGATTTATCGTGCCTGATGAATATGGCAAGTCAGTACAAACTATTATATTAATTTAATAATTAAATACTTGATTTGCATATTATTAACGTTTCCAAACATTTTCAGAACGAATATACTCGATCGTTACTTCAATAAAGATTTCACTTTAACTTTACCTGATAAGAAAAAAATTACCGATATCAAATGGTTCGCTGTTTACGATCTTTGGAGTCAGGTAGGGTGTAAATATTGTACTAATTTGATTTTAATACTTCGATTATTTAATATTAATTTATATTTTATGATAGAATGCATTCGGTGACGTTTATATTCCTGAAGAATTCGATCCACCCGCTCCACAAAAGATTTCTCAATTATCTACGAGATCCCACGATGTTTCATCAGATTCTATTGTGATTTTGGATGCAAAAACAATTAGCATTCCACAATTTAAATACGATGGACTTGGAAATGACACATATTTTTGGGTCGGTGTTGGTCCACAGCCTTCAAGCAAGGGAACCAAAATTCCAGACGAATATGGATAGTAAGTCTGATAATATTATAATGTAAAATTAAAATAAATTTTTAATTTTTTTAATTTCTTCATTAGTTTGGATTCGTTACGTACATACAAAGATGAAGATATAGTTATTCAATTACCAGGAGATATGACAGTCTTTGATGTTGATTGGTTGAGTATTTATGATGTTAAAACCAAAACAAATTTTGGTTCAGTTCTTATTCCTGATGGTCTCAATGTTCCACCATCTTTAGTTAAGGTATCATAAATAAAGAATTACATTTATATTAACAATTTTTATTTATAAATACTTTATTATAAAAAAAGAAAAACAGATGATTCATATTTTCACATTTTTAGGTCGTAAAACATTCACAGGCTTTACCAAATTGCGTGCAGCTTCACAAACGCTACCAAGTAAGCTGGGAAATTTTTGGGCCACAAATAACAATTCAATTAGCAGCACAAGTAAACGAGGATGAATATATGGCCTTCGGATTGTCTGGTTCGGAATATTCGAGTCAAATGGAAGGAGCTGACGTTGCAGTTGCATATATGGATGGTGCAAGAGGATTTGCAACGGATTACAACATAACAGCCAGATCACCTGTTCGTATGAATAATTTCAAGTGTTCTATTTTGTGACAATAGTCTAACAAAATATTTCTCACTCAGTGTGGAAAAGTTTTGGGTCAATATAGAGGCGTCTGCAGAGATGATCTTGTTGGTGGACTCGACAATTATCAACTTTATACTGCCGTTAGAGAGAATGGAATTAATATCATTACTTACAGAAGAACTTTAAATTCTTGTAAGTGAATAATTTTCACAAGAACATATTTTAGTTCGATTTTAATTTTTTCTGAATTACGTAGCCGATCCTGGTGACAAAGAGTATCCTACAGACCGGCCAGTTTACGTTGTCTGGGCTTTAGGCCGATTAGATGAGAACAAAGAACCTAATTTCCATGACGTTTATCCGAAAAGCGATTTAAAATTGGAATTAAGCAAAGCAGAGCCGTCTAATAATTGTCTCGATTTTACAGAAGATGATACTAAACTCAGGTAAATTTGTTTCTAATTTAGTTAGTTTTCCCCTCGAACATTTTTTATTTTGCTATTATATGAATTTTAAGACAACCTTGGGAAAAGGGAGAAATATTCGACCGAAGTGTCAGAACCTTCAAAGCCACAATAGGACCATCAGGAGGCAAACGAGGCTATCAGGGTATCACTGGTCAGACTTCGCCCGGCCTCGCTTGGTACATCGATGGACAATTAACTCCTGAATTGTATTTACGAAGAGGACTGACATACAATTTCCGTGTTTTCGGAGGAAACAATCCTCACAGTGCGAATTTATATCACCCATTGATAATCACTGACGAGCCTCATGGCGGTTACGATAGACTTAATGATGTAGCGCAAAAAAATGTCAGAGTGTTAGCTGGTGTCGAGTTCACTAGAAGAGGTCGACCGAGACCTACTGCTGGTACGAATTCATTTTATATAACTAAAGTCTTCAATTTATTATTTGAGTCTTAAATTACAGTTGGCCCTCTATGCCTAAGCAAACATAACGAACGAGATAGAAGACTGGATGACGATTTTCCTTCTTTTGCTAAGTTTAACAGAACGTTAATTCTTACTTGTGAATCAGGCAAGATTTTGATATTAGATACATTTTTTAAAAGTGATCACAGTGATATTTTTAACGACTATTTCTTTACAGGCGAAGGGGGCATTCTGGAAGTAACTCCAAACTCATCTTGGCCGGACATCGTTTATTATAACTCTTTTACCCATGCAAATATGGGATGGAAAATACACGTAGTTGACGTGTATTCCAAAAACTTGGGAGTCACTTTAAAATTAGCTTCTATGACCGGAATAATGGCTGTGCTTTTTCTATTTCTTTAAACGTAAAAGTAAAATTAAAAAATACATTATTCCTCATTTTTACTTTCAATTTAGGTAACATAGTCATTTAAAAAATTCATCTAATATAATATTGAATTATCGTTTGTACGACACAAAACTTGATACATTTCATTGTAAGTTTACACGTTTCAATATCTTTTAAATAGTGCCAAAGGATCGCATACTTTTCATGGAACATTCCAAAAGTACATACTTCTTTATTGTTCGTGCGTAGAAGTGATGATAATCATTTTTTATGAATGCAAATGGGAAAAATGAATAATCAGAAATTAATTTGTTCATAATTACATTTTATTTTTATGTTATCTAATAATAACAAAAAAAAACTATAGAGATATCATTGAAGGACTTCAGAGATTGATGATTTAATTTTTATTGTAAAATAATTATTTTTGTATAAAAAAGAGATCCTTACTTATACATTATTGTATATTCATGACTAACTATAAATAATTGAGATCTTGAAGTTCCTCATTGATACACCTTTAGTTTATGTGCATATAAAAGTAAGGATATAATAAGATATGTTGATATTTTTTACATTATCTCAATAACAATAAAATAGTACGATAAAGACCATTTGAGTCTAAGTACAGTGTATATTATAATATTATATTTTTTATTCATTAAATATTTCCTCGTGTAAAATAAGGAAGTTTTGCTCAAAATACATAAATTTGAAATTAAATTATTTGCAATCAAAATAATGTGTTCTCTATATAATTATCTCACTTTAAGAAACATCAATAATCAAGCGAGATTCGTACTAATAAAAATATATACACATAAAAGCCTTATTAAACGTTTGTCTCTCTCCTGAAAATTCAGAAAATGGTGGTGCATTATTATGGTAATGCCCAAAATCAAACAACTTTTGGGTCAAAAGTCGACCGCCATAATTTAATGTATATATCACGTTAAGCGGTTCTTACGAATTATTCATACATTAAATAAGCAATATTATTTTTTAAAACATAAAACGGAATATTAATTTGAAAACAACAATCAATTTTTCTTATTTTGAGGATACTTGATCTTTTTCGTCATTGTTGTATAAAAAGATCTGTGAAAGAAAATTTGCAGAATATTCAACACTATAACAATCAGTCCTATTATATTTTAATATTAAATCAATGTAAACATGAACAATTAGAACTTGAACTGTTAATTTAATAATTTACTGTTGTTTTTTGAAAAATTTCCATGTATCACTTTTTTTTATAAGAATTCATAAAAACTGTTATCACCGGTTAAATACAAGGATATCTTTAAAACAATTTAATTTTCGTCGCTTTACTATGAAGTTAAAAAAAAACAAAATATTCAAATCGATAATGAAGAAGGCATTTAAAAAAAATAGGTGTGAGTATGTTATGCGTTGAGCTTTTCTTCCAAAAAATTGTGGAAATCCTAATTTCCGTGAGTTAATTCTCCGAAAATCAGCTCAAGCCATGAGGTATCCAATATTAATTTTTAGCCAGTCTTTTTAAATTGGATACTTGCTTTGCGCTACACTAATACTGTCTAATTTCAATTAGTGTGTTTAAAAATAGTATATCCTTTAGTATAAAGATATAGAATTTGCAAGTCGCAAAATTCTCAACTCATCACACGATTAAAAGGTGTAACAAATATTGTATTACTGTTAATTCACAGCATAATTTCATAATTACAGTAACTTACACGTAGTAATTCAATGTTTTAGTATTTTTGCGTAGCGTGCAATATAAAATTAATTATTTGAAACATACCAATTTGGGAAGATATATAACATTACTCTTTATGAAGTTCTAAAAAGTGATAAAGAGTAACAGGTAAGTCCGTACATTGAATTCCATATTTATAAATTGTTTGTGCTGCATGGCACTGAAGACTTGTATATTTTACGAGATTCAAATCGTTTTGTGGATTTGACGAAATCAACCAGGCTGGTGTCTCTCCTGCTTTATTTGGAATATCTACATGAGCTCCGAAATCCAACAGCAATTTTATGAGCTGTTACGATAAATAAAATATATAAATATATAGTATTAACTTACACATGTAAAATCGAAATACAAGCACTTACCGGTTTGTTAAAATTATATGCATTACTTGCAATGTGCAGAGGTGTTGAACGAGATTCATTTCTTGCATTTACATACGCACCACATTCTAATAAGAGTTTAACTACTTTCAGATTTGGAAAAATAGTCTGAAAATATATTTAAGAAATAATTATAATGATGAATTTTTACCGAATTGAATCAATTCTGAATTAAGAATATTTGCATTACTTGAGCTTCATCAGCTGTGAAATAAGTAGAACTAATAGTATTTAAGCACGATACACAAAGATGTAGGAGAGTATCTTCCGTTGAAGCAGATTTCGGGTTTTGCTTCACCAATTCTCGAACAAGGTCTTTTGTTAAAGCTATTTCGTCACTTGTTTGGCCAGTCTCAACAAGTAAATATATTAGATGTGTTACACACTTCAAAATTCGATCGTAACTTTCACGCTGGCGCTTGTAAACAGGACGTTTCTGAAAAAGTTTCAAATTTGAACAGTGATAGTATTTTTTAAACCATAGCAAAAAATAACTACCTTTAATAATTCTCTCGCTTCTCTTAATTGCCCTGAGAGCATCTTGAATATTTCTACTACATCTGAATACCTTGGTTCCTCTTTATCACGATTTCTATCTATCACATCCAATGTTTTCTCATTGATATCAACCATTAATCTGACTAATGCCTGAGCAGTAAAACAAGTATCCGTGTATAAAATCTGAAAATTTATAATTTGTTAGGGAATGATAATGTTAAATTTCAAACTCATGCGTATATATTTACCGAATCCTTTTCTACGCGAATTTCCAATGCTCGGCGCCATAAATCGATACAGTTTTGATACCTATAATGATTATTAAAATCGATGATTCAAATAAAAACATGGTAATAAAAATATTTAATGAAAAATTAAAGAATACCTTAGAGCATCAGCATAAGAAGCTCCTCTGAACATCAATCGGAATAACGTGTCTTTATGTTGAGGGCCTAATGTCCTCTCACAAATGAGTAGACTTTGAATTCGGATTGCATCTAAGTCAAGCTCGATTAAACTGAGCTCTTCCAACGTTGTAAATTCGGTTGCGTTGCGATAAGTGTCTCGCAGTGGTAATTCAGGTCTCTTAGGTAAAGGTATAATGCCATTGACAGGGTGGTTGTTTCTAATTGCAAGAGCTGCTCTCCAATATTTCAATGCTGTTTGAGTATCATTGTGATCATCAAAGAATGTCGAGCCCATCAATTCATTAGCATCAGCTAATCTCTCAGGAGGATACATTATTTTTTCAACTACAGAAAAATTTTGATATATTATTGAAATTATTTAAAGTTTATGCTATCAGAATTGAGATTGAAATAATTACCTAAGTACTCAAAAATCTGTGTAGCTCCTTTCAAACATGCAGTTTGAAGAGCGTCATCGTTATATCTTGATTTTAAATGGGGGTCTGCATTGTATTCTAGAAGGAGCTTTGTTGTTTCCAGTCTATGTTCCTGGATGGCATAATGTAAGGCAGTTTTATTCTGAATGTCTCTTGCATTTACATCAGCACCGTGACGCAATAAAAATGTACATAATTCAACACTTTGCACAGAGTTGATTAGACAGGTTCCACCACTGTAGTTTGCCTTCAGTATATCAGCTCCATTTTGAACCAAGTATGAAACTACGTCTGTATAAGATATAATTATGTAAAATTGTTATGAAGCTTTTGCCATTGAAGGATTAAAATAGTCAATTAATTACCCATATGAGTCATGAAACAAGCAGATCTAACTGGAGTTGACCCAGAATCAGATACAGCATTGACTTCAGCACCATGAGATATGAGGCATTTTATAACTGGCAATTTACCACATACTGCTGCACACCATAATGGTGTCACACAGTGTACTGATCTGTCATCTGGAACCTCATATCTTCCTCTCTGTTCAATATCGGCATGACAGACTGTTATAAGATATTCAACAATTTCTACATTGCCTCTTTTACATGCAATAAACAGAGGAGCACATCCATCGGTAGTACGAGAAACTATTTGTTTGCGTGTCTCTTCTTTATATTTTTCTAACCGATTTCGGAGAGAATAAGACAAACGAGCTCCAGGAGCTACAAATTTGGATTCCTGAATTAGGTCATTGAATACCTTATCCATAGGATTTGTTGGTTGTGGACCACTGATCCACATTCTATTGATTGCTACTTATCAATTTAAATTTGAATTTCACCAGACATTAAGCTGAAATGAAAAATACTTTATTTAGATATCATATTAATATTGAATAATGACGAAATAATAGAACTGAATGATTACTATCAGCTCAATAAGACTAAAATAACATTCAAATATTTTTAATTGCTGAACACTAATTTTAAATTGCATGCCTATGCATTGAGTATCAAAGCAGTGGTCAATGTCAATTGGCATTGACATCTGAAAACAAAGAATAGTCATTGAGACACTATAGTTCTCTTTCTTTAGTACTGTAACCTTCGAGCTATTAATGACATAGAAAGAAAGGTATTAACTACTTTGAATACTGATGCTTCAAAAAAATTCAAATGCTCAGATTTGAGTTTTAAGAACTTTCAAATAGTTATTGCCTTTACTTTCAAATTTTTCATTTCTTACGAATAACGAGATAGAAGAAATTCTATAGAAGGAATGCTTTTCGATGAGCAATTAAAAAAAATATGCGAAAATCTCACCAACTCGGTAAGTATATGTGCGCGTTAAGTTTATTATTAGCTTTCCTATAATAATTGATATATAACCTTCAAATTAGTATTACGTCGGAAAAATATTTATCGTCAATAATGAAGAATTTAAAAATAAAGAAGTTCTATTAACAAAGAAAATTTAGCTCACTAACTTTATAGTTGTATACTTCACAGCACCAGGTAAAACAATGCAATTGCATTACTGAATTTGTATGCATCGCAAATGACAGCTTCTAGTCGATAAATCACGTGATTAGATCGTAGGACACGTGGTACATGTTGGCTTGCGCACAAGACACTAATTCGATTTGGAAGATGAAGTTGAATTTTACATAGGTACATATTTTGAATTATAATTTTTGAATATAATTATATTAACGGTCGGAAAATTGTAAAGCTACTATAAGGGAGTAGTGTGAGAAGTACATCCTGCTTTCATACATATAATAAAATCTTATATTAAGGGCAGGATGTCACGTTAACAGAAATAAACATGCAACGCACCATCGGATTCTGGCAGATCCGAATGCAGCTGGCTACTTTCTCCGAAAGTGAAATCTTTCTGAGACGAGAAAGTTAATATTCCAATATTTTTCTGAACATATCACAAATGTGCAAAATGCATTGCTTAAATATTCGATGCAGTATGAATATTTTTATACTTTAAAATAAATTATAAATACTAACCAAGAAATTTATTATATATTATTATTGGGTATAAAATTAATTTCGGCGTAATGGAAGTAGGTCGAAAATGATAAATGTTTAAAAAATTTTATTGGTAACAGTTTTTTTCGTACAGATAAGCACTCTTTTTATGATCCCGGAAACGCACTTTTGCCGGTGTCCTAAAATCCACGTATTTGAGTATATATGTGTTGAATAAATGAAAGTTCGTACGTTCCGGCAAAAAGAAAAATAACTCGATCACGAATGCAACTTGGTGATGCTGAAAGTCAGTGAGCACTCATTACATCGCAAACTGCAGACGCATCAACATCTCTATTTACTAACATTGAGATTTTCTTTTCCTGAAGAAGAAAAAAAGTGATCGCTCAAGTAAGTAAATAAGTTTCAATGAACTCTTACAATATTGTGATTAACGTTAATAATCAATTAATGAATTATTAATTAACTTTTGAAAATTTTAAGTGGGTGAAATTACGTTTTCAACCGTCGAGGGCGAGGTAGGTGACAAATTAGACAAAATATTCGAAGTTAAGTCGAGTTTTCTCAGAGTAAGTCCCAGCAATGTTTTGTTGCCACCACAATACGTATTTTACGCCAAGAGAATTCGCGATATGGAAATCCGTGAAGACGACGTGTGGCTCGTTTCTTTTCCCAGAACGGGTAATAATTATTTTTCTGTTATTATCGTGCGAATAAATCGCCCTTTTAAATTTTCAACTTTAATTTCAAGGAAGTCATTGGGCTCAAGAAATGGTTTGGTGCATCGGAAATGATTTCGATTACAAAAGTGCAGAAACTCCTTTCCTTTTGCGCAGCCCCTTGTTAGAGTAAGTTTTATATTTAATATTTTTTATTTCATTTGACGAAATAAATCATTTTCAGAGCATCGGCTCTAATGGTTACTGGAAATTACGTCGAGTGGTTCACTAAAATGGGAAATTCTGTCGAATTTGTTGAAAGTATCCCGAGCCCAAGATACGTGAAAACTCATTTACCGTGGGATTTATTACCGAAGCAGATACACCAAAAAAAACCAAAAGTACATTTTTTTTAAATTACAAGTGATATTAAGACTGGAATATTTATTAATTTGTATTATTCTTCAGGTTATTTACATGACGCGAAATCCTAAGGACACTTGTGTCAGTTTTTATCATTACTGTCGATTATTTCACAATGCGCAGGGTACCTTCGACGATTTCGCTGAATTGATGTTGAAGGACAGTGGTATGTTTTGCAAAATTTTATGAATAATAAGTAAAAAATATGTACAAAATTATTTAATCATTTTTAGGCCCTATGGGACCATTTTGGAATCACGTTCTCAAATTCTGGGAAAATCGAAAGCAAGAAAATATTCTGTTTTTGACGTACGAGGAAATGAAAAAGGTATTTTTTCATGCCAAAAGTTTGTAGCGAGTAGCTGCGTTCGTTAATGAAATCTTATCTCACCAATAAAATTTATCGCGAGTGTGGCTAATTGCACACGTACACAATGTGTACTTATGATAACAAATTTTCAAATTTCCTTCCGGGGATCTTTTTAATGCGAGATTGCATTTTTATTTTAGAATCAGGCAGAAGCGATAAAAAAAACGGCGAAATTCTTGAATAAAACTGTCACCGATGAGCAGATTAAAGGATTGTGCGAACATCTAAAATTTTCCAAAATGAAAGCCAACCCTTCCGTGAATATGGAAACCATTATTGGCCAAAATGCTGATGACCCAGATACCAAATTTATACGCAAAGGCAAAGTCGGAGACTGGAGAAACTACATGTCGGAGGATTTAGCTCGTCGTTTCGATGAGTGGACAAAGAAAAATTTGAGTGAATCCGATTTTCAGTTCGATGTCGTTGATAACATTTCCGGTGACGAAGAATGAATTTTCCAAGTTATATTTGGTAATTTTATATTAAATAATGCATTTGTTATATCTCAATGTTATCACTTGAATGAATTTTGTTAATAAAGTTATTTTTTTTTTATCTATATTTTATTTTTTTTTTATACGTATATAGTTTACTACTCTTTCATATATCTCGTATTCTATTAATAAAGTATATGAAAACTGATTTAATTCCACGAATGTAAATATACTTACTCGTAATTATTATTTTTTTTCTCATTATCGGAACCACTATGTAAATAAATTTTTACGTAATGGTGAATATACTTATAAAGTGACACAAACTTGTTACCTGTCCCGATTCCTTTTTACGTGCTTTAAAAAATATCTAATGATTCTATTTTTCGAATAAAAAGTGAAATCCAATTTCTAATAGCTGAAAATATAGAAATGAGTGATTGTTATATGTAACTTTGTAACATCGAGACTGAGAGTTTGCGATTGAACGAGATATATCGACATTGAATGACGACTATCAGACATTATAGAATAGCAATGGCGTGAATACTCCTTGTATCAGTTTTTTGAAATTATCATTGGTTTGATTCACTATTGAAATGAATGGTAGCAAATTTTTGGTAATATTTTCTTTTTGATAATTTGAATATGATTACAATTAGTGGAAATAGTATACAAGACAAAAGTCACGTGGAACTCTGCTAACAAGTGACATTTTGGCCTTAACCTAACTTCTCATGAAATCTTGGATCATCGTGTTTATGTCTGTGAATCACTACATAACATTCAATATTGATATTTAGCGTTAGAGAAATTTTTTGAAATTTACTAATTTAGCAGAAGTAAGTTTTAAGATAATAAATTGTAATTGATGTACGTTGAAAAATTATTTAATCTATAACTGTGAGGTAAAAATAAATCTTATTTACAGGTTGGCAGAGAAACGTTTAATAATTTAATTATTAAGCGAAAAAATTATCTAATTATTTATAATTGAAGTATCAATTAAGTGCAATGCCTAAAATAAGGGTTAAACATATATCTAATAACCATTGGTTGAGACAAAGAGAATTAGGTTTAAAACCTCCTCTTGGTCATGGAGATCAGTTTCATAAAACTTTATATTCTTCTATTCAACCTGTGACTTCATGGGATCATTTAGATAATTTGACTACTGCAAGACATGGTGGGGTTTTCAACTTGGAATATTCTCCTGATGGGTAAGTTTCATGAAATACTCATATTTATATATTTTTCTATTAATGCTTTTCGATTATAAAAAAATATTTCGATAGTTCACTGCTGCTGGCTGCATGTGAAAAGAAAAGTATACTGATGTTTGATCCGCTATCAAGACGATTGATTAGAGCTATAGATAATGCACATAGTGACTGCGTAAATTGTGTGAGGTCAGTCAAAATAGTTAATAAATCAGCGCAATTAAATAGTATGACAGTTTCTAATTTTGACAATTTTATAAAGATTTTTGGATCAACGAATGTTTGCCACATGTTCGGACGACAGTACAGTAGCTCTTTGGGACGCTAGAAATTTAAAACAAAGAATACGTACGTTACAAGGACACTCGAATTGGGTTAAAAATATTGAGTATAGCCCAAAAGATGGTTTGTTATTAACAAGTGGATTTGATGGCAGTATATATACTTGGGATATAAACAGGTATCATTTATATTTATTATTATTTTATAGAACACTAAATTCTACTATTAAATTTTCCAGTTTCACAGAGAATAGCTTTCTTCACACCCGTGTGTTTCATACGAATGGTTTAATGAGGACGAGGCTCAGTCCAGATGCGAGTAAAATGTTAATATGTACAACATCTGGCTATTTAATTGTTATACATAACCTCAAATTAAGTACATTAACTCAAGATTTGGCTGGATTTAAGGTATATCATAATATATATTAAATTGATTTGATGATTAATTTTTGTTATCAATTTCACAGCCTAATATGTATCGGTTGATGCAACTATCTCAAACGACTATACCAATTGCTGCTAGTTTTACACATCTGTTTTCAAGTACACGGAAACACAATAGAGTAGAATTTTTGACTGACTTTCCTGCAGGAGATGACGCTGAAGTAATATCAAGTCTTCAAGTTCATCCTCAGGGATGGTGTGCTCTTTCAAGAAATGTCAGCAACGGAGAAAAATCAGAGGTTGATTTCAATTTTATTCTAAATTATGAGATATATATTCTTAAATAGAAATAATAATACTAATAATATTATTTCTACAACAACTTATAGTGGACTTGTATACACGATATACAAGAACAAGATAATACGACAACGACGGAAGAAGGTAAAGACAACGATGACTCAGGAGTACATTGCAATGATTTAAGTATGGACGATTTTGGTGAGTCGTCGCAGTCACAATCATCGCCAAACGACGTTACTTCCTCATTTGTCATAGACAGCACTAACCGAGCTAGAATTATTCAAACAGTATCTGATATCAGACCTAGTTCGTTGCGAACTAATAGATCGGCCAGAACAAGTAACTCGCAAGAAATTTTACGCAGAAGTACTCGCTCGCAATCTCGAAGTCCACGTCCTGAGAGAAATGCTTTGAGAACAGAATTAGGGGAAAGAGACTCGATGAATGTACAAAATGACCGATCGATGGAGGAAGACGATCCTGCGATGCCCGAATCTCCAAACGCTCACGAAGGAGATGAAGAACACGATTATAGGTCACCCAGGTCAAATCAGTCCCTCAACGATTTGAGGCCACAAAATGGAATCGACAATTTCCCATCAACCAACGTAGAACTGCACGTTAGTACGACTGATGTTTGGGAAGCTCTAGTGGCTATTAGAGAAGCGAGATTGCGTCGGGAACGCGAACGAGACTTTTACCCCTTAGCTCCAGATAGAAGAAATTGGATGATCAACAGATCATCGCAAAGTGGAGTAAGCGTAAATGTTCCTCGAGCATCTCATACAGTAGTGATAATTGGTGACAGAAGTAGAGTACAAAATCAGAATAGACAAGGTCAACAAACGATGTATGCGATACCAAGAAATCACAAAATTCATCAAAATGTACCTAGACTAACGCATTATATCGAAGAGCCTAATGTAGGCTCAGGCTACATCAAGGAGCTATGTTTCTCAGCTGATGGTCGATTGATATGTTCACCTTTTGCGTATGGAATACGACTTTTAGCATTTTCAAGCGACTGTCAAGAGTTGTCCAATTGTGTTCCACCTCCGAATCAATCAGTACAGTTGCACGAGCTAGCTACTAACATCAGTCATTCTGACATCGTCGTTAGTACTAAGTTTTCACCGAGGCATTGTTTATTCGTATCTGGTTGTCTAAGTGGAAAAATCGTATGGCATCAACCAGTTGTCTAGTTAGCTTGCTCTTATAATGAAACTAAATATTCTTATATCTTGTACACACATTTATGATTTTTGCAATATATTTCTTTTATTGCTCATGTCCTCATGGACAATTGTGTTTTATGCGGGTATTTGATGATGATAATTTTCTATTAATTTTTTTCAATGAATACAATTTATCAATCATGATGAATAACATTAAAATTACCATATATTATTTCATACCTCAGAAACAATTTCTTAGTTTTCAATCGTATATTTACATCACAAATGTGTATAAGAGGTGATATTAAAATCAAAATATAAAATTATTCTTGCAAATGACGTTTCTTATGTCAGGAATGTTTTAAGATTAACGGTAAAAAGTGTTAAAGAATTAGTTACGAATCCTGATATGATTTTTTACTGGACATTTTTTTTTAAATTTATTGAATCTTAAAAACATTCCGTGCAAGAAAAATTTTATTTAAGATTAGTTTCTAACTGCCAGACCAGTCTCATTGCCATATTAAGAACATCAATAAACAATATTTTAAAAAATTGTATTTCATGCAATCATTAAAAAACTGGTCGATATTTTTTTTCAAATTTTGGTTTAGGTCAAATTATTCGGTAAATAAAAAGCAAATTCTAATAAGCAGTGATAATAAGAAAATTCTTATGGAAGCAGTATCAAAATATTGTTTTATTTTGTGATACTGATCTTACTCAAAACTATTTTTAATATAATTAATATTATTGTAAACACAACATGATTGATTTAATGAAGAAAATCGAAATGTCTTTTTCTCACTAACTAGGAGAGTTTTACTATATTGAAATTGTCATTTCAAATTAAGCTCAATCTTCTGAGTTTCGGACGTCTCAACATCTTGTAGATTTCTGCTGTTTTATGTGTAATTTAAAGATCTTGAACCGATAATTGTTCGGTTAGATAAGTAGAAACTTATTATTTATGAATAAGAACGAACCTGTAAAATATGTAAATAATTTATCGAATAGAAGATAAAATTGATTTTGCGTTGTTCAAGTTTGTTAATTATAAAAATAGGCAGTTTATAAATTTTAATCAATTTCTAACGACTTGGCAACTTCTTTTACAATTATGAAATCTTTCTAATAGATTTTATTTAACGATTATTGAGAGTTATAAGCAAGGATAATTGAATTAAAAAGAAAACTGATTTGTAACACGTACTTAATATACATTATTAACAATCGCAGTAATCGCAATTGTAGAAAAACCCACTTGCGAAATTTGCAGAATTCACAGACAAACGATATCGTGAATTAACTGGTATTTCATCTATATATATTTGTTAATTGACATCTGCCTTATTAGCGAAATGGCAACGCATATACTCATCAGTTTAGTATACTTAACATGTGTATAATAGTTAGAGTGCTAATTGTTTTTTAAAGAATTTGTTTGTTTTTTTTCTATACAATAAAATATTGCTTACTGCATGTTATCTACATTTTTTCACAATAAAAATCCACAAAAAGACGATTTCTTTAAATGTATTATGTATTAAAATAATATTTGTTCAACTATTCAGAGAGTTTTAATTACACTAACAAAAAGGTTTTAAGAAATTTAGTTTAAATTATATTAAATATTCTTACATCTTGGTATAAATAATAATTTAAGGCTCAAAGTTCAATGAATATATTTATTAACAATTAATTTAACTTATTTACAATCATGTTCACAAACTCAGTGAGGCTCGTGATACATATGGAGTAGTAACAATGTTATATTAGCGATTACATGTTTTTTCTTCTAATGAGTAAAAAACTTCCCTACGTTGAATTTTAATCTATTAGGTCAGTAGAATAAAACAAAAAAATAGTCAGTCAACGTATATGGATTTACAGATGACACGTAATAACAATATGGATAACATAAATAATCCTTAAGTAATTATTGCTTTTAGTTGCTTTATTCTAATGGGAGTTTAAGTTGAAAATGCATTGAAACTATAGATAGACGCGAGCTGATTATGAGACAATGATGAAGAACACAGATTCACTCGGATTAACAATTAATGAACGCGGGTAACTTAAAATTAGATCGTTTCATGAAAAAAGAGTCGTCAAAATTTTATTGTACAGACTAAGAAAAACGTTCTAGCAACCGTATGGAATCAAACCTTGAAGCGTTTCGAGGAAAATTAAATTTTTTATAAAAGGTTCATCAAAGGACATAGTACAAGACGATCGTCAAAAAAATGTATCCTAGATTCGCCATAATCGTCTCTGCCGTACTAGCTAACGTCGAGTCCGTCAACTTCGATTGTTCGTGAATTTCGCGATGAGTATCGTTGTAACTGCTACTCTCGAAATTTATACTCGGCATGTCGCGATGTCCTTCGGAGTCCCGTTTCGACCGCTGTATCAGAGTTAATTTAGTACTTTTTGGAATTTTCCCGATACCGTCGTGAACGGGAAAATCTTTGGGATGTCCTTGAAAAGTTTGCGAGTATTCTTTCGAATTTTTTACGTCATCGGAACGACCGTCTGATATCGTTGGTGGGAGCTCGCCTCGGAATTTGCCGAATTGGGGCGTTCGACTGAGCAATTCGGAGTTTAATTTGCCTTTACCGTGACGCTCAATTTGAGGAATCGATCTCGCGAGGGACGAGTCTTTCACTCTCTTGCCGTCGTACGTAACCAGGACACCCGACAATTGCGCGTTCTCCGCTTTCATGCTGCTCGCGGGTGGTAAATAATAACCCTGCAATCGATCGGCGGCCATTTCCATATCGTCTAGCTCGTCGTATTTAACTTTCGTGCCCCGGGAATAATTGGTCAAGGTCGTTTTCTTTTTCAGTTTCTTCGGTCTGCTGGACATCACGGGGACTGACGGAGACGGAATAAAAACCGGTTCGAAGTTGTCTATAGCGTGATTTTTCAATCTTTCCGACATGTAAGTCTCTTCTTGCGAGTTATTTTTCACGGACACGGAGTCGGAAGTGTCGTACCTAATGATAGGTTTAAACCCACCCTCGATGACTATCGAGTCTGGATTGAAACCGGTATTCTTCGCGGGTCTCATAGGCGCCGTCAGAGTTTCGGGGATATCGACAGAACTCGCTTCGGAAACTTTTGCTTCCAATTTCGTTCTCTGCTTAGGCTCGACCTTGATCAACTTCCCAGCTGGAGGGTAATTGTACTGAATTTTGTCCGTCATTACGTAGGCTTGCTTTTCTGGCAGATGACTGACATACTGCACTTTTTCGGGTAGATATTTCGCGCTGGGTGGGGCTCTATAAACTGACTTCTTCCTCTCGACGAAGACTTGTCTGGGTGCTAAAGTGATAGCCGGTGCGAGCATCGAGTGGGCGGTCTGCAACATCGGATGGCGCATCAGGACAGGTCTACGGATGAGCATCAGCTGGGTCCTCTGTTGGTCCGTCTGATGGGGGTGGTGATGGTGATGATAGCTAGTCGGATTGTGGGGCGCTCTGGAATATAGGATCTGCGTTCCCGGGAGAGGATACGGGATTTTCAGCGTGTGGCTCACTGGTCGTGAATCTGCAACGAGGTTAGACAATTGCTGGTTAGACGATTGCTGGTTAGATGAGTGGTGACGGTGATGATGCTGAGGCTGAACCTCCCGCTCGATCTCCAAGCTCGTGGCCGGTCGATCCGCGTACGAGGCGGGCAAGCTAGAAGCTGAGGACGGCTTGACGAGCTGCTTGTCTCGATAGCCGGCCTGCTGACGATACTGAGACGTGTCCTCGTCGATGAGGGCGTAACGCGTCTCCTTAGCCCGCAATTGATAATGAAGTGGAATGACGTTGTATTTAGAGCCATGGTAAGCCTGCCTTAGCGCGTATGGTTCCTGGTATGGTGATGATGATTGCAAGCGTTCGTAGCTGGTATGAGTATTAGCGTTCGTTAGTAGTTGCGTGTGGGAGCTTAGTTTTCCAGGGATTGGGTTAGTCGACGGATGATTGGGGTAGCGCAGGTAGTACTCTCGATGAGCGTGATGATGCTGCTGATTCGACTCCGACGTTGGCGTTACCTTGCTCGCGACGCGGACGCTCGGGCTACCCTCCAGGTCGGCAGCTGGGTTTCTACCGCTCGGTAGCGCGTACACTTCTTTTGTCTCGCTTGCTGCTTCGTCTGGCAGGTCGCAGCTGTCCAGGACGTTGATTTTCCAGCCCAGGTAGCGGTGGGTGAAACACTGAAAGAATTTTTTGAATTAAATTGTGAAAATTGTATTTTATTTCATATAAATTTTATTCAAGCTTTACCTGATAATAAACGGTATCAGGAGTATTTTCGTCGGGTGTCCATTGGACGATACCAGGTTCACCTGGATCGCATATCAGAGTTAAAGTCCTCTGATAAGCCCCGAAGGAGTTGAAGTCGTCGGCTACGGGTTGATCCGGATCTGGCCTCCAATCACAGTAGCGGCCAACACCGGTTGGTCGAACTGTTCCTCCTTGACGTCGCACACCGGCGAATATTTTTACTTTCTGTGTAAATAAATAGACGAAAAATATTTGAATATGTATATAAACACGTGAAAAATATTTGAAGGTTTAAATAAATAGACGAGAATGTTTGAATATTTAAACAAATAAAAGGGAAATGTTGATGTAAATAAAAACAAAAATTCGTCATCAGAGTTATTTTATCAGTGTCGCTTACAGCTCTCTCTTCAGGAGTTTTGTGTGCGTATCCACCTACTGGGTCATCAGTAATATAGAATGGATGGTAACGCGCTGGTACGTCTGGGTCTTCGCCACCTTCTGTTATGAATGTGTAATTCTTTCCTCGTACAACGTTGATCTCCGGAATAAGGAGGCCGTTGATATACCATGAAATACCCCAGCCAACGTGACCTGGAGAAAGTGAAATGGTTATTGGACCGGTTATAGAATGCCAACTGCATAATTGGCTGCTACGCATCGATTTCTCTACTTTTTTTTTCATTTTTAAATTACTCTCTCATTACAAGTATCGTTCAATTATAGAAGATCATTAGTAATCACAAATTATATCTAATTAAATATCTTGTCATCAATTTTCTCACAATCGTGTTATATTTAATTCTTCTTAAAAATTTATATTGAATATTTTATTAGACCTGTGATAGCAGGGTATCCGTGTTTTCCTCCTGTGGGTCCCATTTGAGCATAAAATACGCCATCATCGGGTTCGTTGCATTGAATAGGTGGAATTACCCAGGCACCTTTTTTAGACGCAGGTGCTGGTGTTGCTTGCTGACGGTGTGGTCTCGGTCTCATCGTAGTGATCTAACGATTAATAAAAATTTATCATCTCGATTTAAAAAAACTTCCAATTATTCTTCAGGAAATCTACCTGAGTGTTAGAAACTCTATCTTCATTTTCTTGAGTGTTAGTTTGTTCCTGGTCGGGCATTGGACAATTCCACGCGGGAGGTCGACCGAATTCGATGAAACGATCTCCTTTCAAGTAATGGCTATGGAAACTGACTTCTTGTCTCTCGTTGAGAGGCCCGATAGCCCAGATAATCGCCTGTGACGTATTTACGAGAATTGGGTGATCCAATTCGTCGCTAGCTTTCAGAGGTCTTTGGTACGTCACGATGCTGTATCCGTTAACCAAAGCTGCGTTCAATAATCGAACGGAATTCGTATTTTCCTGTAATAAAGTCAATATTGATAATTGAATTCGATAAAGAAAATTTGCGGATGGTTTATGTCTTACTTACTTGTATGCGTACGTCCGGGCAACTTCCTCGGCCACCGGAACATTGAGATCCACTTTCCAAGTAGTAATCATCGGCATATCCTTGAAGAGTTTGCTTGTCGACCCAGGCCACGACAACATCTCCTCTAATCATCGTACTTCTGTCAGGATTAGGCGGTATACCGAATGACATGTACTGATTATCCTCTGAAAAAGTTGAAATTTCAGTTAAAAGAACCAATAAAATTTATTTGAAAAAAATGTGTAATCTGTTTAATGCGTTTGGAGTCTAATATACGAATAATTGTACGAGTTTATTAAACGATGATGTTTCTATGTCAAGAGATTTATACAACATACTGCAAATAAACAAATGAGATAAGTAAACTCACCGAGTTTTCCAACAAGTTGAACTACAATACTGTCTCCTGCTACAGCCCACCGCACTTCAAAAGCCAGACCATCGTCGAGAACTTCGCAATTCAGTTTCGACTGGAATCATAGAGCGGGTACATGTAGGTATGACTGTTTATACAGGAAATTCTTATTAGCAATGCAAACTTACAAAGACTCTATCGTTAATTAACCTTTGTTACAGAATTTAATTCAATAACGCGGAATATAATTAAATTTGAAAACGCAAAATGTCAGTGAGAACGGCCTGTTTTGACGAAAAGCAAAAAAAAGTTTATTTTATGTTCGTTCGAAAGTACAAAAATATATAAAAAATAAAGCATTTGTGATTAGGCAGTATATTATGTAACGCTAGTATAAAAAATATATTTTCTTTTTTTTTCTCTTTCGCATAAATTATCTCTTTGTTACTGGCCTACGCTGGAACAAGGTTCACTCGACTCCTCGTGTTGCGTAAATATTTTGAGTTGAACGCAGTGCACAAGGCTTATATTACCACGCAATAACCATCCGTTTAATCTCGACGATATTCTAGTTTTTTTCTCTCACTCTTCGGAAAATCATATCACAGTCAAAAACATTTCTCTACCTTCCGTACCTTGTTCTGGCTACAAGGCGTATTTACATATAAACTACTCTCGTTGTAATTGTGGATATATTAAAAACTTTTTTATCAAAATTTCTGAAAAAACACGATGACGCACAGAAACGAATATAACGCAGAATTTTCGCCGAGCAATCTCATTCGAGTGAAATCGGTACACAAATAAATGCGGGTTTCCGGAATATACGTAGGATGTTATTTCACTTTTGGAAAATAGACCATTAAATACGTAAGAAGGGATCGACACGAATGAAAAGCTTCCTTTCATGCTTATCTTTTCGAGTTCTCTGCAGAAAATAATCCTACTCGACTTTTAATTTTCCTCGTGACCTCTTCCTTTGTTATTTCGTTGCTACGTTCATCGATAAGAAAAAGACTAAATCTAGTGGCAAGACTACGACTATTATACAACTAAAATTGCAATGCAACACTACGCCAGCGAGTATCATTGCTATGCCGATAACGATCCAAACTTCTCGAGGCGATTCAAACCCAGCATCACCTTATTTTCATAAAATCGAAAAAAGCAAAATTTTCACCTTCATAAATAGAAGAAAAATCAATAAACACGACTGAGAAATTATTTACACTGACTAATACTGTTTCGAGAATTTACATCAACAGCGTGTCATCCTCTCTCTACTTTTTAGCCGAGAAAATATTTGTCGAACCAACTAAATGTACATTCTTACTGTCAAAATTATGAATGAAATTTAATTTATATACTATAGAGTTGTCATAGAGTTATTATAGTTCTTATACAAAATGATTAATATTTTCTACAAATTAGTTAATTTTGTACACAGTAATTAACAATTATCTGATAATTGGGATCTCTTTTAACCATTAAAAATAATTTTTAACAATCTTAATTAACTGTTGATTTCTGAGGAACACATTTAATTGGTTCAAAAATTCCTTCTCGAGCGTTAATCGCAACGAGGACCCGCTCCCGAACGTCCGAGCTGGCTGAGTTTCGAGTAGATCCAACAGACCGGCTCGCGGGACCGCAAAATTGTTCGATCAGTAACGAACGAAAGAGTCGACCCTGCGGTCTCCCTGAAAACGGAGGACCCGGGCGTACGAGTTTTGTTGCGTGTCGGCGAGGCCGCCGATTCTCGGGCGTGGCTGTGTGCGGTCGAAATTGTCCGAACGATACTGCTGCTGATAATTGGCGGTCTGGATGGGTCGTGTGACGTCCAGAGGCACGGTGGTTTGACGTTCCTGGCTCGTATAGGATGCGGTACGCGGCTGCTGATCAGGCTGATCGGTTTCGAGATTCTTTGCCTCGTGATAATCGATCGCTCTTATAACTTGGACGCGATCGTCGACACGCCGGATTGGCCGATAAGTCGTGGGACGTAGGTTCTGTTGGAGGAGGGCGGATGCGTGGAACGGCGACGTGGGGGACGCGGACGGTCCGGCATCGTAGATATTTAACGAGTCGAGCAATCCCGTCTGTCCCTGCCCTCCGCGGTGCACGTTCTGCAACACAAGGACAGAGACAGAGTGTTATGTGGGATTTCCTTCTCTGCGCTTACATCGATAATCCCTACTTTATACTGTCGGTTTTATTTCTCAAACTGAAAACCTGGGGAACGTGCTTTCTCCCCTTGAGAATATCTTATCGAACGAGGGAGTTTTGGAATCCAAGTAGAAATAATTTTGTTCGATGGAGAAATGTTCTTTGATGGCACAAGAGGGATTCATAACCTATTTTATAAATTTGTTGATTAGTATTTGTGTGATTTTGAATGTTAGTAGATTGTTTATGATTCACGTTTCACTGAAGGCATTGTTGTTAATTGAAATAACTATCGAATGATTATGAAGTACGAGTTGAACAATTTAACCTTATTTTTTCGCGTAAAAAATTTTCGCGAGCTGGCTCATTTGTTCGGGAAAATTCTCAGCCACATCGTTACAAAAGGGGTTGGCCAAGCTCCAGTCTCGTAGAAACATTTTACACTTTACACTTCACACTCAGAAACTCCCAAAAGAAAACATGAACGAGCCGACATCACTGATTTTTTAAAACTGCTTAAAACCGTAACGGCCGTACTGTGCAGTGTGTAATCACGTAATCAAGACGGGCCACTACATTAGAATTAATTTAGAACATGAATTAAACACATTTTCGTTATAAATATTAAATCGTATATAATAATAATAATAATCGTAATACAATAAACAATAATATTTATATGAGAATAAAGTAAAATGAAAAAGTGATTCAAATGAATAATTAATTGATTTGACGATGAAAATGATTAATTTATTTATTATATTATTTTTCGTATTACGATTATTATTGTTTAATATTTATAACGAAGTAGTATTTGATTCGTGCTTTAAATTAGTTCCAATATTCGCCACGAGTGGCGCTCACAACAATTGTAGCACAGCATGCTTAGAATCCCAATCTTGGTCATGTGAGCACTACGCAGTGCGTAGGCGGCCATTACGATTTTAAGGGGTCGCATCCCTCGCATCGTAGTGCGTATGTAATTTATTTAAACATTAATTTTACGTGTCGGGTGGTAAATACTTCGAGTCGCGTTTAGTTTTATTCCTTTTCTCGACTTTTTCAGTGTAAAATGTAAAAAGTGAGTTGTTTCTAAGAGACTGGAGCTTGGCCAACCCCTTTTGAAGAAGATATTCGTCGAAAAGGTAGGGTTAAATTTTTTGACTCGGGTATTTGAAAATTCAAATCTCTTGCAGTACGTATAGTTCTTTTAAAGATGACGATGTTTAAAACTAAAAATAAGAAGTAGAACAGTTTCTTCAATTTTTCATTTCCGGTATATACGCTCGACTCCGAACAGTCTCGATTTGTAAATCTAATTTACGTCGAACTCACCATTTTTCAATTGCGCAATCGTTTCGATTCAATAGAACCGTGTGTACCGATTCGTACGGGGAACGATTCGTAGACGTCTCCTCCTCGGAATTTTCGTCCCCGAGACTGGAGAAATGTCAAGACAGAGTG